>WEKY01062769.1:28188-52054 GCA_013390045.1 Picathartes gymnocephalus
AGCCACGCAGGAGCAGCAGGAGCAGGAGGAGGAGGATGAGGAGGATGAGGAGGATGAGGAGGAGGAGGAGGAGGATGCTCGGCAGCCAGACACCGCCGATGGCTATCAGGGAGCAGGGACAGCCGCGGCTCAGGGGTTTTCCTGCGCTGTGGCAGTGGCACAGCCGTGGCACAGCCGTGGCACAGCCGTGGCACAGCCGTGGCACGGTCCCTGTCACTCCTGTCCCTGGCAGCGCAGGAATATCCCAGCAAGTCGGAGCCAGCTGTGCCCCGGAGCCCCGAGCAGGGAGCGGCTCCTGGTGAGCCAGCAGGCAGCACCAGCCCTCCCTGCCGAGCCTGTCCTGCTCACACCCTCCAGAACCAGCTCTCCGGAGCTGTTCTCAGCAGCTGCTCCTGGAAAGAGCAACAGGGAGGGCAGGGGAGAACATTTCCCTGGGAGGGAGGGAGGGAGGGAGGGAGGGGAGGCCCTGGCACAGGGTGCCCAGAGCAGCTGGGGCTGCCCCTGGAGCCCTGGCAGTGCCCAAGGCCAGGCTGGACAGTGGGAGGTGTCCCTGCCCATGGCAGGGGGTGGCACTGGATGAGCTTTAAGGTCTCTCCCAAGCATTCTGGGAGTCTCTGAATTTTAGCAAAACCATAAAGCACAAGTAAGAAGCTCAGCCCTCCCCTTCTGCCTGTTCCACGAGTGTTTTCCTTCCACGGCCAAAGCTGAGCCTGAGAGCAACAGACTGAACCCCAGGGATTCCCATTCTGCCATTTTAGGGCACAACCACTTCAGTATTCCACGGACAGGGGAGAGGAATCACAGGGCAGGGAAGAACAACAATTCTGCCACCTCTGGATGCCGAGGAACGAGGAGCCTCCTGCAGCTGCCCAGGGCTCAGCGCAGCCTCGTGGGTCGCTGTTTGCTCCTCAGGATTCCTCTCTGTGAGCCTGGTGACAGCAGCCTGGCTCGCACAGCCCTGCCAGACATCGTCCCAACAGGAATTCTCTCTCAGACGCTGCAGGGCAGGAGTCTGGTGTCCATCCCTCCCCATCAGCTCTGCTCGACACCGCGGCAAGGAAAGGAACCCCCAGACTGCAGGGTACAGCACACCCGGGCTGCAGGCATCAGGAGTGGAAGCTGCCGCCTTTGGATGACTAAACACCTATTTTTCACTCTTGGAATGAAGAGATGAAATACCAGAGGGAGGCAGGGAGGTCTGAATGAAAACTTCAGGAAAGGCAGTTTAGTTTCCAGTGCCCAGCTTTGAGCTCTGACTTGATGTCTGTCCACGATGGGAGAGCTTTAGACTGGTCTAATATTTAATGAGATTTCCAAAATTCCAACCCCCCCAGTGCCCATGCAGACCCCTCAAAAAACATCCCTCAGGAACAAACTGTGGCACTGTGGGGCTGTGCTAATTCGGATTATTAAAGCAGAGGGGCACACCCATAAATCATCAGCAGTTTTGTACCCTTCTTGGCTGTGGAATAGAGATACCAGTGTCTGCAACTGCAGCAAGCTGGCAGAAGAAGTTGAGCCAAACCACGAGGCCACAATGACCCTGGCCCTGTCACTTCCAAGGACAGCCAGGGATGCTTTAGGTACATTCACGCCTGACATTACCAGGAGGCTCAGAATTCTCCGGGTACAAGATTCTCAATACCTTTAAAAACTCTGTCCTTGCAAAGGTAATGGCTGTGTCAGACGAGGAAGTTCAAACAAGAGATGTGAAAGTAATAAAACTGTCTCCGTAGGGCGTAGCCCTTCCACCCGCTGACACGCCAAGGTGCCTCTTTCCCCCAGAAGATAAGCTGAGAGAGATGACTGGTCTGGAAATTACATCTTAGCTCCAATGAATCACGTCTTCCAGCTTCAAGCTGCTCACAGTGAAAGCACTACGTGCCCGAGGACTCTCGATTTCCAGAAATAATGCTTGGAGCGGCTGGGAAAAAGCCCCAGCTTGCAGCAGCCGTGGGGATGCAGGGATGCTATTTAGGTGTGCCTCAAAACGCCCTCCAGAAACCACGATCATCCCTCTGCTTTTAATCCTCCAGGGTCTTCAGCAAAGGGCCATTTGTGCTTGTTCTTTTACCAGCCTGCCCAGCACAGGGTTACAAACACCCAGAGGTAACGCCGGTGCCGAGAGAGCCCGGGCAGAGGAGCACAGGCAAATTGTCTCTTCTTGGTGCTCTCTCATAATTTACCTTCCCACTTTCTCCCCATACTTTGTTTTCTCCTTCTGCCGCCTTCTCCACGTTCTGCTGACGATGGTAATTATGATTTTAAATACAAGATGAAAGGGACGAGCTGGTTGCAAAAAATTACAGCGCTTTGTGTACTCACCAAATTGAATGTTTTCCTTTTCTTGGATGTTCACATGAGCTATTAATTTTGTTTTCTTTTAGGTATGGAAGTCGGAGCTTCAAAATAATCACTTGGCTTGTTTATTTGCAGAAGATCTTCTGATTTAATTATTTATAAGAATTATGAATTAAGAAGGATGAATAAACATGCACGACAATTAATGGATTCTTTGTTGAATTCTCCTATGGAACCAGATGGTCTGACTGATGCATGTAAACAGATCATTTATTTCATTTGGAATTCTGAATATTGAATAAGAAATTAGATATTTGCAGTCGAAGACCTTACCAAATGTTTAAGCTAATTCAGAAGAGAGCTGGGGAATGGGTTGTAGATGGAAATAAACCCAGGGCCTCACCAGAATGACCAGAGTTTAACATGAGCTCATCACGACTGCTCAGGATGCACAGAAGGGAAATATTTGTCCATCTGCACATTTTAGTCACCCAGTTTTCCATCAGAAGGATTTGTTTTGTCTCTCTCCGGCCACAGGCTGCTGCCCTAAGGCACAAACTGCCCCCGGATCCCTGGCAGAGTCCCGGGCCGGGCTGGACAGGGCTGGGAGCAGCCGGGGACAGCGGGAGGTGTCCCTGCCAGGGGACAAGCCGGGCTTTAGGGCCCCTCCCAGCCCCAGCTCCGAGCTCCGAGCTGCCGGGGCAGGGGCTGTGCCCGAGCCGGGGCACGGGGAGAGCCCTGAGCAGCACCCAGGGGTGTCTGAGCCCCGCCAGCAGCACCCAGGGGTGTGTGCCCCCCGCCAGCAGCACCCAGGGGTGTGTGCCCCTCTCCAGCAGCACCCAGGGGTGTGTGCCCCTCTCCAGCAGCACCCAGGGGTGTGTGCCCCCCGCCAGCAGCGCCCAGGGGTGTGTGCCCCTCTCCAGCAGCACCCAGGGGTGTGTGCCCCCCGCCAGCAGCGCCGGTGCGCTTTGCCAGGCGGGTTTGCGAGGGAAGGAAGGCAGCCGGTGTGCGAGAGCCCGTGGCGCTGCGGTGGCGGGTTTGCACAGCAGCAGCAGCAGAGCAGCAGCAGCAGCCCTGCAGCAGCCCAGCAGCAGAGTAGCAGCTAGCATCGCTGGGGGACAGCGGCTCCCGCCCGCCCCAGCGCCGATGGGAGAGCGGGGATGCACCGAGCTGCTGCTGCTGCTGCTGCTGCTCGCCACGCACAGAGCGAGCCGGGGCTCGGCCCCCGCAGCTGCGCACGGCGGCACCCGCGCCCCCGTTAATTGGCCCGGCTGATGATTCCGAGCCCGTTCTCGCCCTGAGCCCGGCAGGGGAGGGATGCTGGCGCAGAGGGAGGCGGCTCCCATCCTGCTGTGGGTCCCGGAGCAGCGGGGGCGAAGTGTGCCGTCGGACCCTCCCCAGCCCGGGGGATGGACGGACAGACACCCGCTGCCCCTCCGGAGGGACCTGGGCTGCTCCCGGGGGGATCCAGTGCTGGCAGAGGGGACAGAGAGAGCTGCCCCTGTCCAGATATCCCAGGCCAGACCCGCCCCAGCAGCCCACCAGGCTGATTTGTTCAAGTGGGGACAGGGAGGAAATGACTCCTTGCTAAAGCCTCCCCTGGAGCCCATCTCCGGTTAAATATTTAAAATTACGCGTTCCAGGTGTATTAACACCTCTCAGCCTTCCCAGGGGATGAAGCCGAGGCTGCATTTGTAGCGTAGCAACATCGCTGAGAGGGCACGGCCGGCCTGCAGCCTCCTCGGGTGCACATCAAACCCTCGCCTGGCCTTGCACCAGCTTTTTCCAGGGAAGGGAACAGAAAAATGCCACTGCGGGGTAAATCTATATTGGCTCCACAGTCCAGCAGGGTTACTCTGCCTTCTCCACGGGACCAGTATGAAGTAATCGTATTTTCTAGGATTTCTTAGTACCAGAGTTTGGTACCTGGCACCTTGTAAGGAACCAGGAACTCTCTCTTGAACGTTAATTCCTGGAGATTTCCTCTGTTCCCAGTGGCCTCAGCAGGAGCCTCCTGCCCTTCCCCAAAGTCTATTTATCCTTCATTTTCTGTGGTGTCTCGTGATGTGGGTGATTCCGGGCAGCTCTTGGGAAGAGCCTTTTGTGAGGGGCTGTGAGAGACCCCCTGTGCTGGGCGCTGGCTCGGGCTGTGACCCCTCCGGAGCACTGGGGGAGCTCCCCTCAGGGCACAGCTCCTTTTCCAGGCCCACCTTTAGGAACTTGGGTGGGTTTTGCCACAAGGGCGTTTATCCTGTGCAAATCTCTCGGGAAATGTGAAGGACGAGACCGAAGCTGAGACCAAGGTGACAATGAAAGTGTTTGATATTCCCCCTTTTCCAGTGAGAAGCTGCAAATGGCACAAAAGGGTGAAAAACCAAGACCCCCTGACGAAGGTCTGTCCTTTGCTAACAATATCCAGATCCTAAAATGTTTCTTTTCAGCCGAGCTTTGCTCCTTGTCACAACAAACTTCATCTGCTCCTCAGCCCCAGCCTGCACTCCTGTGATATGCTATAACATTTACCGGCTTCAAAGACAATTATGATGTTTAATTAAGGACTGTTGAGCCTTGAGATGCTCGATGGCGAAGTTTATTCTTTATTATCAGAATAATCAGCCCTTAATGAGGAAAAATGCAAATTACTGTCGATAAATTCACACATGCAAGTCCATCAGACTTTTCTTTGCCATGATTACTTACACTCTGTTCCCACTCTGCACTTTGGTATCGACTACAACACGATTTTCCTCAGCAATTACTGCAATGAAGCGATTGAAAAAGCAAGGATTTGAAAATAAACTCCCCAGCTACAGAAAAAGTAAAAAAATCAAACAGGTAACGTATCATTAGTGATCGAAATCACAAAGCTTTTAACTAGAGATGGAAGAATGAAAATTTTCTCTCTAATTTCCAGGTTTGGGAGGGCCTGAGGTCATCCAGCTGGGATGATTGGAGTCAGCAGCACCAGTGGAAATCAGCCCCTCTTCAAGCCCTGAACACGGGTTTAAAACAGCAGCGCTATTGCTTATTTGACAGCTCATCAGCCTTGGGTTTCAAATTGTAGGAAAGTCTGGGCACACAGCTGGCAGCCCCTGTTCCTGAGCCAAGGAAAGCTGCCTCCGTGGGACAGCGTGGGCAGGAGGAGCCCGGTGCCCGGTCCAGGAGCGATTCCTGCAGAGGGCTGTCCTGGAGGTGGAGTGATGCTCCCTTGCCCCTCGCCACGTCCAGCACCCCCAGTTCTCTCCCAGCCTGTCCTGGCAGGCACAGCCCGGGCTCCCTGGGGGCTCCTGGGGGCGATCTCCTGCCAACGATGAGCAGCAGCGAGCGGGGGCTCGGGGTGACACCCCCCGTTAGTGGTGGCTCTGCACGCAGGGAGCAGTGAGCAGCAATTCCCTTCGGGGCTCTTCCTCAGGGCACAGAGCAGGATCCCAGCATTGCTGAGGCTGGAGAGGAGCTCCAGGACCATCAAAGCCAACCCGTGCCTGATCCCCGCCTTGTCCCCAGCCCAGAGCTCCGAGTGCCGCTTCCAGGAATTCCTTGGGCACCTCCAGGGGTGGGCACTCAGCCCCTGCCAAGGCCTGAGCACCTTTTCCATGGGGAAATTCCTGCTGCTGTCCAAGCTGAGCCTGCCCTGGCCCAGCCTGAGGTTGTTCCCTCCTATCCTGTCCCTGGCGGCCTCGGAGAAGAAGCCAAGACCCACCTGGCTTCAACCTCCTCCTCCAGTTCCTCAATCCTGCAAATGGAGAAGCTCAGTGTGTGTGTGGGTGGGGGCGGGGTTATTTTTATCTTTGTTTGTTTGGCTTTCATTTGTAACTTTCCTTGTTGCTTTCTGAAGAACTTCAGCTCGCTTTCAAACGCAAAGGAACACCCCCAGCAGCCCCGGGCAGGTGTCAGAGCCGCACTCCGGCTCCAGGCTCTCTGATCCCACATCCTGCTGAGCCTCGGCCTCCAGAGCAACCCCAGAAGCCCACCGAGGATTAGCTGAGGTGACACTGAGATCCAGCAGCACCTCCTGCTCCCTGATAAACCCTCCCAGTGCCCAGCGCTGCCCTCGGGGCTTCACTCTGAGCTCCCACTGCCAGGGGGTCCTGGCCTGACCCCCACGGGGCTTCAGATGGGATTTGGGGCCTCGGCTGGGAGTGGGAAACCTCAGCCAGGCTGCTGGGGCTGGGCCAGGTGTGCTGCTGGTGGCGCTTTGGGGTTTTCACCCAGCGAACAGTGCTGGGGGCTGGAGCGAAGCGCTGCCTTTAACCAGAACTGAAACGATGAGCTGAGCTCAGGAGAAGCGGCCACCTCGAAGTGACTGTGAATATTCAGGTATATATGTTGAGCTGAAATGTTGAGTCCTCAGCAGACACTACGTGCACAAAATGTCCTCCTGCCTGTTTGTCCTTCATTTCAGCGCCGTGCTGGGCAGCTGCACCTCTGGCAGGCTGGGTTTCCTCTGGCATCCACAGGACACAGAAGGTACCACCAGCTCCACGCAGCACCTCTGCAGGGATTTGCAGCTCAAAAGTGGCGCTTGGATGCCAAGGACAGGAAGAAAGGGTTGGATGGTCTGGTTTTCCTTACAGAGGAGGGAGTTGTTGTTGTTATTATATAGATTCCTTTCAGATCTTTCGTTTCTGTTGTGTGGAATCTGTGCTTTGGCTCAGCTGGTGCTGCATGACCCCGGCTCATTCCGTGCTCAGGCTCCTGGGTCATTCCGTGCTCAGGCTCCTGGGTCATTCCGGGCTTGGATCCCCACAGGAAAACCTCGGTGCAAAGCCTGCCCTGCTCTGGAGAACATCTCAGCACTGCTGTTCCTCCAAGGGCAGCTCGCCAAGCCCTGCCCTGCGTTTCTCCAGGAGCCCCTGGGAAAGGTGACACCAGCAAAACTCTTCTCTTACCTGGGGTCACCTTTTAGTCCAGAACTTGTCTCAGGTGCAGCTGGTGCTCCCTGGTTTGGAGGGACAGGGAGGGTGATGCATTCTGGATGAGGAGGGGACTGCTACAAGGCTCCCATTTCTCTACCAATTCACTGCACAGAAATCCAGGATGAGGAACGCCAGCTCGGAGAAGTGTAACAATCCAGACAAACGGTTAACGAAAAGAACTTGCAACAGAAAAGGGCAAACCTAACACCTAAGCATGTGCAAACATAAAAGTCAGGATTTTAGCCTGTAGTTAGTAGGGATTCAGCCATCGAAATGGCCCAGGAAAACACGGAGTGGGGAGGAGTGGCTGCAGTTTTCCAAGCTCTGGTCTCAGTGCAGCACACGGATAACGCTGGGCTGGCTGGGATCTGCTCCCCCCTGCCAGGAAAGCTGATCCTTTTCCTCCCACAGCTGTCAATACACACGTCCTGTCCTTTTTCACACGTCTCATTTCTCATTTAATGCCTATTCAGCGCTCTCAACCGGACATCATCTCCTTCACTGCTCTGCAGGGGCAGGGCCGAATCAAGCAGAGCTCTGTCCCAGCACCAAACCCCAGAGAGCCTCCCAGAGCTCCCGGGGGGACACAGCCACCTCTGCCCCCTCACAGGCAAACGTAGAACTCCGGTTTCACGCTTTTCCCTTTCAGTTACGGTACGGGATAACTCCCTGGGGAATCAGAATGGCCCCGCGCCCAGCACCGGGAGCACAGCGGGGTTCGGTGGCCACGGCCCCGAGTGTCCCCGGCAGGGCACAGCCCCGGCCCCGAGGGCTCCCTGCGGCACAGGACACGGGAGGGGAACCTCGGAGATGTGGCACAGCCCCGGCCCGGGCCATCCCTGCCCGCACTCCCGCTGCCCCCCCGGCCGCAGCAGCCTCTCGGCCACGGATTTACCATTTTTCACGGTGCTGCAACACAAAGAGCCCCGGCTGTGGGTCAGTGTTAGCTCTCACTGACAGCCCCTGCACGTATAGATCGCATGCGGTTTACTCTGCCTGTTTTGGTTAGAAGGTCACCGGAGTGCTCAAATATTTGGGAGAGGCACGAAGTTTATAGCACCTGAGGAATTACAGCCCAGGGTAAACACAACTGCACCTATTTCTGTGCCTGTACACACAGGGAGAAACGGCACAGCCTGGGCAGGGAATTTGTTCCTGCTGGCAGCAGGAGCCAAGCAGGGAACTCCTGCTCCTTGGCACTGCCGATTTCCGTTTACAGTATCTTTATTTAATTAAATGCTGCCTTTCATACACACAACCCGTGCAGCTGACACTCGCAGCTCTCGCTCCGTGCCGAGGGAAGTCTCCTCTGTGCGGCCCCTGCTCCAGGATTTGTCTGTCAGAGGATGCGGGGCTCTCCCCGCTGTGGAGCAGGAGCGCGGTGCCCGGGACCGTGCCGGGAGCCTGGTCCTGCCCCGGGGCTGGGCAGGGGGCAGGGGCAGCAGCAGGAGCGGCACTGAGCCCAGCCCTCCCCTCGGGGCACCGCAGCCCGCTGGGACGAGGATGGGAGCCCGTCCTGCCCCGGGAATTGGCAATTCTGGCAATGCCAGACCCGCCCCGGTGCCCTCCTGGCCCAGCCAGCACTGGGCAGCTCCAGGGAAGCTCAGCTGTAATTAATAAAAGGGTTGCAGCTGCAGCTGGGATCTTGACTCAGCCCCCTCCTCTCTGGAGCGTTTCCGGGAGTGTTGGAGTTCACTGTTCCCGCAGCCCAAACAGCCCCGGGCAGCGCCGCTGTCAGACACGGCAGAGCCCAGAGGCTTTGCAGTGACAGCAGCAGAAGTACCAAAGCACGACTGGCTGCTCTTGTTGGTGTTGTTATTATTAGGAGAAAAGGCTTGGTTCCGAGAATTATCTTTCACAACACAGAGCGAGTGGGAAAAGCAAAGCAGTCCAAGCCCCTGCCCTGGGTGAGGAGGGACAGGGAGGGCAGCCGGGTCTGCACATCAGAACAGCGCAGCTGGCTGGAGATTCCCTCTAAAGCTACTGCTTATAATGCCAAAATATAACTCACTGTTGCCCTTTGCCTACACAGCCACCGGCCCAGAGCCAAGTCCTACCCCAGCACTTGCAGATCAGAGAATCCCAGATTGGCATGGCTTGGAAGGGACTTTAAACCCCATCCAGTGCCACCTCCCACTGTCCCAGGCTGCTCCAAGCCCCAGAGTCCAACCCAGCCTTGGGCACTGCCGGGGCTCCAGGGGCAGCCACAGCTTCTCTGGGTAACAGAAGCCAAGACAAGGAGCAGCTGCTGCTGCTGCTCTGCTTGGTCCCAGGTGCCAACTGTTTTGCTCAGGAAGATTTTTATGTTAACCCAAAGATGATGAAGTTTTTCCCTCAGATGGAGATTTAAGACCGGGCCATTCCATTTCTGAGCAGGACCCCCCTCCCCCAGACTGATCTTCTCTCTGTTCTCTGCCAGCTGCTCAGCCCCAGCCTTGCCAGAGCTGCTGCCCAGGGGTTCTGGAAACATCCCTGCAGTGCCTGACCCTTCTGGGGCTCACAGGTACAGACACGGCAAAAGTCACACGTAAACTTCAGAATTCTTCACACAGAAAGCATTTTAACCCCCTTATAATTAAAATAAAATACGGTCATTTTTACAGACGTCATTTTTTCTCCTTGATCTATTTTTAGAATTTTAGTTACCATAACAACATATTTTACCACATGGCACATCCTGAAATGAGTCTGGGCTTCCTCGTAGTGTACAGCAGAGCCCTGACCACCCGCACAGCCCAAGGGGAGGGAGCTGCCCCTTCCCAGGGCACCCCCAGCACCAGCACCGGGCCCACCCAGAGCAAGCCCAGGACCCCAGGCACCCAGGGAACACGGCCAGAGAAACGGCTCCAGCAGCACCAAGCGGATCTTGCATGTTCAGACATTACTGCCCAGCCCCTCTATCACACCCCAACAGCCCAAAACAGCCCTTACCCGCACACAGCTCCCTCCCTGCGAGCAAAGCGACCCTCGGAGGGAAAACCAGAGCCCCCCTGGCTGCACTGATAAACGGGAAAGGGTGGGTGGGCACAGCAGGGACAGGGGCACACCTGTGGGGATGGAGATATTGGGGACACCTGTGGGGATGGAGATATTGGGGACACCTGTGGGGATGGGAACATTGGGGACACCTGTGGGGATGGAGATATTGGGGACACCTGTGGGGATGGGAACATTGGGAACACCTGCGGGGATGGGGGACACTGGGGACACCTGTGGGGATGGGGCACACATGGGTCATCAGATCGACCCGATGATTGTTGTAGATCCCTTCCAGCTGAAATTATTCTATTCTATTCTATTCTATTCTATTCTATTCTATTCTATTCTATTCTATTCTATTCCATTCCATTCCATTCCATTCCATTCCATTCCATTCCACTCCCCACGTGCACAGGCACACCTGCAGCCTCTCTGGCCATGCCCAGCCTGGGAGGCTGGCAGGAGCAGGATGCTCCGTGCTGCCCCAGGGCAGAGCTGGGACCGGCGCAGGGGTCCCAGGGGGGACAGGAGTAGGCAGGGAGGGGTCTCTGTGCCATCGTGCCCCGGCTCCAGGGCCTCACCCCCATTTCCCAGGGACCTTTAGCTGCTGATCGGTGGTGCTGCTGTGGGCACACCGAGCCAGGACTGGGGCTGAAGGCAGGGGGTGGGATTGGGTGGGGGGGCTGTGCCGGGCTCCAGCACCCCTGAGAGTCTCCTGGGGGTTCATCCTGCACAGGAGCTGTTCGCTGCTTCAGAAGGTGTTTGATCTGAACTGTTTTTCTCCTGCTCCAGCAGGACTTTGCTCCCCAGGAGCCGCCGGTCGCAGGTCCCTGAGAGCAGGGAGCTGTGGGTGCCGGGCTCAGCTCAGCCCAGTCGTTACTGACCACGGGCTTTAAACATTTTCAAATCCTTATTCTCGCCTGCGTTCCCCTTTTTGCAATGGAAAATGGCAGTGTTCTTTCCAAACCAAACAAGCCAGAGGCAGTGGCAGCAGGTGAACCCCCCTGGCTGCTCCTGCTGTTCCGGATCCCTGGGGAAAAGCCGTGCCCAGGACAGCTCCTCACTAGTGGGGAAGGACGTGCTCAGACCAGCACAGGGCTGGGGGAAGCACATTCCGTGTTTGAGCAGCTGAAGGGCTTTAATGAAAACCAGGGGAAAGAGTTTTAAGTATAGAAAACACAGTTTTTTTTCCAAAATTATTTGCTCTGCTTGAAAGCTAATGCTCTGTTTAAAGTCTGGTTTTATATGTCTCTTGGACTTGGGTTACGGCACATTAATTACGGCCAGAGGCAATGAAGAAGTGTTATTTCTTCACAAAGGAGATGGAGAAATTCAGTTAAAAATAGATTATAAGGCAGTGCTGTCAGGCACAGGCATTTTCCTGCTCCGCTGGATTTCTGTTTTCTATCGACCGAGGAGGAATTTGCGAGCAGAATAGAAGGAATTTTTTATATTACTCAGCATAATTAAGTGTAGCTGGTTAAATGGCCGTGGAGGTCACTAGAACAGCCGGGAACTTTTCCCTGCTAAGAGAAGCGGCAGTTGGCCAGAACCCGTGATCCTCTCCACCCCTCTCTGGTTTTTTAGCATGGTCGCTCAGGGTTTGGAGCTTCTGTCGGGAGGACAGCAATTCTGGAATCAGAGTGATGCTCTGGGCTCTCGTAGGACCTGGAGACATCACCGAGCTCTGGCCAGCGGGGACAGAGCCTGGGAACAGAAAGCGCCGACAATCTCCTTGATTTTCCTTAAAAATGTAATCCCTGCATCAGGGGGAGGCTTTGGATAATTCACGGATCAAAGGCAGGCTTTCTCTCCGTATGCTCTGGTATGTTAAATGTCTCAAACGTGTCACCGGTGAGCGTCCCAAAGCAGCCCCAGCGCCGGCTGTGCTCCCTGCGCTGTCCCCGGCCCTGCTGAGCGGGGGCTCTGCCTCGCTGCCCTCCCTCCCGTGTCCCCTCCTGCGGCGATTCTGCTGAGAACGAGCCCAGCGAAGGGTGAGCAGAGCCTTCAGTGCAGGAGCAGCGGCTGCCCGGCCCCCGAGCCCCGCTCCGGCGCTGGCACCGCGGGCACTGCCCGGCACCGGGACAGGGACCGGGGAGCGCATCCCACCCGCGGCACCCGGCAGCTCCGAGCGGGGCTGCTCCCATCGCGGCGCGCCCATTGCCATCTAGCGGCACCCAGGGCTGGCCCCGCAGCTCTGTGCCCAGCTGTGGTGGCACGGGCCGCCTCTGTGCCCCCGCAGGGCTGCTCTGGGCTGGCCCCAGCGTCCCCTCCCCGAGCGGTGACCTCGCCGCTGCCATCCGCAGCTCGGGCTCCATTTGCTCTTCTTTCTCCCCGTGCTCCTGCCGTGTTTTAAGTGGCCGGGATAGGAGCTCAGCCAAGGAGCGGCTCTGCGGGAAGGCGGGCTCGGTGCTGGTGCTGCCTGGCCCGGGTGAAGCAACCCGGGGAAAGCCGAGTGGCCAAAAGTGTCCCGTGTGTGCCCAGCGTGGGCAGGCCTGCAGGGCCGGGCTGCCGGGCACTGCTGACCCACTGGGCTGGGCACTGCTGACCCACTGGGCCGGGCACTGCTGACCCACCGGGCCGGGCACTGCTGACCCACCGGGCTGGGCACTGCTGACCCACCGGGCTGGGCACTGCTGACCCACTGGGCTGGGCACTGCTGACCACTGGGCAGGGCAGTGCTGACCCACTGGGCACTGCTGACCCGCTGAGCACTGCTGACCCACCGGGCCGGGCACTGCTGACCACTGGGCCGGGCATTGCTGACCCACTGGGCACTGCTGACCCGCCGGGCACTGCTGACCCAGCGGGCACTGCCCATTCCCCCCGCAGCGCCAGGCTGGCCCTGCTCCCTGCCCCGTGTCCCCTCCGTCCCCGCAGGGATTCCCCGAGGCCACCCGGGCTCCCCTGCTGGGTCCCAGGGGGTGCCTGAGCTCACGTTTTGGCTTCAAGATAAGGAAAGAGCCGCTGCCTGTAAAGCCTCGGGTGAGTTGCTCATCTATGGACATCTGCCCTATGGATCCGTGCCCAGCCAGGAGAATCCCACTGGAGAGGTGCTGAAATAAAGCCTGGAAACTGTGAGAAGTATCGAGAACCACAGCAATAAAGAAGCAGTCAGAAATAGCTTATTGGTTCAGAGAATGATGCAGTTAAATTGCTGATAATGGGATTAATGAGCAGAAGGTAGAGACACTCTGTTGTGCTGGGCTGGTTTTCCCAGCAGGACTGGGGGCCTGGGCCAGGGTCTTGCTTCGTGACCTCCCTACAAACATTCCCCTTCTCCGTGCCCCAGTTCTCCCTCTGTCGTGCAGAAATTATAACAATAATTAACGAACACCTTGGTAAGCTGCTCTGCAGAGAGAGGTGTCAGTGCCCGAGGGGCTGGGCAGGGGCTGGGCAGGATCTGGCAGCGTTCCTGCACCTCCAGAATCTCCAGAACCTCCAGCATCTCCAGCACCTGCAGCACGTCCAGCTCATCCCAGCCCAGCCCATTCCCCAGGGCACGGGCACAGCCCGACCCCCGCTCCCTGCGGGGCTCCATCAAACGTGTCTGGAGGGAAAACAGGGCCATGGCAACCAGGCCAACAGAGCTGGGTGGGATCTAAACACCGAGCCCAGCTGCAGCAGAGCGCAGGGAGTTGTTTGGGGGATCACACTGCACGTTTCCATGGAAAAGCTCCCTTAGAACAGCCTTCCAGACAAATTGCTGGGTAAACTGCAGAGGTTTCAGAGCTCCGGCCTGATGGTTTTAATGGGTGTTATCTCGCTGCTGCCAGCACTTTACAGGTCCAAAATTCAGCTTCGCTGTCTTTCCTCCGGGGTCCAGAATTGTGCCTGTGTTTGCTTTGAAAATAATGAAGGCCCAAGAAAGGGCCTCTGTGGTTATTCCATCACCTGCTCAGCAATCCAGGGAGAAAACAGGGAATGTGCAGAGGCAGAAGCAGGGAGAGAGCTGGAGGCAAACCCTGCTTTTTTCCAGCAGGAGACTGGCTCTGTGCTCTGGGTGACCCCACAGCTCCCTGGGCTTGCTGAGGACTCCCCCAGCCCCCTGTGGCAGCCCTGGGGCTTTATCTCCTCCTCTAGACAAACCCCTGTGCATGGCGGTGGCTCTGAGGAGCAGGAGGGGCTGCAATCCCATTCCATCCCTCGGCTCCATCCCAGCACAGCCACCCCAGTTCTCCCACCCCAGTTCTCCCACCCCAGTTCTCCCACCCCACCCAGGAATGGGGCCCCATGAGCAGAAGCACTGACTGTGCAGGGAGACTCTCCCCAGCTAAGGTGTAGGCAGGAGGATCATCTTCAAATTCAAGCTCTACACTCAGGTCTGAAACAAAACTAAGAATAGATTTGAGGCAGAATTTGTCCTTTTAAGCTCAGTTAAAGCTCAGGCAGAACATGAAGATCATCAGCACACGAGTGAGGATCTCTTGATTGGTGCAAATTTATTCTGAATTAACAGTGGTGGGAAGGAGGGAAGAATTAATCCAATGATGTGGGCTTGGACTGATCAATCATTTGTAATTATTGTCTTCTCTTTTGTCAATATGCACACTGGAAACTTAATTCTGATGCTGTATCCAGCAATGACAGGGAAATCACCAGGGGTGGCGTGAAATGAGGAAAGGCCCATGCAATTAAAAACCAACAAAATCCCCACGCAGGCCTTGATATTTAAAGCAGATAAATAAATGAACAGAAATAAACTACCCCATGGTGTCAGAATTGTCATCTTGACCATGCAGACATATGAACACATCAATGCATTCTGACTGAAGATGCTGAAATCCCCTCAGAAATATTCCCTGTTATCCAAGGAATGAGACGTAGCAAAGGTTCCCCACTCCCAGGAGGGATCCCAGGCACTGCAGCATCTCCATCAGGGCTGGAACGGACCCCTTCCCCTGCCAGGGACAGGGACCCGGCTGGACCAGAGCTGTCACCACGTGGCAATGTCACTGCTGTTGATGGGGGACAGCAGCAGGGAGGGCAGGAGGAGGGAGAGGCTTCCCAAGTCCTGCCACAACCCAGCAGCAGCTTTGAGTGCGGCAGAGATCGCGGTGCTTGGGCGTTTGCAGCACACTATTGCACTGACATGGATCCAGGAGGAATTTCTGCATGGAAAGGGTGCTCAGGCCTTGCCAGGGGCTGCCCAGGGAGGTTTGGAGTTCCCAGCCATCCCTGGAGGTGCCCAGGGAAGGGCTGCAGGTGGCACTCACTGCTCTGGGAGCAGGGTGGGGACAGCGCACAGCTGCACCCTTTGGCCCGGGAGGGTTTTTCCCCGCCGTGCTGCCGGGATTCCGTGCCCTGGCTCCCCGGAGCACATCGGGAATCCTGCAGACCCACCCAGTGGAGAAGCTGCAAACAGCAGTGCCCGGCTCCCGCATCCCCCGGCTCTGCCCGGCGCCAGGACAGCTCCAGGACATGCCGGGGGACACAGCCGGGACGCAGCGGCTGCAGCAGAGCCGGGCTGTGGCACCACGGCTCGGGCAGCTCTTTCACACCGCAGTCCCTAAAGCCATCAGCAGGCCATTGACGCGGCTGCTGGCAGGAACTGGGCACCCAGCAGGTGACCCCCGAGCCAGAGCCTGGGGCTGTGCCCAGCCCTGCGCTCGTCCCCGGGCACTTTCCCAGCTGCAGCCCCGGCTCCTCCCGGCACGGAAATCCAGCGGAACGCTCCAGTGCTGTCCCTGGAGCCACGCTCAGGCTGTTCCAGACGCGCACGGGGTGACAGGCACAGGAGCACAGTAAAAACATGGGCCTGGCACAGGATGTGCCCTGGAATTTGCGGGTACAGGAACAGAACCAAACGGAACCAAACGGAACCGGGGGCAGCAGCTGCCTCACAGCACAGGGGGCTGAGAAACAGAGCCACTGTCACACCTCCGGCAGCCCGGGGACACTCTGGGAAAGGTAACTCGCAGCTCCTGCAGGGCAGGAGATGATTTCAAGACTGGGGGGATAAGAAAAGTGGGTTTAAAAAGCAACTCCAGCATTTGTTTGAATGCTTTGAGCTGAGCAGCACAAGAGCCAAAGCAGGATGAAGAAGTGGTGCTGGCACTTCTTCTGAAACCCAGGTGAGAACGGTGGGGGGACAGACTGGGGGGGAGAAAGGCAAGTCCTGCTAATTGTGAAAGGCAAATGTGGGAATACAGAACTACAGCCTCCAATCCTCACGTTCTGGGGGATGGGGAGACTGAATCATCTGAAATGTAACTAAAACTGAAGCGAGAACCAGGACAAAACTTCATTACAGAAAATCGATGGGATTGATTTTGGGGAGGCAATAAAGAGTCAGCACAATCACATTAATTAATGTACCAGAAGTCTGGGATATTTAAGACAACCACTCTAGACATAACACTGGTTTTTATCAAGTCCTCCATGAAGTCAAGTGTTTGACCTCCCGCTCTCATCTGCTTCTCTCTGCTCCCCAGAGACCACTTAGAAATTCAGTTAGAAGCTGCTAAATTCTGTGCAGAGGAACACAAAATGCTCCTGGAAACTCCTGGGTCAACCCTCATTGCTGCACTGCACGTGCAGTGTCCTCCACTGCTGACTTTGTGAGCATCTAAATCTAAATAAATCCCTCTTCCTACGGTTTCTCCAAACTCAGCAGCTCTATTGCCAGGGCAACACTGAGTTGTTTTTCCTGTGCACTGAAGTTTGCTCATCCTGTGGTGAAAGAAAACATTATTTATGATATTTTAATACCCAGGTGATACCTCTGGAATCACTGCAAAGCTTTAAGAGCTTCCCCACTGGAATATGCAGGATAAGCTGAATTAGCTGCTCCCAAAGTACAATATTGGGGTGTTAGAACCTGACTTGCTCAAGCAGCTGAGGGAGCTCTTCTATGTCCTAGAACAACTGTGTTTAATTAGGCTCGTTGGCAATCAATGCCATCGATCTGCAGGGACACAGGACAGGAGCTCCCTCCTGCTCTTCACTCGCCGGAGCAAACACCAAATCTACCCAAGGAATTCAATTTTAAACGTGATTTTGTTTCAACATGAGAGTTTCTATTTGAGTACGTGAACATCAAAAATATAGATTAGGAAAATCAAACACCTTTTTCAAAATTTAAGGAAAATTTAATCAATATGCCTTAAATTATTTTACAATAACTACAATACTGACAAGCATAACGTTTTCCAAATGGTGTTTTCCTTGGAAGTACTGTGAGAGAGACTCCTCTGCATCCAGCAGAATGTGCACCATGAGGGAAGGAACCTCTGCCCACGTCCTTCAGAAAAACCAGTTAACATAAAGCTACAGACACCCCACTGTGGTCATGTTTCAAGTGTCACAGAATTACAGATCCCTTTCACTTTTAAGCATCTGTTTTCTACTTCATAATTTAAGTATCTGAAATCCTGAAGTGCTCTCACAGCAAATGAACAAAGAACTGAGACCGGAGAACTTAGGAGAATGTCGGTTAAAACACACGAAATACTCTAATTACTTTTGTTCATTGTGCATTTCTGGTGAGAGGGGTCAGGAAACGGGTTCCTCTTTCCTGCAGATTTATCCAGAGTCCCCCAAATCCACAGCAGCTCCTTTAACTGTTTTGGATAAAAATCTACCAATGTATAACTGCAACCCTTCGCCCTCCCCTACAAAACAAAACCAAATGAACAAAAATCACAACCCTCAAATAAACAACTGAAAGTTACTTTCTCTAAAGGCCTAGGAATGGGAAAGAAATCACAGGAAATTGATAAGCATGAACACGTATTAAAGCTCTGGACTCCCTAGGTCATTGAAAACAGTACTCAAAGTCCTAAAAAAGTGAACACGAGACATTTTCCATTGTTCCAGGTGATTCGAACAGGTCTAAGTTTCATGATAGCAACACGAGACAGTTGTTTGCAGCTGTTTCTGGTCCAAGTCCATGTTCCAAGCTGGGATTTTCCTTTTGGCCCCCTGGAGTCCCCCAGAGTCTGTTCAGAAGACGGAGATGAGGGCGAAGACTCCGTACAGCAACGCACAGGGATAGGCCACGAGCAGCTGCTGCCCCTCCATGGCTAAGGCAGAGATAAAGATCTTGGAAGCAGAAAAGCTGCACCAGCCAATGATGCCAGCCGTGAGAATAATCCCCATCATGCCCCTGGAAAGGCAGAAAGAAGAGAACTCCTGTGAGCCCTGTGTGTATCCCACCTGTAGGAGTCACACCTGGACTCGTCCGACAGCTTGTGTGGGTTCTGGGATGAATTTCAGCATTCGGCATGAAATGAAATATTCCCACTAAAAGCACTGGGGAGGCCCTGGCACAGGGTGCCCGGAGAAGCTGTGGCTGCTCCTGGATCCCTGGAGTGTCCAAGGCCAGGCTGGACAGGGCTTGGAGCACCCTGAAATAGTGGAAAGTGTCCCTGCCCGTGGCAGGAGGTGGGACTGGACGAGCTTTTCCAACCCAATCCCTTTTCCAAACCCTTTTTCTGGGATTCTAGAATTTTAGAACAGTATCAGTCGATTACAATGGTAGAAAGCCCTCTCAAAATTAACTCTGTGCATATGTAATGTCAAAGCAGCGAGTGAAATAACTGTCCCTAAATTCAGAGCCATGAGGAACCATTTGTTTTCTTGTATTTATAAAATCCTAATTTGCATCTTCAATAATAATTACTTTTAGACTTTACATGTACTGAGACCTGTAAGATTCAGCGCTGGCTGAAAACAAAGCTGAGGTTGCTCTTGGAGTTTATGTATTCAATAAAGCCATTAATTGACTTAGAGCTAAAGCCAGGACTCGCCCCCTTTCCCCCAGCAAACACCTGAAGCCATTGATAATTAATTGCTCCCTTACTAAAGATTCATTTTCAAATTATACACAGCTCCAGCACTGGAGGTGAAAAGTCCTGTCAGTGACTCCCATCTCGGGAGGAATCCCCACGCGAGGAGGCAGGGGCAGCACTTACTGCAGCGAGAAGACGATGGCGAAGGAGGAGAGCAGGATCATGGGCAGCAGGCAGTAGCCCAGCACGCTGGCCACGCAGCCGAAGGACACCCCGGTGACACTCATCAGGTTCAGCAGGCAGAACATGCCCAGGCAGCCGATGGCGCTGATGCCGTACACGTACCCAAACTGGATCTTGCCAGCCTGCACCGGGCACAGGAGGGGTCAGCATGGAACTGGCACAGGATGGGGTCAGGATGGAACCAGGACAGGATGGGGGTCAGGATGGAACCAGGACAGGGATGGGGTCAGGATGGAACCAGGACAGGATGGGGTCAGGATGGAACCAGGACAGGATGGGGGTCAGGATGGAACCAGGACAGGGATGGGGTCAGGATGGAACCGGCACAGGGATGGGGTCAGGATGGAACCAGGACAGGGATGGGGGTCAGCATGGAACCAGAACAGGGATGGGGTCAGGATGGAACCACGACAGGATGGGGGTCAGGATGGAACCAGGACAGAGATGGGGGTCAGCATGGAACCATGACAGGATGGGGTCAGCATGGAACCACGACAGGATGGGGTCAGCATGGAACCAGGACAGAGATGGGGGTCAGCATGGAACTGGCACAGGATGGGGGTCAGGATGGAACCAGGACAGGGATGGGGTCAGCAAGGAACCAGCACAGGGATGGGGGTCAGGATGGAACCAGGACAGGGATGGGGGTCAGGATGGAACCAGAACAGAGATGGGGTCAGCATGGAACTGGCACAGGGATGGGGTCAGCATGGAACTGGCACAGGATGGGGGTCAGCATGGAACCAGGACAGGGATGGGGTCAGGGAGCAGACCTACCCACCCTGGGACGCAGCAGGGGTGGGCACAGGCATTGTCCCCCAGCCCCAGCTCCCTCATTCCCATGCCACAGGAAGTGTTTCCCCCCAGAGCCCCAGGACACCTCACACTCCAGGAGCCTGGAATTCCGCCTGACTCTATGGATTTTAATGAACAGGTTCTGATCTGATCTGACTGTTATCCTCCCATCTCAGCCCAGGAACTGTTTAGGGTTTCATCAAGGACTTCTGCTGATTGATTACTGGCAATAATCATCTTTACAGAACTGGTGTTAAAGACAACAAAACTGTAATTCAGGAACTAGTTGACAAACCCAGAGCTGGAGTCCTTTAATTTGTGGCAGAATGCATGAAGTTATGGCACAAGGTAAACGGTAACAAAATCCCAGTAGCAGCTGAAGCTGAGCTGCCAAGCACTGGCTCTGAACTCGGGATTAGCTGGGGAAGATTTTAAAAAGCCAGACCCAAGCACACGAGAAGCATATGTGGGTTATGTCCATGTACTCAGGTCATCTCCTGGTTTTCCCAGGCTGAGACTGATGCATCCCTTCCAGCACCTGCCCAAGGCACCCCTGCAGGACACGGGGCTGTGCAGCCCCCAGGGTGTCCCCCTCCAACAACTTCCAAACTGGATGCACTTAGACCCAGCTCTCCTCCTCCCCAGCCAGCACAGGGAACAATCACACCTGCTGTGACCTCTGTGCCAGGCTCAGCCCCCTCCCTTTAACCACATCCCATGGACATTTTAAAAAGCACACAGGAGAAATAAATTTTTAGGAACATAAAATTCAAACGTATCTTCTATAAACACGTTCATTAATTTGGCTGGCCTACTTTCCATAAATAAAAGTTACTTATTAAAGTAGGCTTGAAGTCCCCTTGGTACCCAAGTGTGTTTTAACTGTCACAGCAACGTGAAATTTGAGGCAGAAACTAAAAGCAGTGCCTGAAGCATTTAAAGCTAAAACAGATTAAAATCCCTGAAGCTTTCAATGCCAAGGAACACTGCTGTCACCTCATCACTGACTCTCATTAAAGCACAGTCTTATTCCAATTAAGCTCAGTTAGAAAAGCTGACCAGGCTCCAGCAGTGCCAGGCCCACTGAGCAATACGAACAGAGGGAAAGCAGCTTTGCCCCAGAGTGAGCTGGCACTGAAATCCCACCTGATGTGCCAGTGCTCACCCACCCCAGCACAGTGAGAGGCCCCAGTGCCTCCCCCACTCACACACCAACTTCTGTCCTGTGCAGGGTGAGGAGCTGGACTCTGTTGATGCTTGGGGGTCCCTTCCCACTCAGGACAGTCCATGAGAAGGACGAGCTTTCTCAGCCCCCATGCCCAGAGCTGCAGCAACGCTGCAGGTAAGCCAGCCCCTCTCGCAGTGTTCCCAGCCCAGCAGTGCCCAGCAGTGCCCAGCAGTGCCCAGCAGCCCCTGGCAGGGTCTCACCAGCAGCAGGGTGGCTCCAAAGGCCAGGCAGAAGACCATGGGCCCGGCCAGGTCTGTCTCGTTCATGATGCTGCCATCAGCCACCTTCAGCGGGTGCAGCACCGTTAGTGTTTTCTGCCAGATGTGGTCGAAATTGATCCCCAATTCTGCAAGTGAACAGAGCATGGATTTCATTTCTTCCCTTCCTGGCTGCCCTACTTGCTCCCCTCTTTGTCTTCCCTGCTTCCCCACTTCCCATCTCCTCCAGATCCTTAATGGGCACCAGAGAACTGAGCCCTCCCCTCTTTCCTCCTGCTGCCTCCACACATTCTGGGTCTCAGGTGCTGCAAGTGCCCAGGTGGTTTCTGAAGGACCAGGTAAGAGCCCAGCACAGAGTTCTGCCTTCACGGAGGTCCCTTCAGCCCAGTTCCCTGATCCTGTTTTATTTATGTAAATAAAGTAATATTTTTAATACAAAAGCCCAGAGGATGGAAGGAATCATGCCTGGGGACAGGTGACAGGTGGGATAGATGCCTGTCTCTCCACCCAGCAACAGTGAGGGGTTATTCAGTTGTTTGAAACTGAAAAGTAACAGAAATAAGCTGGAAAGTGATCCCAGCAAGCCAGAAGCTGAATATCCAGCCTGGCACTCTGCACAGGCTGTACTCCACACAAGCATTTCTGCAGTGTTTAGCATTCCTTGTTAGCAATGAAACATTCCGGTTCTAACCAAGAATCAACTCAAAGGATCTGCAGCCACTTATTTTACCAAGTGGGCAGCTACAATTATTATTTGCAACAAGAGGAATATTAAGTGTTTTGTCACAAAGTCAGGTCTCCCAGGAATTGATTTAATCTGCCACAGAGCAGTTGGTGTGAAGCAGGAAAGCACCAATTTCCAACTGCAGAAGTTCACACAAGAACAAAGATCTCCCAAGCCAAAATATAGGTTAAAAAAAAAAAGAAAAATCAATGAGAATTTCAAACCCACTGAGCGCTCCCAGCAGCAGGGAATCCACACACTGCTACCAACTCATCCCCAAACTAGGAGGAGTTCTGGATTTAGGCCACAGCAAAGTTATACCTTCTAATAGCGGCGGCTCATCCTCAAAGTTGCTTCCATAAAAAGACTGAGCTGAGGCTGGAGCGTAGCCCTGTGTTGGCTGGTAGATGTGCCCCGTGTAGGGCTGCTGCTGCTGCATCATGTCAGGGGGCACAAAGCCACCCTGCTGGGGGTACTCGTAGCCTCCATAGGGCCTGCAAAGCACAACCCCACGTTAGGGCACAGCCTGAGCTGCTGCTGAAACACCTCCTGCAAGGCAAAGCTTGTTCCAGTCAGTACATCACAGCAAACCCCTCCTTCTGGCTTCAAAAGTCCCATTCCATGGTCCCACAGGTCCTCCACAAAAAAACCCCAAGCAAAGCCACCCTCTGCCCTAAACAAACGCCTCAGGTATTCCTGCCACTAATCCAGGCCAAGTGTAACCACGGAGATTTCCATAAACACTTCCAAAATCTTTAACTATGGAAACAGAAAGAAGGAAAATGCAGAACTCCTCGTGTTAGCAGAGCCCAGCCTCAGCACAGCCCCGTGATCCTGGCCAGGTCACAAAAGGCACTGACGTGCTCCATCCATCTCAGGGACCAATGGGGAGACCAAAGCCCTCAGCCCGAGGCTGGATGTTCACACAGGGCTGCCAGGGTCCCCCCTGGCCCAGGAACACCCATCACACCTCTCTGGGCGTGAATAATGCAAATTATTCATATAACTTGTCCTGCAATCTTCTAACACTTGCTCTGAAATCGACCAGGCAGAGAATTCAACACAAAATTCTTTCAGATCTCCATTTAGAGACAGTGAGTTCAGCTCTCCATCAAACAAAGCAAGCAGGACTCATCTACAGAAACCAGCAGCTGGCTGAAGTGCCAAACCTTTCCTGGATGCACAGACTGTCCCAGAAATATCCTAAGGTAGCCTAGAGGAGAGCTGGAGAGAGACTTTGAACAACGGCCTGGAGTGCCAGGACAAGGGGAATGGCTTCCCACTGCCAGAGGGCAGGGTTAGATGGGATATTGGGGAGCAATTGTTCCCTGTGAGGGTGGGCAGGCCCTGGCACAGGGTGCCCAGAGCAGCTGTGGCTGCCCCTGGAGCCCTGGCAGTGCCCAAGGCCAGGCTGGACGGGGCTTGGAGCAGCCTGGGACACTGGGAGGTGTCCCAGTCCATGGCAGGGGTGGGACGGGCTGAGATCTGGGGTCCCCCCCAAGCCGAGCCCCGGGATGCCGTGACCCCGGGCAGGGCACACGAGTTACTTGCTGTACGGCCGCCCGCTGTAGTCGTAGGGCTGCGCCTGGTCCTCGATGCTGTAACTGGTCTGGAAGAACTCGGTGTTGAAGCCGTCGAACCCGGACATCGCCCCCTCTGCAAGAGAACAGCGGTCCCGAACCGGCCCCGCGCGGCTCTGCCCGCTGCCCCTCCCGCCGCTCGGCCCCAGC
>WEKY01062769.1:58970-76455 GCA_013390045.1 Picathartes gymnocephalus
CATCCACTCGGGAATTATTTTATTTATTTATTTATTTATTTATTTATTTATTTATTTATTTATTTATTTATTTATTTATTTATTTATTTATTTATTTATTTTCCTCCGCCGTGCTGTATGTACTGGTTTCCTCGTCACCCGCCACGGTTAACTTCCCTGTGACTCGGTTTAACACTTGAGACCTCCGTGGATGCTGCTAAGAGCACTTCTCTTGCCTTTGCTGTCCCTTGCTGGGATCGGATTCACACTACCCGGACCCTGTGTGCCTGTATGTGTGTTCTGAGTGTCTTGACATTTTGGTTTTCTTTACAAGAGCTGTGCATTAATTGTAACCAAGGTAAGACTCCGTGTTCTTGTTCCCTCATGTGCATGTCTAACTGAGATGTTTCTTTAAAGATGAAGCGTGCAGTTTCTTTTAAACAGTGGAGTCGTATGTAGCCCTTCCATTGATGAATAGTTGTGAAATAGAAGCGTAGAACTTGCCCAAAAAAAAAAAAAAAAAAAAAAGACCTATATATCAGATTTAGCTTGGCTCTACAAACTGCTCTGCTTTGCTCTGTTGCAGCAGCTGTGATGCTTAGTAGAGTAATTTGTACCTTGTTTTGTTTTCCCTTTTCACAGACCTGTGAATGACCATAGGCTTGGCTTGACCTTGATTTTGATGGCTTTGTTGGAAGATCTAATGATGTGATTGCATGTCACGAGGTGATTGCTCTCCAGCCTCCAGCCTCCGTGGCTCCGTGTATAAACCACTTCTGCCACACTGTCGCTCATGGACAACTCTGATTTTTCTTTTTAACGATCCTTTTGGCTATTTTTATTTTCTCACTTCTCCTTTCCCCCTTGTTTCTCCTTAATGTTGGGAGCCTTATTCTACCCTCGGATGTGATTGATAATCCTGCTGTTCCGTGCTGCTGATTTCCAGTTTAAACTACAATGGCTCTAAGTGGCAACTGCAGGACTTACCTTCCTGCTCGGGAGCAGGGGACAGGGCTGCCCTCCTTCCCCGAGGTGGTGGAGCTCAACGTGGGCGGCCAGGTTTACTTCACTCGCCACTCCACCTTGGTTGGCACCCCTCACTCCCTGCTCTGGAAAATGTTCACCCCAAAGAGAGACACAGCCAACGATCTGGCCAAGGATTCCAAGGGAAGATTCTTCATCGACAGAGATGGTTTCCTTTTCCGCTACATCCTGGACTATCTCAGGGACAAGCAAGTGGTTCTGCCTGACCACTTCCCAGAGAAGGGAAGGCTCAAGAGGGAGGCTGAGTACTTCCAGCTGCCAGACTTGGTCAAGCTCCTGACTCCCGAGGACAACAAGCAAAGCCCCGACGATTATTGCCACAGTGACTACGAAGAGGTGTCCCAGGGCAGTGACACGAGAATATGTCCCCCCTCGTCGCTCCTACCGCCGGACCGCAAGTGGGGATTCATCACCATCGGCTACCGTGGGTCGTGCACTGTTGGCAGGGAGAGCCAAGCAGATGCCAAATTCAGGAGGGTCCCAAGGATTTTGGTGTGTGGAAGGATTTCTTTGGTCAAAGAGGTTTTTGGAGAAAGTTTGAATGAAAGCAGAGACCCGGACAGGGCTCCAGAAAGGTACACCTCCAGGTTTTATCTCAAGTTCAAGCACCTGGAGAGGGCTTTTGACATGTTGTCCGAGTGTGGATTCCACATGGTGGCCTGTAACTCCTCGGTGACGGCTTCCTTCGTCAACCAGTACACAGAGGACAAGGTCTGGTCCAGCTACACCGAATATGTCTTCTACCGTAAGTACCGGACGCGCGGGGGGGAGCGGAGCGCCGGGCTCGGCGTGACCCCGTTCCCGGAGCCGGGGAGCGCCGCTGTCCCGGGCCGGCCGCAGGCTCGGGCTGTGCTCGGCGCCGGGGGGACATTTCCCTGGGAGCTTTGGGGGTCCTAGCGGGGCCGAGCTCCTTGGGCCGGGCCGGGCTAGGTGGCAGCACAGACTGCCGAAAGCGCCCTGCCCGGAGGACGCGCTGCCGCTGGAAATCGGCACCCGAGCGCCTTGCGCGCTTCCCGGGACGCGTGGGACACAACGCGAGGGTGCAAACGCTGCGGAATTCATTACAGGAAACCTTCGGCTGGCATTCGCTCTGCCGAGGTAATAGCGGCTTGATAATCATCAGGCGCGGGCAGCCAAGCCATCTGTCAGCGGCCCTGACACGCTTCCGCGCGGGGAAGGGAAAACACAATTCCATCCCTCTGGCCGCATTTCAGCGGGGCCCCCTCCGAGGCAGCTGCTGTGCTCTGGAATGGGGGCCCGGAGCAGAGGGGCAGGGGCTGGGCCCTGTTCCACAACACGCCCCTGCAGAAGCGAGTGTCCTCCCTAGAAGTGCGAGCCCTGCCTCCTGCAGTCACGGCGGAGCCGCGCTGCTCCGCCGCTCCGAGCCGCGAGCGCTCGAGGGCTCATTAACTTCGGAGCTGACACCCAGGCGCAGCCTGGTTACCAATGGTAACACCGGGGTTACCTGCATCCTACGAGTCTCCATCAGGAAATCGTTCCACAACTGCTGTGCGGAAGCATTTGAGAGGCTCCTGAGGCTGTGTGCCTCCCTTTGCATTTGGGGAGGGTGAAGGATGGAACAATTGTCCCGTCCATCAGAGCAGCCGGCTGCTGCTTCGGCCGGCGGCCTTGGGACAGGGGGACAGAGGGACAGAGGGATATAGGGGTAGAGGGATACAGGAATACAGGGATACAGGGATAACGCTTGGCCAGCAGAGCTGCTGCCCTGGGTGAGGTGCTCACAGTGAGCCGGCTCCAGGCCTGGGGAGCTGACAAAAGTTTTCGATGGAAGATGGAACAGTTTGGGTGTAATTCCGTGGATTCAGCGCCATCTACTCTTGTGTGGGGCTCAACAGGCAGCCCTAATCTGCTTATGCAATGAAGCTTAAGTTAGCATCCTGAAAAGCCATCTGGGTTTTTGACATCTGTAGATTTACTTAAAATTAGTTTTCTAGCTGGATTTCTTAGCAAAATTGTTCCAAGGTCATGGATCCGCTTATATTCCAACAGGGATAGATGATTCGTGTTACTAAGAAGCTTCTGCTTGAAATTACAGTGTCTTGTACAGGTTCTAGGAGGAGAATTAATGTAGTTAAAGGAATGGATTAGGACAAAATGTGCTGGCATTTATATTTAAAATAAGGAAAAAATGTAAGTTCTTTATAGGCACAGTGGTCTCTGCTAATTGAAGAGAGGATGAACGTGGGTCTTCCCTGAATTAGCAAATGCAGACTCCTGGTTTTCATATTTCTCAAATTTTTACCTTCAAGGGTTGCTCACTGCTCCCACATCACTATGGCTGGGGTAGGGACCAAGAGGAGAGGCAACTCAGAAATTCTGGAGAGTGAAAGTCCATAGCAGGTGTCACGAAATCTTCTCTCGTCAGTTAAATCCAATTAAAGTTCCTGCAAAGATTCCTATCCAGTTCAGCAGGCTTTGGATTTGGCTCTGATCAGTTCTGTGGGGTTTTGACATGGATACGGTTTCAGAGGTGGATTTTTCAGAGGGTCCCTCCCCAGGTAAAAGCCAAAGCCGTGGCTGTGGTCCCCGATGACCCTTTCTTGTCCCAGCCCAAGTGGTTCAGCTCTGCCTGGTGCTGCTGCTGCAGTGATGGAGCTCTGGCTGAGGATCTTCCCTGGCCTCACACTCGGGGCTGCCTGCAGCTGATGCACCTGACAGCAGGCTCCAGCATTCACCTGGAGCAAAAGAATTCCCTCTCCAAATCTCCTGAATAACTTCATCCCAGTTGTCCCAAAGCCATTTCATCTGAAACTCTGAGGACCAATAAAACTGACATCTGGCTTTGCAGTGGGACATGGCATCTCCTCCGCAGCTGCTTAGCCATGATTATTTATTGAGATGCTGCCAACTGTGTCTGTGTAAGCAGTAATCCATCAAGCTGCTGTGAGCAGGTTAATGGGCCTGAACCTGGGAGGTGGCTAACACAGCTGGGGAGGCAGAGGCAGAGGTGGTCTTTGCAGGGCTGCTCAGGAGCTGCTGTGAAAGGCCCGTTGGAGGAAATCTTCCTGGCTGGAAAAGGATGGTGACTTCCAGAGAAGGAAGAATACAGGGAGGAATGGTGTTTCAATACACCAAACACATTGTGCGTTCCAAACACCACAGGGAAGGTAAATGCCTGTGGTTGGCACGGAGATAAAGAACATTTTTCATGTGCAGATCCGTCTGACGGTGGCTCAGATGGACCGGAGGGGGTGTGAGCAGAGCAGCTCTCACACGGGTACAGCGCGTGCTGGCCGAGCTCTGCACCATCAATATTTCACAGCCTCTCACCCCCACGGGCCCACCTCGGTGCTGTCAGGGGTGTGTGAGGATCAGTGTGTGTGCCCCGAGCAGCAGGGCTTCCCCAAACGAGCCCTGCAGGGCATGCCTGGCACAGCCAGCCCAAGCTGTGTGCTGGGGAGAGGCTGGCAGGGCGTGGGGACAGCAGGGGCACAGCCCCAAAGGGGCCGAGACACAGCAGGGCTGGGCTGGGCTGGGCTGGGCTGGTGGAGCCAGCCCTGAGCAGTTCTGGGACACCCAGCTCCTGCAGGGGTGGGCACGGGGCACTGCCAGGCTCCTGCCCACAGGAGCTAGGGGTGGTGAGAGATGAGGGGCTGCTCATGCATTTGCTTTCCCTCCAGTTTCTCCTATAGCAAAGGTATTTTCTTAAATTTTCTGCTGGCTATGGCTGGATTTCTGACAGGAACCATTTTATGGGTTCCCCCCCTGCCACTATGGTTTTAATGATCTTGAAGTAAAACCCCGTCTCCAAACTCCCTCATTTTTGAAGAGAGTGAACAGCCTCTGCTCGGGTCTGCATTTTCACCTGTTTTCAGCATTTACAACGTGATGAACTGGAAGTGTGCACTTGAACATCTGGTGGTGGAGGGGCTGGGGCTGTGACAGCAGCTGGGCTGGCTCCATAGCCTGGCCCTGTTCCTGGGTTGTGGCAGCACGGGCTCCTCTCCACCACAAAACCAGCGCTTTGTGCCTCCTTCCAGCCCCAGCTGGAAGCTCTGCCAGCTCTGGGGGTGACAGCTCTGCCAGCTCTGGGGGTGACATCTCTGCCAGCACTGGGGTGACAGCTCTGCCAGCTCTGCCAGCACTGGGGGTGACTCCCTGCACGTGGCTCTGGGATTGCCAGCAGAGCAGAGCAGCAGGGTGGGAAGGGAGCTGGCCTGAGCCTGTGACACAGGGGATGTGTGTGCCTGTGCCTGTGGAGAGCTGGGGCCTCAGTGGCACAGCCAGGGATGGCCTGGCATGGGATAACACTGCCTGTCAGCCCCACCTGGCATGGCTGTTGCCCCAACACCCCGGAGCCACGTCCCTTCTCTCTCTGAGAAGGGCTGACCCTCAGGATGGTTGGTCTGATTTGGAGGAGCCTTTCCTTGCGCTGGCCCCTTCACAGCTGCACGTGGGGAGCAGCTCAGGCACCTCCAGATGTGCAAAGGGAACCAAGAGACGTTCCTGGTGCTGTAGCTCTGAAAGCCAAAACCGAAGCGATGATGCTCCCGCGGGCCCTGGGCTGGCTCTGCTCGCCCCAGGACCCTGCGGGTGCTGGGGCCTCACCTTGCTCTGTGAGGAGCTGGCTGGGAGCACCTTGCAGCTGCTGGCAGGAGGCTGATGTGCAGAGATGTTTGTGAGGGAGCCATCAGAGTATCCTGGGATACACGGATGGATCCTCTTGGGTGGGGATGTGCAGGAGGAAGGAAGAAGGTCAGGCAATATTCCCCGATGCCCGTCCATTGGACACCATTCCCTGGGGTAATCCCGGTGTCTGTTATACAAGAGGATCCATTTGGGATTGCTGCAGGCAGCTGGGGCCTGTCACTGTGCATGTGTGCCTGAGCTAAAGGATCCCATACTGATGTGCCTACCACTGAGTCATAAATTCATTGTGTGGCAAAATTTGACTCACAGAATGGAGCACTCTCTGCACAGTGACACCCACAGCTGTGCTGTCAAACAGGCGAGATGTGGGAGAGGAACATCACCCAGTCCTCTTTAAACCAATACTGTCACATGATCCAGGAGCTGCTTCGGTCTGGTTTTAAATCAGTGAAGATCAAAATGACCCCAAAGCGAGCAAAATGAGGTGTAATCCAATGAATAATGCAAGCTTCTTCCCCGCTGACAGGAGACGTTTCTGTTTCCAGGTAATTATTGTCATCGTCGATGCCTCTGGTCCCTGTTGCCAAAGCAAATCCTCTCCCCAGGATGATCATCTGCAGGTGGCGTGGCTGCAGCCAGCCAGCTCTCTCAGTCTGTTCATGGCTGAAGGACCTTGCTCCGAGCTCTTTTGCTGTCCCAATTCGTCAGGGCAGACTGAAAAACCTGCAGAGTTGTTGATTAGAGTTGCCCTATAGATGAGAAATGCTGTCATTCATTGGAAACCAGTGGTGGCAAACCTGATTGCCAGATTAGCCAAGAATCTGCTGCTCAGTGAGCGAGCAAAGCAAAACTTGATAGAAGAGTTGGCTGGATTTAGGGCTCAGAGGGTGAGAAATAACCAGTCTCGCTCCATTAAAAACTTTAGAAGATTTATTAAACAGCGCTCCCAGACAGGTATCGGGATAAGCCCAAAACCTCCTCAGCAGAGCACAGCAAAAAGCAGCGGCGTGCGTGCACGGGGTGCTCCCCGCCAAGCGAGCGCCGGGACGGAAGGAGAACCGCGTGCAATGCACGAGCGCGGTTCTTACGCAGTACTGCACGGGTCGCGATTGGTCCGTTTCGCAGTCCTCGTGCTGATTGGTCCGTTTCTCAATCCTTGTGCTGATTGGCTCGTTGTTCAATCCTCAAGTTGATTGGTCCGTTTCTCAATCCTCATGCTGATTGGTCCGTTTCTCAATCCTTGTGCTGATTGGCTTGTTGTTCAATCCTCATGCTGATTGGTCTGTTTCTCAATCCTTGTGCTGATTGGTCCGTTTCTCAATCCTCGTGCTGACTGGTCTATTTCCCAATCCTCGTGCTGATTGGTCCGTTTCTCAATCCTTGTGCTGATTGGCTCGTTGTTCAATCCTCGTGCTGACTGGTCTATTTCCCAATCCTCGTGCTGATTGGTCTGTTTCTCAATCCTTGTGCTGATTGGTCCGTTTCTCAATCCTCGTGCTGATTGGTCCGTTTCTCAACCCTCGAGCTGATTGGCTCGTTGTTCAATCCTCGTCTAGGGGCTGCTGCTATTGGTCGGGTGTTCATCCCTTTATGCTAATTACCTATGGAAGGTTCTAGCTGCTGCCTCCCCTTAGAGGTCTGTGTTAGCGCCACCCGATGGTTCCATGTGTGCATTACACCCGGAACAATTCTTAACACAACAGTGGGTCTCCCATCCCAATGCAACAATGATTAGCACAATTAACACACAACTAACAACCAACTACGATAACTCTAAATCATTAACATGAACCTGTCATGTTAAAGTTAGCAACCTCCTTTTTAATCACGAAAGTCCACCCCGTCTATAACAAAAGTTTGTTTTAACAAAGTGTGGAAAGTGCTGTTGAGGAAGCAGCAAGGGTGGCTGTGGGTGCTGGCCTTTGTCTCTGGCCAGAACTCACAGGCAGGGGTTGCCCCTGACCCCTTGGGACCTTTATGGGCTGCGGTGTTTCTGACAGATGTGAGCGAGACTGTGCGGGTCTGTGCCCTGCTGCAGGCACCTCGTGGGGAGGGGGACAGACCCCTGTCCCAGGAGCTGCACAGCAGCCAGGCAGGCCCTGCAAGGACGAGCCTTGTCCCTCTGTCCCTCTGCCCCGTGACTCTGGGGGAAGGAAGGGGCTTTGTGGGTGAGGACAGAAACCAGCCCTGCTTGCAGAGCTGTTAAGCAGGCTGTGGCTGGGGTTTGTTTCGCCCTCTTCCCAAGCTGCCAGGGGGGCAGTGTGCCGGGGGCACTGCAAACACTCCCTGGGGCCGGCTGCAGCTGGGGCCTGGCCGTGGGCACAGGCCATGGGCACAGGCCATGGGCACATCCTCGCTGTCCCCAGCCACCTCTACTGCCACAGGGCCAATAGGGAGGGACTGGAGGCTCGGCCTCCCCGGGGCACTTGCAGCGCCGCTACTGCTGCTCTGTGATCCAGAAAAAGACCGTAATGACTAAAGGATTAACCAAGGAGGGCTGGCATTTAGGGGAAAAATAAAAACAAACAAAAAAATCAATGTACTTGCAAGTGCAGCCTTGGGCTGGGGGTTGGCCAGGAGCAGCCCACGAGGTCCCACAGCCCCATCCTGGGGGCCGAGCAGGGCCTGCTGTGTGCCAGGGAGGGTGTGGGCATGGGGAATGCCCGCTCTGCTGCCCCGTGATGGCACAGCCCTGGCCAGAGGTGGCCCCATGTCCCTGGGCTGGGGCTGGGGAACGCCTCCCACCAACCCTTTCTGCAGCTCCTTCAGGATGCTGAGGTCTGGCCTTTTCCAGACTTCGCTGAAACACGGCTCTGGGTCTCAGGAAAACAGAATCAGAAAGAGTGAAGGAGTGTAAATAAGAAAACACAACCCAGGATTTGCCGTTCAACAAATACAGCGACATATTGTGCATACAGACAAACTCTTCCTTGCAGCAGGTTGGGTTTTTTCCATACAACCATCCTGGATTTGTTTAATTTTCTAACCACAATATTTTCTCAGTTTCTCCTCTTTTTTTTTTTTCGGCTTTTCAAGTTCAAGGCTAGCATACAATAAATATGGAGACATGAAACAAAATCTAAATTACATCTTTGCACACAGAAAGAAGAACCCTTTTTCCTTTGAGCTTCCTTGCTCAAAATTGTATTTTTTGTGAAGGAAGTAAATAGATTAAAGTGCTTCAGGCTTGGTGAAATCTCTTCAATTGTCACAGAGGTGTAATGCTGCCTGAGCTGGCCAGACCCAAGAATCCTGTGCAGAGACTCCCCTGCTACTTCCAGACGTACTCAAGTTAATTCTGGAACACGCTCAAACATTGCTGCCCTTACTGGGCCTCCTAGAGCTGCTCGCAGTGCTAAAGGAGCAGTGGAGCTCAGCCTCCAGGTCTGGAGGGGGGGTGTGGGTGATTTGGGAGGTGCTGAACACCTTCAATGCCTCCGGGGTTCATTCCGGCCGCTCAGAGGACTCAGGTGTGAGATGGAAGCTCAGTGCCTGAGGTGATGAGTCCCCTCCTGGCTCAGCATTACCTGAGTGTTCCTGGTGTTACTCAGGGTCCTGACTGAGGCCTTCCCTGCAGCTTTGCACTTATGGAGAGGGGCTTTTCACCAGGGCGTGGAGTGACAGGGCTTCCAACCCCAAACCATTCCATGGTTCCACGATTCTATGACTTCTGGAACAAATGTCCCTTGGAAGGAATGTTCCTGGGAGCGATTGTCCCTTGGCTTTGTCTCTGCCAGCAGGGGCTGTGGAAATGAAACAGAGAATGCCCAGCAGAGCCTGGGTGGGCTGCTCTCCTCAGTCTGCCCGGAGCAGCTCGCTGTCTGACCGTGTCCGAAGGAGAGCGGGGAGTCTGCAGCTGTTAGAATTGTTTTGCATTCCAGCAGCTGGTCCAAGCTGCGTTGAAATGCCCATAAATGTCAATTGGTCAATGGGAGGGTGGCCCTGGTGACCCCTCTCTATCGACTCTCACTCATGTCCTTCCCCTCCAGGAGCTGTTCATGCATCACTGGTGTTGCACATTTCCCTGCGCTGCCTCTGAAGCTCCTAACGACGTGATGAACGATTTCCAGGAGCCCATTGATTACCTGTTAGGGCAGCTGAGAGATTCCTCTACCAAAAACAGAATGAGGAGAACTGTGGCCATCCTGGTTTGCAATCCATCCTGGAAATCCTGCTGCTGCGCTGGCCCTGCTGCTGCCACGGTGCTGCTCAGCCCGGGGACCCTGGGACACCCAGCAGCAGCAGCAGCAGCAGCAGCAGCAGCAGGAATTCTCCTTTCAACCACGCTCAGTTTGCTTTCTCTCAGATCTGTGGGCTCCCATCATTCCTGCTCACGAGGCCTGCGGTTATCCCGTGTGTCAGGGAAACTCCTTGGCTTTGATAAAGCAGTGGGTTGGATGGAAATCCTCTCCTCAGGGAGGTTCTGAGCAGTTCTGTAGAAAGGCCTCACCTGATTTGGTGGGGTTTAGGGGCTTTTTGTTTGTTGGGATTTTTGTTTGTTGGGGTTATCCTCTGCAAGGCCAGGAGCTGGACTTTGGATGATCCTTGCGTGTCCCTCCCAAGTCAGGACATTCTCTGATTCTATGAAAACCTTGAGAATAAACTCCTTGAAATGTGCCATGGAATACCTCCAGAGCTGTGCTCCAGCACAGGGCTCTGCAGTGTGTTGGGCAGTGGCTACAACATCCCCAAACACTGAATTCCAAGGAGGAGAATGATCCCGAGCTTTGGTGTGTGTTCCTAGGCCAGTGTGGAAGGAGCAGCAGCCCGAGGGATGCTCCCACCCTGGATCTGAGCAGGGCCTGCAGTGGGAGCAGACCCTGCCCTCCTGCCCTCAGGCTTTGGCCAGGGCCTCAAAGTCCAGTTTAGAGAAGAAAAAAAAACCCTCTCTGCATATTTTGGAGGAGGCTCATTTCAAGACTTCAGACTGAATTTCCATCAGACTGAATCAGCGTGTATTTTTACAGCGGAATTAAATCGGGCTGAAATAGAACCCAGTGGAACATGCTGATTTTGACTGAATTTTGCACTTTAAGTATTCTCAAAGCCAAAAACTCTGAGCAAAGCTCGAGTGAGCAAAGCTTGGGAAAGTGTCTGTGCCCCCACAAAGGGGATGTCGCTGGGTTTCTCTCAGCCCAGAGCTGTCTCTGGTGTGGGCGAGTCCAGCACTGGTCCCATGAAGGCTCTCACAGGCTGATCCCCAGGCAGGGAGGTGAGCGTGGCTCGTTGCAAATCTGCCCTTTGATGCGCCTATAAAAATGTGATTTTTGACCACCACTTTCACTAAACCTACCACCAGGATCCGCGATGGGGCTTCCACAGACAGCAGGAGCAGGGTTTTCCCTCACAGTGCCACTGCCTCAGTGTGCTGTCCTGTGGCAGCTGAGTGTAGGGGACAGCACTGAGGTGCCCCACCACTGGAGATCTCAAACCCCCTTGTTCTAACGTGCCAAAATCAAGAACAAGGAATTGGAGGAGTTACTGCTTGTCCTAAAAGTACGTTGGCTTTGGTTTTCTTTGGTTTCCTCTCCTGACCATCAGTCGATGCAGGGAACTGGGCCTCAAGAGGCTGCCTGGTGCTTTTTCCTTTGGTTTGATGTTGCAGCATAATTGTGGGGAAAATAAATGACCACTGTCCTCCCGTGGAATTACAGAGGGAATTCTATTTCTGAATTAACGGTCCAGTGGTGGTCAGTGGTAACAGAACTTTTATGCACAAATAATGCCATTTATTATATTATTGATGCCCTTTCTTGTTGATGCTGTATTTATAGGCGGAAGAGTGGCTCTGAGGAGCTCGGGTTAATGGCAGGAGCTGTGCTGAGCCCAGCAGAGCTGCAGCAGCTCCCCCAGAGCTGGGCTGGGCTGTCCTGGCAGCGTGTGGCTCATTGGAAAGGCTGCTGTGGCAAATCTCTCACCGTGACGCAGGGAATGTCTTCAATGTGCTTTGGCTGAGTGCAGCTGGGCTGCCTTGAGAGGACACTGTCGGGAAAATGTTGCTGGAAACTTCTTGGAGGTTGGGTTCCTTCTGTCTCAGGGGTTTGACCGTCACACGCTGATCCCTGAGGTGGGAAAAGCCCTCCCAGCCCATCCAGGCCAGTCCCCACCTTGTCCCCAGCCCAGAGCGCTGAGTGCCACCCCCAGCCCTTCCTTGGGCACCTCCAGGCATGGATGGGCACCCCAAACCCCCCATGGCAGCTCCGTTCCCTGCCCTGGGCAGGTCCCAGCAGGAAGGGCCGGGGCTGGACACAGCCCTGGAGGTGCCTCAGCAGGGCCAGCACAGGGGGACAGGCTGTGCCCTGCTCCTGCTGTAACCCCAGTGCTCTCTCTGACCCCTCCTGCCAGCCCTGGGCGCCGTGGCTTTGCCCCAGCCCGGCCATCCCCCCTTGAGCCACAGCCTGGGAGCTGGGAGGTTTCGTGCCCAGGGCCTGGGGAAGTTCCTCTGGGCACTGCTGAACCCAGCCCAGGGGGGCCTTCCCTCCCCCTGCAGAGCCACAATGACCAGGATGCAGAACCTCTCCTTTCTATCTGGGAGGAGAGCAGTTTCCAGGTATTATTGATTTCATTAATTTGTGAGCATTCAGGAGAGCAAACCCTCTGCTCTCTCAAGTCAATGCACTTGTGTTACGTGAGGATTAAATCATTGCCTTCCCTCAGAGCAGAGCCTGCAGACAGGAACCTTCTATGCCTTCCCTTGCGTAGACAAAGAATATTTAAATGAGGATGCTGATAAAAATGCTTTCACTGGTAAAGACTTGATTAAAGGATCTGCTGCTTTAGAGTGCCGTAGGTGAAGGCAGAAGTCAAGAGGTGCCATTTTGTGCAGAGGGATTGGAAAGTTTAAGTTTGGTCTGTGGGAAGAGTTTTCTCAACTCAGTGACATCTCCAGTGCTGGGGAGAGCCCAGGTCCCAGATCTAGTGGAAGCCACTGGTGGGGAGGATCAAACCCTGCTCTATCTTATCTCCATTTCTAAATCTCCAAAATACTTGACCTGCACCGAGGAAGCATCAGTGTTCCTTTTGTACAAGCCTTCTGGGTTTAAGAAGCCCAAATAATCTTTGCTGTGCTGAAACTGGAAGGGCTGGAGCCGATCCATTGGAAACTGTCGATAATGACACCCTTCCCTGCAGCAGCAGCAGCAGCAGCAGCCCACGTGTCCCTGGCAGGCTGGAGCCAGGCAGGTGGCACGTTGGCAGCCAGGCCCTGCTCGTGTGGGAGGGCGACAGATTTGCCCACCTCTCCCTGAGCATCTCCACTGCCTCTTTGGTTCCAGCAGCTGAACCAGGCAGGTCAGGGCTGCCTGAGGCTGCTCTGTGCCTGTCATGGGATGGTTCCTGTCCCTGCCAGTGCCTGTGGCACTCTGTGCCCGTTCCCATCCCTGCCAGTGTCTGTGGCACTCTGTGCCTGTTCCCATCCCTGCCAGTGTCCGTGGCACTCTGTGCCCCGTTCCCGTCCCTGCCAGTGCCCGTGGCACTCTGTGCCAGGCCCAGCCAATGTCACTGCAGGAATCAGGGCCTGAGTTTGTGCACCCAGCAGCCCCAGTGCGGGGATCCAGCCCAGCCTGGCTGCGAGCAGGGAGGGGCCCTGGTTCCCAGAGCATCCCTGGTCCCAGAGCATCCCTGGTCCCACAGCATCCCTGGTCCCACAGCATCCCTGGCTCCCACAGCATCCCTGCCTGGCCTTCACCTGAACTTTGCTTCTGCAGCTTTTGCTCGTGGCTTTGGTACCAACACCATCAGAATTCCAGCCTGCAGCAGAGAAGCTTCAGGACCACCCAACTGTGCCCTTCCAGGCAGGGGTGGCACTGGGGGGGCTTTAAGGTCCCTTCCAGCCCAAACCATCCACGGTTCTGGGGCTCCAGGATTCTGAAGTGTGTCTAAAAATGTCCACAGGTTTTCTTTGCAAGAAGACAATCAGCCCACAGCCAGCGAGGGAAGAGCAAACCCTCCCCCAAACCCTCTGGAATCAGCCTCTGCTGATGGAAATGCAGAGGAAATCCAGCATTCTCCCGAGGAGAGCTAAAAGCTACATGGCAGACAGTAAATAAATAATTGCAGGGAAATCTTGCACATCGTTTTCTTAGGGAACAGAACTTAATTAAATTTTTTGAGCATGCCTACATAGTTCCATTGATCAGGAAAAAATGGATATGGGCTACGTCTGTGAGATTTACTTGCTTGGTTGTGTTTTGCCTTTCTTTCCTCCCTCAGCTTCATTCACTTTATATCCTGCAGTAGTGAGGGAGCACATTTCTGGTTTTCCTGTGTGAAGAAATTGATTCTGAGCAGCACAGGACATGATGTATGGTTTGTAACTCTACAATATTACTAAGCAAAAAAAAAAAAAAAAAATCACTGAAGAAGGCCATGAAGATATTATATTAATTTCCATTTTAAAATTGATTTCTTCCCACTAGGACCAATAAAAAATATGCAAAGACTTTCAACAGCCTCTCTAGTAATGATTAATTAAAAGATGGAATAAATCTTGCTAGGCTAATTTAGCAAAGTAGATTTTTTTTTTAGACACTTCACAGGACATTTTTTGCCCACTCCGGCTCTGGCTGGGGTCTCAGCATCCCTGAACAGAGTCAGGGAGCTGTGGCTGGTGCCTGGCAGAGGGGCAGAGAGGCTGGGCAGTCACAGCCACCTCCGTGGCCAGCACAGGGCACAGGGCGCTGCCAGGGGACAGGAGCTGCACCATGGTGGTGGCAGCTCCCCATCGCAAGGGCTGAGCTCTCCTGGAAGGGCTGATCCTGCTCTGGAAGGGCTGATCCTGCTCTGGAAGGGCTGATCCCTCTCTGGAAGGGCTGATCCTGCTCTGGCAGGGGTGATCTCTCCTCTGGAAGGGCTGATTCCTTTTCTGGAAGGGCTGATCTCCCTCTGGAAGGGCTGATCCCCCTCTGGAAGGGCTGATTCCTTTTCTGGAAGGGCTGATCTCCCTCTGGAAGGGCTGATCCCCCTCTGGAAGGGCTGATCTCCCTCTGGAAGGGCTGATCCCCCTCTGGAAGGGCTGATCTCTCCTCTGGAAGGGCTGATCCCTTTTCTGGAAGGGCTGATTCCCCTCTGGAAGGGCTGATTCCCCTCTGGAAGGGCTGCACGTGCTGCTGACTCTGCAGGATGGCAAATATGCTGCTGTGGAAAACAAAATACATCCCATGAGAACCCAGAGGATTTTTTTCTGTTTATATTTTATTGTTCAGGTGTCCTGCCCAGATTTCCCTCGGGGCTATGAGGGCTCCAGGGTGCTGCTGCTGGCCTGGGCCTGCTTCCCCCAGCGTGGGCAGGAGAAGCCCCTGGTTTGCCTCACCCTGTGCTGGCTCCAGGTCCTTCCCCTCCCAGTAAAGCCCAGCCCCAGCAGCGGGGTTGGGAAGTGAGGGGGCTGCTGTCCTTGCTGCAGGATTGGGAGCTGGCATGTTGGTGAGGCATTAAAATTCCGATGGAACAGATGGTGTCAGGATTTTAACTTATGCTTATGAGATGCAGATGGTCCAAGGAGTGAACTCGTACACCAGTTATTTTTATTTTGAGCAGGTTAAGAACAAATTACTCTCTGACTATTGTTGTTACTGCTCCGCTTGTCATTTCTTCCTTCCCTGAGTGTGTTTGTGTCTGTGCTCATGCACAAGTCTCACAATCTCTTTTCTGTGGAATGACAGACTGAAACAGCCCAATTTCTGCCCAAAACTCCTCTCTCTATGCTTATTTACTGTTCCCTCCTCTGGAAAAACTGTCCCTGTGCCCAGGGCAGGCAGATCCTGCTGCAGGCTCCCAGCCCTGCCCTGACTCCTCAGGCCGAGGCAGGGCTTGCACACCTGGGGGGAGTGAGGGTGGCGGGGCAGCTTCCTGCTCTTGGTTGCACTGGAATAAACCCAGGCTGACCCCACTTTTACAGCAGTAAGGATGCGATTATCTAACCCTGCCGTGAAACACGGGCTTGTATTTTTGTCATAATTTATAAGCGTGTTTAATTTTTTATAGAGAGAGAATACATCTACTGCTACAAATTATTGATCTCCACCTGAATATTTTACACCCACTACGCCGCACTAATTTTCCCGCAAAGTGTTCGGCACAAAGCACCTGTGTGCCTTTGCCAGCCTGGTCCCCCCGTCCTGTGTCCCACTCCCAGGGAGGGAGCCAGGAGCTCCATCGCAGCCCCGTGCCCCCTGTGCCAGCCTGGGCTGTGCCTCGGCTCTGTCCCTGCCCGGAGGGGCGAGGTGTGGCAGGGTTTGCTGTGTGCAGCTGCCGCCGGCTGCTCTTGCTGCTGGATTTAGAGCCCAGCCCAGGCAGCAGGAGAGCCCCGGAGCTCCCCGCGGTCGGAACAAGCTGGAGGTGTTCGGGAGCTGTAGATTGGCGAAAATAACATTTCCCAAGGGTTAAAGCGCTGAGGAAGCGTCAGCCCGGCTCACTCCTAACGAGGAACGTGTCGCCGAGCTCTGACTGTGATCAAGCGGCTGGGCCAGCGAAAATCAATCTTCGCCTGTTGCCCGTCCTTGGTGCGTTTCCCGTGTCCCCCTGGCTGCAGGGAGGGTCCCACGAACCCCCCGAGCGCAGGGGCAGCGGTGCAGCTGTGGGCTCATCGGGCGCGGTTATTCCTCCCCCGTGCCCTTACTCATCCTCTCTCCCTCACGCAAGTGTGCGATCGCGGATCAAACCGCTGAATCCCACGCTGCTCTGCCGGCTCTGTTCGCACCCTTCCAACGCAGCAGGTCCGGGAATGCAGCTCTGGGGGCACAGAGGCACCCGGGGACCCCCGATCCCACCCCTGCCCAGGGCCCTTTCTCGCCGTTTTTCTGCTTCCCGGGAAAGCGGTGGGGATGTGAAGGCGTTTGGAGGCTGCGGGGGCTGCAGGGAGGCTCGGGGGTGCAGGACCTCCCCTCCGAAGGCTGTGGGACCCCTGGTCCCCGCAGGGCTGGCACGGCCCCTCCCGCTGGGGCGGCCACGCTGATGCACAAAGGGCTTTCGGGATTCCCTGGAGCACAAAAAAATCACCCTCCCACCTCTTCCGATAATTAGGATTTTCCATAATTATCCCGGCTAAGATGACATTGACCGAGAAGGCCGTGCCATCGCCGGAGGTGACTGAGCTAATCTGGTTTTCCTGGGAGCAGCCGGGCAGGGCCCATCAGTGTGTTTTGGTGAGTCAAGTAAATGGAATAAGAAGGGAAATATCAGAGACCCTGGAAAGTGTTTGCTCAGCTGGAGTGACAGCCTCAGTCCCACACTATTTTTTGTTTGCAGATGCAGCTTTTACACACCGTGGCCGTAGGACAGATTAAATACTGTTTGAAAAAGTGATCAGAGATTTTGTTTGCAACCCTGCTGTAGCTCTTCTGCAAATATTGGAAGGATTTTAAAATTGGTTTGTATTGATAATGGCACTGTAATGCCTTTCCTTGCTTGTACAGCTCATCAGCGGTTTAATGTGCTTATTCCCAAGGGAATGCAGTGACTGAAAAGAAGAGATTAAGATAAACCTTAAAGAATGCTTTGTGGGGGGAAATTGTATTATTTCCTTCGAACAGGCTTTGTGTAAGGCCTGGGCTTGTGTTTGTTAGTGCTGCTGTGAGCAGTGCTGGGGATCCCTGCCTGCCCCGCTCGGCCCAGGGCAGAAACAACGCCCAAGGCCGGGGCATTCCAAGAGCCCGTCAGCAAAGGCTGTCCTGTCCCTGGGGCTGGGCTGGTGGGGTGTCCCCCATTCCTGTCCCGTGTCCCCCCCATTCCCGTCCCGTGTCCCCCCCAGTCCTGTCCCGTGTCCCCCATTCCTGTCCCGTGTCCCCCCCATTCCTGTCCCGTGTCCCCCCATTCCTCTCCCGTGTCCCCCCCATTCCTCTCCGTGTCCCCCCAT
>WEKY01062769.1:76610-102196 GCA_013390045.1 Picathartes gymnocephalus
CTGGGGGAGCTGCAGTGCTGGGCTGGGCTGTCACAGCTGAGTGTGTCCTGCTGTGTGCCAGCCAGCACGGGGACACCGGGGGACAGGGGGACGGGGGAACACGGGGACATGGGGGCATGGGGACATGGGGACAGAGGGATATGGGGACATGAGGACACAGGGACAGAGGGACATGGGGACATGGGGACATAGGGACAGAGGGACACCGGGGCATGGGGCAGCACGGANACACAGGGACAGAGGGACACAGGGACATGGGGACACAGGGACAGAGGGACACGGGGACATGGGGGCATGGGGACATGGGGACAGAGGGATATGGGGACATGAGGACACAGGGACAGAGGGACACAGGGACATGGGGACACAGGGACACAAGGACACAGGGACAGGGGGATGAACTGGATGAACCTGTCTGTGGCAGCAGGACCAGGATTGCTGAGCCTGTCCACCAGTGGGGCTAAAATCATTTCAGAGAGAGCTTCAGTGGCTTTTCAGCCTCTGTAGCTGAAGGCTGGGTTGGTGTGACCACAAGGTGCCAAGTAACCCCTGTGTCACTGGGACCACCGCAGAGGCACCAGAAACTGCTCTGCTTTCTATAGCAAGGGAAAGTCCCTTGGTTTTGGAACTGTTGGTTAAATACAACAGTATTTGTGTGACACAAACCTGCCTTGTCACTGTGATTTCTCCTCCATGGGCAGCTGGATGGGGACAAAGCTCAGCTCAGGAGGTGGCCGTGCCACGTTCACGTGTCACTGGGTTTGTTTAGCGCAGTAAAAATGTGATTGAAACCCCACATAACCAATATTACAGCTGATCAGAACTGGTTTATTTGTTAGTTTTTATTGATGCTCTGATCTCTGGTGAGAAAATAATTGGCTAAAGCAGCAGCAGCCTATTCCATCTGAAGCCCGTGACAGCTTTGCTCAGTGACAGCAGTGGGTGACCCTGCCCTGAGTAAACAAACAAGCTCTCACTTACGTACCAATTATGTGCTGTGGAATGGAAACTCTGCTTTGCTGTGCTCTAATCTGCCTCCCTGCATCTGTCTGCACTTGGTTAATTGCAGTTTATAAACTTTGGGTTGCACTGTGCAACACGGGCTGGTCAGAGCTCCGTGGGGACGGTGGCTGTGCCTGGCAGCAGCTGGACATGTGGCTTGATATTCCAGTATATTTATATATATTTGATATCACTTTCTGTTCAGATGATCTGCAGGCACGTACAGGTGCTCCCTGAGAAGGGCCAGGGTAAAGGAGCTGCAGAAGACAAGCTGCCTGTCCCTCACCTCGCAGGGCAGTGCCAGGGAGCCGCTGCCGCCCAGCCGAGGCGTGGCACAGTCCCACTGAGTCCTGCCGAGCCCTCTGAGGGTCTCTGCCCCAGGCCCGGGGAGGGCTCAGCCCCCCCGAGCCGCTCCTCAGCCCCTCCCCAGCTCTCCCTTTAAACCACATCTGCAGTGAGAGGATTTTTTCCCCTCCCCGAAGCCCAGCAAGGCTGGGCTGCCTCGCAGAGTTGTGTTAGACTTGGGCTTGCAGCTCTCGTTCCCCCTCCAGGGCGAGCGTTCGCAGCTCACATGACAAGACTTCTTCAAATTCTTTGAGTGCACATTAAAATGCAAATCGGCCTTCTTATTAAAGACTTCTGCAAGTTCTCTGACAACACATTTACATGCAAATCAGTGAAACGTCGACTCAGTATTAAAATCCAAACAATTACTTGATCCACACGCTGAAATTGAAGGGGGAGCACGCTGTACGTCCCAGGAAGGCAGTGGCCTGTCCAGCAGCCCGGAGGAGGCAGCTCCGTGCGGGGCTGCCCTGGCTCTCCGAGGGGCACCGAGCTCCCCTGTCCCACCGCGGGGATGCCACAGGCTCAGGGCTGTCCTTGGCACAGAGCTCCTGACCCGGCTCGGGGCTGCTGCGGTGCCAACACCCCGCCGGCGTTTCTGGCAAAGCCTCCCCGAGGGCACCGGGTCCCGTCCCTGCCAGCTCCGGGTGTCCCCAAGGTGCCACTCCGCCCCCCCCCGAGGGGCCAGGACAGCTCTGGAGCTCTGGCCCTGCCCGTGCGGGCTCATCAGGACGCAGGAGATGGAGTGGGAGTGTGCGAGGCAGCAGCAGCATAGACCATTCGAATCCCCTGAGTAAGCTAGGAGCCATAGCTGGATTTTGAATTTCTCCTCAAATTACGCAGCCTGAGGTTAAAGCTCTTCCCCCAGCCAAAGTGCTGGTAATTACCTGATGGAGTTTTAGTGGGCCCGGGCTGGGGCCAGCTCTGAAAGCTCGGGGTGTCAGGGGAGGCAGCTGAGCTGAGCACGTCTGATCGGCTTTATTTCAAAGTGCGGTAATCCATTAGGAACAACAGGCTTTAACTGTCTTTACATCTGAACGAGGCCCTTTTGCTTTTGCTCCGCTGTGCTTGTGAGGTTCCCGCAGAGAGGCTCTCGGGCTGGTTATTCACAGTAGCTGGAACTGTTTGCATTATCACCTTGAGCAGGCTGAGGGCACAGGGGACACGGCAGGGTCACCCCTCTCGCTTGGCCACGTCAAGTTTTGCTGCTGCCTGGTGTGCAGCCACATCTGAGGCTGCTCCAAGAGAAAAGGGGGATCCTTTTCTCTCGTGAGTTGGAGATCCCACAAACAAGCTTTGCCAATACCAACATTGTATTTATTTGGGGTGTTTGAGGGATCTGAAGCTCTGGTTTTGTTTGGATCTTTCATGTCATTTCATGTGCTAATCAGGGCTTTTAAACTTGACTCTGTCACTCAAAAGCCTCTTGATGATGATGAGCAAAATTAAGCTGTTTCACTGCTGAGTGTGTATCATCAGTGAATTTTAATTTTAAAGGAAAAAGTGAGAATTTTTCCATTTTTAAAAGTATGACTATTTTAAAAAAAGACTCATAGTGGTATTAGTTAATCTTCTAAGTAAAATGGAATCCAAAGTACAAAATGGATCTGGTTGTTCCCTCTCCTCCACACACCATTTATTACACGAAAATAAATGTCATACCCGAGTAAATGTGAGTGATGCCCAAGGACAAGGTGTCCTGTAGCTGGGATCCATCAGTATTTGAAAAATGGGAAGGACAGGAAGTGTTTCAGCTGGTGATGTTCAGGGGTGCCTTGTCTCTGCCCCACCCTTGATTGCAAATATTTCAGTATTGAGGGAAATTGGACATCAGGTCATGAACTGTGAATGAAAATGAATTTCATATGTGAGTGGGTGGGAGAAAAAGGGGAAGAATCCTGGAATCACTGAGGCTGGAAAAGCCCTCCAAGGTCATTGAGTCCCAGCTGTGGCAGATCCCCACCCTGTCCCCAGCCCAGAGCCCTGAGTGCCACCTCCAGGAATGGATGGGGACCCCAGAGCTCCCTGGGCAGCCCCTCCAATGCCTGTAAGAGGTCCCAGAGTGTGCAGAGGAATCCAGAGCTGCCCCCGTGTGAAACCACAGCCACCTGCTCTGCCTGGGCGTGATCCCAGCACAGCCAGGGCAGGAGGAGGAGGAGGAGCAGGACTGTGGGGACGTGCTGGGGGGAGGCAGGCCCAAGGAGGAGCTGGGGGATGCTCCTGAGGCTCCTCTGGCCCTGGGGCCAGGCTGGGTCCATCCCCACGCTGAGATTTGTACCCCAGTGGGAAGGAGCCGGGCAGAATTCCTGCCCCTTGTGCCCCTCATGGGCTGCCTGTGCTGGTGGGAGGTTTGGGAATGATGGGGACAGTCCCTCCTGTCCTGCCCTGCTGGCCCAAGGAGCCTGGGACCACCGAGCTGTCCTGGGAGGATGGAACTGTTCTCTCTCTGTGTTCCTGGCTCTGGGAGGATGGAGCCGTTCTCTCTCTGAGCTGTTCCTGGCTCTGTGCTCTGTCCTCCCTGCAGAGCTCTGTGTTCTTGCTCTGCACAGGTGCAGGGCTCTGCCTTTTACAGCTTCAGCAGCGAGGAGGAATCGCTTTGGCCACTGCCTGCGGGCGCTGAAATCCCTGACACGTGCTCTTTATTATGGGCTTAAGAAGCCTGGAAAATCAGTGCCTCGGCAATCCCTGAGCACAATGCACGTTCCTGCAGCCTACAGTGCAAATTAGAGTGGAAAACCGCGTTATTCCTGAGCTGTTTGTCCACGGGCTTTGTTGCTAAGTCGCTGCTTTCTCATTCGGAAGGAGACAGAAATGCTAAGTACCCGTTTTCCGTGGGTGCTGGGATCCGTGTGGGGAACATTTGCTTCCCACCACGAGCACTTGGCTTAGCTCGGTTCTACTCCCTGCTCAGTCCCAGATTCTGTATCAACACTGGGAATGGTTTTGAATACTGGGAATGTGTAGCAATTCCTAGGAACTGCTCCCGTGGGGGTGCTGGCACCGGCAGAGCTCGGGGCCGGCCGCGCCCGCCGCTGGGAACGGGAGCAGCGCCGGCCGGGCTCTGGCACGGACTCGGCCGGACGCTGCTTTGGGGGCTTAAAACTCCATTTCGCACCCTCCCGGAGCACATTTCTGGTGCTCCTCTCTGAGCTGTCGGAGCGTTTGCCGCAGCGGTGCCCTGAGCATCTCCCGCTGCTGCCCCGGGGCTTTCCCGTCCCTGCGGGTCCCAGCAGCGCTCCTGGGCTCTGCCTGCCGCCTTCCCTGCCGGGTCCCTCACTGCCCTTCCTCCCCTCTCCCTGTGACCTCTGTGTCCCAAAGTCACCGCTCCACGTCCCCGCTGCCCTGCTCCCGCTTTCCCCTGGGGTGCAGCGAAAGATAATTTCCATTTTCCTATTGAATTTCCACTCTCTGCTTGACCCAGCTTAGGAAACTGCGACCCAGGGGGCTTTATTGGAGAGTTCTGGCGGAGGAAAAACCCAGCACCGACCGAACAGGGCCCGGTTCGGTGTGGCCCGGTTCGGTGTGTCCCGGTTCGGTTCGTCCCGGCTCGGTGTGTCCCGGTTCCGCTTTCTCCCTGCCGGGGTGGGAAAGGCGTTTCTCCCGACAGAAACTGCCCAGCCCCCTCCCCGTGCCCTGGAAAACACAAGCCAAACACATTTTCCTTAACGATCCCGGAGCAGCAGTCAATATTTAACAGGAGCTCTTTCCAGCTGCTTTCTGGGCTCCGAGGAGACTTCCTAAAGAAACAGTTTGTAGGAAATGTATCGGAAAATTAACTTTGTGTTCATCAACACATCGTTAGCGGCTTTCTCACTCTAACAATCCGATGTCCCCGATTGTTCCCCTCTCGGAGCAAGGGGAAGGCTGGCACCTGGCAATCTGTTCTCCCATCATTTGCTGGTGGCAGTGCTGGTCCCGGGGGGGCTGCAGCTTCCCGCTGGGGGGGCACTGCAGGAAGAGGCATCTGCTGTGTTCTGAGCCTGTTTACAGCACCGACTCCAAAATCCCTACGGGTTGGAAGTGATGAATATTTTTAAAATTTGTTTTCACAAGAAACAGGCATCATTCGTGATTCCCTTTTGCCATTCTCAGTTTTCCTTGCTTCTCCTTCCCAGTCTCCTCAGCTAGCCAGAGCAGCTTTTCATCTCCTCCTGCGCTTTCTGGCATTTCTTCATTCTGTGTCAGCCTCCTCTGCTGCATCAAGAACATAATTTTTTATTCCATTTGGTTGTGGTGGATGCTGGTCCCCAACTGTATGGTTTGCTAAAGGAGCCAGAGTTTAGTTTTTCTCTTACTTGCACGGCATCAAGGCGAATTCAAACCACCCCCCAGCACCCCCACACAATTTTTTTGAGTCATGAGTGAGTTGCCTCGGAGCCTGGCACTCCTCTCGGTTGCTCCCTGTGACAGTGCCAGCCAGGACCGTGGGACAGCCAGTTCTCTGGTGCCCAGAGCCGCACTCCTGAGGGCTGGCAGGGCTGGCACTGCAGGGATGAAGGGCCTGAGCTCCTTCCCCACACGATCCCTGCCTTGGGTGTCAGTCCTGGGGAGGCCACGCTTCCCACAGGGGTCTCCAGGGAAACAACCGCGGATGCTCCAGCCCTGGAAGTGTCCAAGGCCAGGCTGGGGCAGCTGGGGATGGTGGGAGGGCTGGAATGGGATGGGTGTTAAGGTCCCTTCCAACCCAACCCATCCTGGGATTCTGTGATGATAACCCCGTTTCAGGGGAGAGGGAGGAAGTAAAGCAGTTTATGGTTGTGAGGAAGAGGAGGCAGAGGAAGGGTTTGCAGGGAGGCACTGAGGTGATGTGGATCCTGTCAGAGCCAGAGCAGCGGAAAGGGACAAGGTGACACCTGGAGCTGTGACCTTTCCAGGATCTTCTGGCAGCGTGTGAAAGGCAGGGAGGGGGAGCAGCCAAAGAGAACTTAATGATTGTGGAGATGGGATTGTGTTCACCAGGAAATAGCAGAGGGCCTGTTCAGTCCTTGGGCCACAGATGTGGCATGGTGTGGGTGCAGCCAGGCCATCCCAGCTGAGGATGGTGCCAAAGCACGGGCCCGAGTCACTGGTGCGATCAGGATGTGGCCCCCAGCGATGGGGAGAAGTGTGCGGGGAAGCTGCAGAGAGAGAGGGGCCCCTGCAGTGTCCCCTGCCCTGCAGGACAGACCTCCCCAGGGTGGGAGGGGGCCTGGGCTGGGGGCTTGGACTGAAGGAGCCGAAAGATGCATCTGTGACTCATCAGCACAGAACTGTTAATTAAAGATGTGTTGCGGGCTGAAATCACGCAGAAACGAATGAGAAGCAAGGACAAACAAGGCCGTTTGAGAACTGAGCAGAAAGCTGAGGAAGCTGTGGGAGAGGGTTCTCCAAATGATGGATTTCGGGAGGGGGTTCGTGTCAGGATGTGGCGTTTGGAGGAGAGGAGCTGCCTGAACGCCTGAGCTGGGGGGTTGCCAGAGGTGCCCGCTCCCCTGTGGGCACAGCGGGGCCAGGAGAGGCTCCAGCAGCGTGTGCTGGCCAGGACTGGGACTGAGAGCGTGGACTGGGAGGGAAAGGAAGGACATCCCACCCCCGAGACACCATCTGCCAGCTCTTACTGACCTTGGAGAAACAGGGAGAGAGCAGAAGCAGCCGGGAGGTGTGGGGGGTGACAGGGACCTTGTTCCCTTGGCACTGGGCTTGCTGGGGGCACTGGAGCAGTGGAGCTGTACTGGAAATGAGGTGCCAGAGGAATTCATGCCGAGGGGTTCAGTCTGGCCATGGAGTTGGTGTGGGATACCTGTCCCTGGGCAGGAGCAGGTGCTGCCAGCCTGGTGCTCATTTCCATTTTAACTGCATTTTCCCTCGAGGGAGAACACACCGGGTAATCTCCTGTTTTGCTTATTGTGACATTAAAAAGGGAATAACAATAGGGTAACAAAAAGAAAAAAAAAAAGATTAATTTTCCAGCAGTAATTGCCTTTCTGTTGATAGCAGTGACAACTCCCAGGCACCTTCCAATTACAGCATTTGTGTCTTCCCTTTGCCTCAGCTCCCGTGGCTCCCTGCCTGGAACAGCACCTGCAGCATCAGTGATTTCCCCCTGCTCCCGCTGCTCTGGTGGGACTGAAATGAGGTGGATCCAGTTCCCAGGGTTATGGGATGCCCCTGAAGGCCCCAAAAGGCCAGGTCCATTTGATGAACTCAAGCACCAAAGAGTCTCCAGCCTGCAGCAGTGCAGAACCTCTGCACGTCCTGCACAGAGCTGTTTCTATGATGGGTTAAATACGCACGCAGTGCCCATCGCACCCGGGCGCTGCTGCCAGGGCTGCTGCCCTCCTCTGCAGCCACACCTCAGCCTGCGGCTCCGAAAGCAGCAGGAGCAGGCAGGAAAAGCCCCAGGGAGGGCTCAGCGTCAGCCCCGTGCTCGCTGGCACTGGGCACTCCTGACTGCAGGTACAGGCGCCGATGTAGAACACTGGCTCTGGCACCGGGAGATTGTTCGTGGAGTAATTGTGTGATGTACTTCGATGCCTCTTTGATAAGGAGCAGTTTGTGTGAGGAGTTGGCGAGTCGGTAATCCCCGGTTTTCCAGCGGCGTTTTACAGGGAACAGGGCTGAGGGTGAGGCTGTTGATGAAATCTGGGGGGAGCAGGGGGCTCCTTTCCAGGGGGAAATGTTACAGCTGAAGTAAGGCGAGCCTGGAGTTTAAGACCTGATCCGCTCAAGTGGTTGGAAATGTCAGGGATGTGGGAGGTTTCGAATCCCTGGCTCTGATAAGATTTTTAACTTCACCATTTCGCCTCAAGCTGAGCCACAGGAGTCGGCAGGGCCTGTGCTGGGTGACCCCATCCTACAAAGTGCCCCCCAAGATGCCTGTAGGGCTGAAGGCTTGGACTGCATGGAAATCCTGGTTGCAGCTCCTCCCTGTTCTTTGCTGCCAGGACAGGCAGCCTGAGCTGTCTCCAGGGCTGGCGTTTGCTGTCAGTTTAGGATCTTTGAGGTGTCATATGCAGGAATAACAAACCCAGGCAAACACAGGTGATGTCAGGTATTGTGTTTTCCCTTTTCCTCCTGCTGTATTAAATGCTGCTCCTCCAGAAACAAATGTGCTGTGCACTAATTTGGTTGAGCGCCAGGAACAGCATCTGCATTTGCATTCTGTGAATTAGAAAGCAATCTGTTGCTAGAGGGGAGCTAGTGTAGTCATTTCTAGCTCCTGAGTGGTCCTGAGATATTTCACCAAAAATACTCTGTGTCTGAGGCTGCTGCTTCCTCCTGTCTCGGATAAAAATGGCCACACAGGTGCTCTCGGAAAAGAATCATTCACAGCTATTTGTGTCACTTAGCTCACGTTGCTCCAGAGAAACAACCACCATGCTTCCAAGGAAGACGGATTTATTTTCTTCTATGAAGCTTTTTTTAGTAAAATGGAATGCTTGTTTTACCTTTCTGCTCAGGAAACGGCAAACTTCCACCCGCAGGAGGGTGAACTGGGGGCAGCGCTGATGCACAGCTCCTGCATGATTACCTGGAAATGCCACGAGCCTTCCCAATCGCCTCTGGAATGGGCTCCAGGTTTGATATTGGACAACTATGTAAAATCCATGAGGTTCTTCTGAGTGTGAGGGCTCGCAGTGAAAGCAGGGAGAGCTTTACATGCAGGTTTTTTCAGGGCTGGGCTGGCCAGGGCTTGGAGCAGCCTGGGACAGTGGGAGGTGTCCCTGCCCTTGGCAGGGGTGGCACTGGATGGGCTTTAAGGTCCCTTCCAACCCAAACCAGTGTGGGATTCTACGGTTCTATGGTCTGCAGGGGTGTGGAGGGGAAATCGCGCTGTGCCAGCCCCGTGTGTCCCCCAGAGCCAGCCCAGCCCCGCGCTTCTGTCCCCGGGCGGCTCCCAGGGCTGAACTCCCCTTTTCCGCCTGGGTTCCTGGCGCTGCCCTGGGGATGACGCCCTGAAAAGCGCTCAGCCTTTGCTGCCGAGAGCTCAGGAACGGCTCTGAGGGTGGGTTTGTTTGCGTGTGCTCTGTAAAATGGAAATCCGAGGCTGGAGCCGCGGGGAGCAGCTGGAGCCCGGCGCCGCCGCAGGGTCCCGGGGCTGCTCCGTGCCCCGGGACAGCAGCGCTGAGCGGGGGCTCTCAGCGCGGTGCCTGCTGCTGTTCTCTCCGGGAATCAAACCCGTGCGGATGACTTTTCCTGCTGACCGAGGCTGCCACTCGCAGCCTCGCTGGCCAGGCTGTCTCAGATGGCAATTTGGAGCAGCCTTGATTGAAAAAAGCAGCGGAGAGCCTGGGAGCGGCTCCGACTGCTCTGCCCTGACTGCAGGCGTGTTCCTGGGAGAAGCTTTCCCTCCCCCTCTTTCAAAAGCAATAAGCAATCCATTGTGACGGCCTGAATTCACGGAGCTGAAGGAGAGCGAACAAAGGCCGCGGTGCCCGGTGAAAGCCAGCCCGGGGCAGTGGGCACCTTTTAGATCGTTCTCTGCTCCTCTGTCCTCTCGGCTGTATCAAAAGATGAAAGCTTTCCATCTGGGCTCCGGCTGACTAATTAAACTGCTCCGCTGGGCTGCCCAGCCCGGCTCAGCCCCAGATCTGCTTTCAGCTCTCGCTGCCGCTTCCGCAGATGAAGCGAGCTCCGAGCGGGGCTGGCGAGCGCTGCATCAGCGGCCTCTGCTTCCCGGGGAGCCGGGAATAGGGCAGCCAGCCCTCCCTGCGCCCGAAACCTCCCGGGAGCCGGGATCAGAGCATCCAGCCCTCCCTGCGCCCGAAACCTCCCCCGGGAGCCGGGATCGGAGCAGCCAGCCCTCCCTGCGCCCGAAACCTCCCGGGAGCCGGGATCAGAGCATCCAGCCCTCCCTGTGCCCGAAACCTCCCCCGGGAGCCGGGATCAGAGCAGCCAGCCCTCCCTGCGCCCGAAACCTCCCGGGAGCCGGGATTAGAGCAGCCAGCCCTCCCTGCGCCCGAAACCTCCCGGGAGCCGGGATCAGAGCAGCCAGCCCTCCCTGCGCCCGAAACCTCCCCGGGGAGCCGGGATCGGAGCAGCCAGCCCTCCCTGCGCCCGAAAGCTCCCCGGGAGCCCGGCTGACCTTCACAAAAAGGCAGCGTTAAAGCGAAGACTGAAAACCCCCGTGCGGGGAGGTCGGGAGGAGGCAGCGGAGCTGGGAGAGCAGGCCGGGCTTTGGCCGGGATGTGCAGACAGCGGAGGGAAGAACCCTCCTGAAAAACATCCAGTTAATTGTTATGCAAAAGCGGTTCGTGTTTTCCAGCTCTCCGAGGTGCTCCTCACCTCCCCATATAAAGTGCAGCTGGCCGGCGTTCCTCACTCCTCCCGCAGGGAATGGAAAATGAAAGATTTCCGTGCTCTCGGGGGGAGTTTTGACAGAGCCAGTCTGAACAACCCCGGGGCTCTCGGCTGCTCCCAGAGCCCCTCGGCAGCCGCCCCACGCTGTCCCGGGGCTGGCCCGGGAGGAGGGATGCTGTGAGACCTTCCAGGTGCTTCTGCTCCCCTCCTGTGCCATGGAGAGCGTTAGGAAAATCTATCCACAAACACCAGAGGTTTGTGTCCAAAAAGGAGACAGAGGAGTCCCTGTCACTTTATTCCAAGAAAGGGAGAGGCCATGGGGCATTTCCCCTGGGATCTCTCAGATTTTTGGAGGGCGCAGCCTCCTTTTTATCCCAATTTCCCGGCTGCATTTCCCTCTCTCTTTCCCCATTGGCTGAGGTATTTGAGAGGCACAGACTTCCCAAAATTCCTGATACCTAAGATTCCCTTCTAATGGATAACCCCCCTGCCCCTTTTTTTTTTTCATTTAATTCCTGGAATTCATGGTTCTTCCCATCCTTTCTCTCTTCTCTCAGTATACAATTCTATTTATCAGCAGACCTACAGTTGGTTTGGAAAGACAGATCTCCTTCATTCCATCCATCAGTCAGTGGAATCCTCCCTATTGTTTCTTTTATCTCTCAGTGCTGGCTTTCTCTACCAGCAGATCCACAGTTTGTTTGTCCCCCATTCCTTTCAAGAGGGGGAGCAGGGATGCTGTGGGCCCATCCAGGTGTTTCTGCTCCTGCCCGGTGCCATGGAGAGGGGGGCTCAGGTCTCGGGGTGAATTTGGCCCTGGCAGAGGGGCAGAGTCGATCCCTGGGCCTTTGGGGGCCACCCAGAACCTGCAGAGCTGATGGAAGGAGTTCAGTGAGCTTCGAGTCCTGCTCCAAGTGCTGGGTTCCTTTCCCCATGGAGGAGCAGATCCTGATTTTAATGCCTGTTTTTGTCAGCATCTCTGGAGGTTTTATTTCCTCTCTCTGCTCTTGCTGCTTGCTGGTTCCTCTGGCTGAATCCTCGTCGAGGCGCTTGAGCTAAAAATGAAATGCAAATGTACAGGAGCTATTCCTGTTTTCCTTTCAGCTGTAGAAAGCAGGAATTGGGAAGACAAATTACCATAGTTCCCTTTAAGCCCATATTGCTGAGAAGCAAACACTAAAACATCAAAATAAAGCCTTTTTTTTTGCTTCTCCCCTCTTTTTAAAGCAAGAATATAATTATGCTCCGTGGCTCTCACCAGAGCACGGATCAAAGGCACTAAGTGGCTGCTCCTGGCTGTTTCCCTGTGGTTCTGGGTGGCACCTCCAGTGTTTTTGTGGGAGCCACGGGCTGCAGCCGGCACTGCAGGAGCAGCCCTGGCAGCCAGGCAGGGCTCTGCGGGCAGGGGGCACCTCTGTCCCGGCCAGCCCGGGCTGCTGAGGGCAGGAGGAGCAGCAGCAGCAGCAGCCCCCGAGAGCTCCGGGGGTCCTGCCCTTGGCCCCCGGCCGTGCTTGCCAAGGCAGAGGCTGGGCTGGGGGTAGGGAGGTGCCTGCAGGCTGCTGGAGAAGGGGATGCTCGTATCAAGCCTCTTGTAGCTTCAGCGTCTGCTTGGCTTATTCTCATTTAGGATAGAAATCCCTCTCGGAAGCTCAGGAATGCCTAAAATGCAACTCCCTCGACTCCCACTTTGCAGCAGGACAAATTGGATCCAAAGCACTGACAGCCCTCAGTCTGGAACTTGGCAGAGGGCACTGGGTCATTTTCCCCAGCACAGCCAGGAGATTGTGCAGAGATAAGGCTATCCATCATTTTGAACACAGGCAGGCTTGGCAGAAAAAAAAAAAAAAAAAAAAGACATTTCAAGACAGAAAGCAATTTGTATTTCCCCACAGAAATGTTCCCCTATTTTAAAAATACAGCAGTTCCCTTCTTGCCTTCGTTCAGCCTGCAGGTCCCTCCTCCAGGGCAGCACTGGTTTGTTTCTGATTGCAGGGGAAATTCCCATGCTGGGAGCACAGAGGGACCCTGCGATGGCTCCAGCCCTGGTGCTGCAGGGCCGCGGGGAGGGCAGAGAGCAGGGCCAGGCTCAGCTGAGCCGGGCTGAGCTCAGAGCAGGGCTCTGTGCCCAGGGCTGGCTCCAGCAGAGCCTCCAGCTCCTGCTTCTCCATGGGGAAGGGAACAGCCCCAGGAGAAAAGCCAGCTCTGGAGAGGAGAGAAAGGATGAGGAAAACTGGGAATGATCCAAGCGGGGAAAAGGTGGTGTCCCTTGCAGGATGGGAGCTGCAGCATCAGCCAGGTCCCAGCCAGGCTCAGCTGAAACCTCACCTTCAGAGAACTCACCTGTGGCCAGGTTAATGCCACACCACGCCTGGCTGAGGCCCCAGGTCCGCAGGGATCCACTTTGATACATCTTTTGGTGGAGCGCCCATCCCTGGAGGTGTCCAAGGAATGGCTGGAGGTGGCACTCAGGGCTCTGGGGACAAGGTGGGCATCGGGCACAGCTGGGACTCCATGGGCTGGGAGGGCTCTTGCAAACTCCGTGATCCTGGGATCACTGACCTGAAGCCCACAGAGCTGCCACAGAGCTGGAAAGCAGCTTAGGCCAGCCTCAGTGGTGTGGGTGTGGCTGGCAGCCACTCGAGATGCCTTTGGGGAGTGGTGACCTCCCCAAAAACTGCACGTGGACATTTGTGACCCCGCAGAGGAGGAGCCTTTGCAATGAGGCTGTGGGAATAGATCACCGCTTGGCTTGGGTTAAATCCAGAGGTTCCGTTTGGAAAAGAAGTTTTCAGAAGAAAAGAACAAAGTTTTCCTGAGCAAAGTCCTTTCTCATTTGCCCTTTCCCCAGGCTGCGGGAAGAAAACTCCCCATCTGTGCCATGGCTTCTCTTGGGTCCCCAAAAAAGACTTAAAGCCAGAGTTCCCCTGAAATGAGCCAGGATATTAATTAAAATCTGTAATTGCTGAGCTCCTGAGCCAGTAATGATAGGATGTGCAAGCGTTTCTCTGTGATTCCTGTTAATCAAGAGGAGAGCCAAAGAAACAATACATTAATCACCAAATTTCCGAGCACGTAACGATCGCTGAGGACCCAACAGTCACTGATTATCCCCGGGATTTTCACACTCAAACGCCTTTCGTGCCTTTCCGAGCGTGCCTGGAACGGAAACCCCGGAGATCCTCGGGCTGAGGGCACGGAGGGAGGGAGGGCCGGGGAATTGTCTGCTGGAACTGCAGGCAGCTTTGGCTCCGGGACGGGCTCAGCTCCCACCCGGGCACCTGCAAATCTGGAATCCCTGCCGCTGCCTCTGATTTGCTGGAGCAGAACCTGCCTGCCAGGGAGCCTGGCTTTGCCACACCCCCGTGGGCAGCTGTGCCCAGCTGTGCCCTGTCCCCGGGGCAGTTCTGCCCTCGCAGGGCACAGCAGCAGAGCAGATCCTCTGCCCGGGAGCTCCCGGTGCCGGTGCAGGCTGCTGCCTCCTCTCCTGGCTTATCTGAGGCTCTCCTGATCCCTCTGTGAATTCTCTCACCCCGTTTGTGCTGCTGCTTTGAGATGCATTTGTTGAGCGAGCAGTAAATCCGTCACTCCAGCAAGCGCCTAACGGAGCTCCTCAGTCCCGGGAAGGCTTTGTTCCCTTTCAGAAGATAAATAAACACGTCCACCCGAGTATTTCTTCTTCCTTCCCTCCTCCATCCATCCCCTTTGCCGGGGCAGCATTCCCAGGCCGTGCTGTGATGGAGCAGAGGGTGGGAGTGCAGACCCCCTCCCTGCTCCCTTCCCTCCCTGTGCACGCCAGGATTGCCCCGGGGATAAACTGGAGCAGCCCCGGGCACTGCCTGAGGATATTGGGCAGGAGCACAGAGCGGCTGTGAACCCTTGGGTCCCCTTCACCTGGGTTTGGAGCTGTTTGTGGTGACGCGAGCGTGCCCATGGCCGAGTTCCAGCTGGGCCACGAGCCCCTTCCGTGATCCCCCCCATCAGCCTAATTGGAGACCGAGGCTTTTTGCTGCCACAATAATTCTCAGTGGCAGATATTTTACTGTGGAGCTCGTGAGACCGGCTCTAATGCCTGGTTTGGGCCTTGAAATAAATTGCAGTTTCATCAGCTGCAGGATAAATCACTTGACGGAGTCTCCCAGATGTTTTAAAATTAAGTTTATATCCTCCTGAAAGAATGTCAGGCAGGTTGCTGTGATGGAGGAGCTCTCCCAGTTGGCTGGAAAGTTAAACTTCTTTCTTTCTAGCTGGAAGTCCAGCTTGGAGAGGCACCTGGGAGGAGCCAGACCATGCAAATCCCAGCGGATTTAAATTCCAGAGCAGCACAAGCTGCACAGCCTGGGCTGGAGCTGGACGATGCGGGGTCTCCTTTGGGCTGGGGGGGCTCCTCTGCGGTTCGTTCAGGGCACGGGGGCTCGCTCAGCTGCCCCAGCCAGCCCTGCTGGGATTCCTGCTCGCTCCTCTCCGCGTCTTGGGGCTTTTCCATCACTGCCAGTGCTCTCCCAGTGCTTTCATAAGCGTTCCAGCCACGGCATCAATATTTAAAGAGGCTGCAAGTGCCGGTTTCCAGAGCTCCCTGGTGCAGGCAGAGGCTCCAGCCGAGCCTAGCCCTGCATGGAAAACTTCTGCTGGGCTCCCCGCCCTTCCTTTTCCTGGGGATGCATTGGACTTGTATGATGGATATCCTGAAAGGAGGATAGCAGAAAACATACATTAGACCAATAACCAGATCATAAATATGTATTTGCACTGGAGCGGGCAAATTTATCTGCGGAATGATTTTTTTTTTTTTTAAAACAAAATAAATTCGTGGGATAAATTATTCCGTGATTAATATTTGACCAGGCGCAGCGTATGCAGAGTTACCTTAATCTGTTTGGAGGCCTGGGTAATGCACTGCGCTGTGCAGGATTTTTACAGCTGTTAAATATTAAGGGCCTCTTGGTCATGTGCACAGGGGGGGAGGGCCCCATAAATCATTTTGTCTCTATAAAGGGGCCTTGAAACACAGGGAAATCACTTTGCTGCTTGCTTTATGGCCCTCGTATGCAGCAAGAGAGAGATAAAAAGGCTTAATGTGTAAATGAGGCTCTGACTCTGCCGGTTTGGGGTTTGCGGTGCTTCCCCAACGCCCTGGAGGCAGCACACGCTGAGGCAGAGCAGCTCTCTGGCCTGGCCCAGGGGCTGGCAGGGTCCTGGCACCCCTACCCTGCCCTACCCCAGCCCCTGGCACCCCCTGCCCTACCCTGCCCCAGCCCCTGGCACCCCCTGCCCAGCCCGGGTGAGCCCGGGGCCAGCAGCTGGGCTGTGAGGAGCTGTGAGCTCAGGCCCCCCCTCTGCTCACCAAACCGTGGCCGAACCCCAACCAAACGGGAGCCTGTGCCCCAGACACTGCTAATGCTGCTTTTCATTCTATTGCTGCTTAATGTATGTGAGAGAAATCTCCTGAAGTCAGTGAAATCCATCAGCTGGCAGAAGGGGAACTGCCGGAGCCAAGCTGCCACTGTGATATCCTAACTGCAGCAAATGCCTTTTGATTTGGTGATGGCAACGAGACAGACCTGCAGCTGCAAATTATTCGTGTGCAGGACTAATACAGCAAACATTACAGGCCGTGCCAAAATGCTCCTTGGGTATTTGCTATGCTTGAATGCCACGCAGAGGAACGATTCCTTTGTTGCTGGTGAATCCCTGATCTTCAGCCACTGCTTGTCACAAGGCAAATTCAAGTACCCATGACATGAAATTTCCCTGTATTAATTCAATATTTTGCGTTACTGATTAATCCCCCACGTTGAGTAGGAGTTTGTTCTATTTTTTTTTTTTTTTTTTTTGAAGGCAATAGGTCGAATTTGAGAGTGAAACACAACATCAAGCCCCAGCGAGAGGATAAATCCTGCTAAGCCCAGCACCCTCCAGGAGCATCCCAGAGGCCAGGAGCCCGAGGCTCCCTGGGTGGAAAAGGTGCTTCCTCGGGCACCGAGCTGCTGTGTTTATCCCTCCCGGCCGTGTTCACACGTGGATTCGCTGCTGCCTGGGCCAAGGGGGTGCTGGCCTGGGGCTGGTGCAGCCCCCGGGGGGACGGACCCTGCAGCCCCAGGGTTTCCCCTGGGCTCTGTGTGTCCCCCCCAAAGCTCCAGGCAGATTCAGACCTCACAGCTGCTCAATAGATAACGGCCATAAAACACTACAGCGAGCCTCCTGCCCAGCAGGTCACGCGTGCCTTTGCCGTGCAATTTGTCTTTCCTCAGCAAAGCAACCGGGCTGCAGCGTTTGGTTTGCACCACACAAAGCTGAAATAAAGCAATGGGTGAGACCTGAGCAGCTGCTCCCTGTGTCAGCATCTGGAAATGACTCCCAAAAACAAGCTCGAGACCATTTCCTTGTGGCTGGGGGGTGGGGCTGAGAGGAAGAGAGCTGAGGGAGGGCTTTTAAAGCACGGGCTGCTGAGGTTTCCTCCCCTTGCCCACCACAGAAAGCCCCCGGACCCTGCTGGGGTCAGTCTGTCCATCAGGACAAGGGGTGGAAGGACCTGGTTGGGTTCTGTGCTTTCCTGTGCACGGAGCTGCCTGGTGCTTTAACAAGCTCCTTCCCTGAGCAAACCACTCCGTTTCTGTAGCTGATTTGATGGCAAAGGGGCCCGGGAGGGAAGGAGAAAAGGAAATGTCTCCAGCAATTAGTGTGATGAGAGCAGCTGAACCCTCTGCTTCCCCAAAACTGCTCAGCTCCTGCAGGAGCTGCTCCTGCCCGAGGGCAGCAGCGGCAGCAGCAGCAGCAGGGGACGGGCTGGGGACCCTCCTGCAGAGGGGCTGGGCAGGGGCTGGGCTGGGCAGGGGCTGGCCTGGCCACGGCTGCACTGGCACAGCTGAGAAAGGCCTGGCTAGGCTCACCGGATTTCTTGGGTGGTGTTGGATGGCAGCCGTGGCTCCACCTTCTGTAATCACCTTCAATTTTTAGTTGAATCCCAGAATCAGCGAGGTTGGAAAAGTCCAGCCTGTGCTCCATCCCCATCCCCGGCCTGAGTGCCACTGCCAGGCCTGAGAGCCAGGCAGCCCCCACAAGGTGTGGTATGAGCTCTGGCTCTCTCAAGGTGCATTTCCATCCCTGGCTCTCTCAAGGGGCATTTCCATCCCTGGCTCTCACAAGGGGCATTTCCAGCTCTGGCTCTCTCAAGGTGCATTTCCATCCCTGGCTCACTCAAGGTGCATTCTGAGCACGGTGGTTCCAGAGCAGGGGTGTGAGTGTGAGCTGAGAGCACAGAGCCTGCAGCTCCTGGGCTCGTCTGGAGTCTTTTCCAGGGAGCAGAAATGCTCACATCATTTCCAGAGGGATTAGGATCACATCTGTGCATAGCTGAGAGCTCACTTAAATTTTCAGCATTTCTTCTAGGTCAAAGGACAGTCAGTCCAATTTCTCTGTGTTTGATGCTTTTGCACGTTACAGTGGAAAACTCCTTCCATTGTTATGGCTCTGAGTACTTTTGTAATGCTCGGAGCCTTCCTGGGAATACAGGTGGATACACAGAAGGCTCACAATCACTCAGATTTCCTGTGTTCCTATGGAGAAGTTGAATAGAAACCTCTAACATCTCCTCAGACTTCTTGCATCCATCCTCCTTTAAAAAAATAATGAAGAAAATATCAAATGATCTGTTAGATTTAGCAGGAAAAAAAGGTATTTTTTTTTTCTGTGAGTGCAGATTAGTTAACCCAAACGGCTTTCGTTTATTTTCCCCAAGCCCATCCAATCCAGCGAGGCCATCTCAAAAAAATCAAATTATCCTTGGACTCATTAGGGAAAAGTCTTTCAGGCCCTGGTAGAAGACCCTCCGCAGGGATGTGTGTGCAGCTGCTGGCTTTGGTACCCAGGGCTGGCACTGCTGCAGGGTTGCTCATGGGATCCCACAGCCCCTCGGTGCCTGCCTGCCCTCCCTTCCCAGTGAGGGATTTATCTGCCCCAGTGCGTCCCAGTTTGCCCCCTCTGGCCCCCGGCATGGGCACCGTGCCGTGCTTCCCACCTGGAAGTGCCACCACGCCACATTTCCCTTGGAGCTGCTCCCACAGTCCCGTTCCTGGCCTGGCACTGCCCTCGCCTCCCTGCGGTGCCCTCTGGGAATGCAGGAACCACGGGCCACCTCAGGCCTGGGCTGCCTTCTCCTCTGATTCTTTTCAGACCTTGCCAAACCAGCGTGGTTTTGGGTGGTGCTGCACCCAAGAGAGGGGAGCTCAGGGAGCCCTCCAGTCCCTGCCGCCCCTGCCCCAGCTCAGCAGCCTCCTCATGCCCTCAAACCCTCCACAGAAGGGAAAACCTTCTGATCCCAGAGCATTTCGGATCGCCCAGGCATGGGTAACTTAATTGCTCCTGAAACCGGCGCTGAAAATGTTTGGAATAAAGTAGTGTCTGGAGGGTCTCCCTCTGCCTGCGTTTATTGGATGCAAAAGTGCTTTGCTCAAGATGCTAAATGAGATAAACCAAACCATTCATTTCTGAAAGTTCAATTCACCACTTAGAGGATAGAAAATAAACCAAGCTAAGCCCCAGCACCACCGAACAGCGAGATACGGGGTTTAAGGCAAAGCCCACTGTGCCTGGGAATGTTTCTCACATAAATCAAATTTATCTCTGCAGAGCAGAAGCCCAGTTTATGAGGTTCAGACAGGAGAAAAAATAAGAAAACTTCCAGAGAGGGTGTCTTAAACAGCTCATAAAAACGAGCATCTGCCCCTGTGGAAAGGGATATCTGAGAGTCCCAGGGAAGCGCCAGCCCCAGCGCAGAGCTCGGCTCCGTCTGCGCTCCTGCCGAGGGCTCGGAGCATCCCCCTCCCTCCGGCAGCGGCCGCTCTGGGCAGGATCGTGCTCCACGCCATCACTGAGCAGCGCTCCTCTGTCCCTCTGCCCCTCCCGGCTCTCCCTGGGGCTGCCCTTCCCTCTCCGCCAGGGCAGGAGCAGGAGCCGGGGCCGGGTGGGGACGGGCAGCCCGGGGAGCGGACGGGGACGAGCGCGGTCCCCGTGTCCCTCCTGCTCCGGGCTGGCAGCGCTGCCCCGCACCGCCCCCTCCTCTGCCGGAGCACATGGGGCTCGTCCCCGAGTGCTGCGGGGCTGGGGGACACGCAGCCCAGCCCGAGCTCTTCCTCAGTGCCTGTGGCCGGGGGAAATGCCGCCGTCATCCCGAGTGATGCCTGCAGTGGCTCCCTAGAAACAGAGCCTGGACAGGAGAGAGGGAATAAAGGTGGATATTGGTTGGAAAGGCCTCCAAAGGCACAGCCTGGGGAGCCAGAGGCTGCTCTCACCATGGAGCCCAGGATGGACCCCGAGTCACGAGTTCTTCACCCCTTTAGAGCTTTGGGCCATTTGCATCTCAGCATCAATTCCCCAATTCAAACTTTAGCTCATGATGGCATTTCCCCAGCTTCCCCCCCTTCTCAAGGTGTTGGGTTGCACATTTTGGGCCCAGGACAGTCTGGGTGTCCTTGGGGAGCAGCCTTGGAGAGGCTTTGTTGTGTCACTGTGAACGTGAGAGAGCAGCAGCTCCCAGGCTGCAAAACCCTGCAGAGTCACAGCCTGAGCACTGCAGGGTTGGGAAATATCAGAGTTAAAACCCAAGGCATCACAAGGGATAAATAAACAGGGAAGGAATGCCCTGTGGCACTGCTGGGCAGCTCCCTACAGGCCAACGGTGCCTGCAGAGCCACAGAATCCCAGCGGGGTTTGGGTTGGGAGGGTCCTTAAATATCAGCTCATCCCCAGCTGCCGCTGTCCCAGGCTGCTCCGAGCCTCTCCAGCCTGGCCTTGGGCACTGCCAGGGCTGGGGCTCCTCCATTTCCCCGGGCAGCCTGTTCCAATGCTTAATCACTCTTTCAGTAAAGAAATTCTCCCTAGCAATGCCATCTGAACCTCCCCGGGGCACCTGAGGCCATTTCCCCCTGTCCCGTCCCTCACTGCCTGGGCAAGAAGCCGATGCTCCCCTCAGAACAACCTCGAATTAGATCAGAAATGGCTTTAAGCAGGAAAGGAGGAAGCAATTTCCAAAGGAATTGTTTTCATAAGCATCTTCTCCAGCTGGATGTCTCAGCAGAGCCATTGCTGGCTGCTCTGCTGCCCTCGCCCCTGCCCTGCGCTCCGTGTCCCTCTGTGACGGGGACATCCATCATGTCACCGTGCCCAGCCCGAGCAGCTGCTCCTCCTGGCTCTGCCGCTGCCCGGGGCCAGTGCCAGCACCGGGGCAGAAATCCTGAACTCACCGTGGGCTGATGGCTCCAGGCTGCTCCTGCAGCCCTGCCACCCGTGCAGCTCTGCTCAGCGGGGCTTCACAAGTGGCTTCAGCCGGTCCAAGCGGGACAGAGACCCTTGCAGGCCCTGGGTGCCACTGGCAGGGCTGGGAGAGCTGGTGTGCTCCGCCTGCCACCCTGCACGTGGCACCCAGCACGGGCTCCGGGCTCTGCCAGCGGGGTGGCTGTGCCAGGAACGGGGGAGCCTGCAGAGCCCTGCCCGGGGACAGCAGGGCCTGGCAGAGGGTCCCCTTCCTCCCTGGGGGGCTGCCGAGCCTCCCCAGGGTGAGCACCAGCGCTGCTTTCACTCACCTTCGGCAATCCTTGCTTTACATTTCAAAAGGTGAAAGCACCTCCTCCCAGCACCACCCCTTTTTCAACGGAGTCACTCCAGTTGTGTGTGATAACAGCTCCGTGCCTGCTATACAGCTTAATTATTGATTGATAGCCCTGTTTTACAGCTTAATTATTGATTGATAGCACCATAACCTCTGCTGTGCGTGAGGGAAGGGAAGGGAAGGCAAGGGAAGGGAAGGGAAGGGAAGGGAAGGGAAGGGAAGGCAAGGCAAGGCAAGGCAAGGCAAGGCAAGGNAAGGAAAGGAAAGGAAAGGAAAGGAAAGGAAAGGAAAGGAAAGGAAAGGAAAGGAAAGGAAAGGAAAGGAAAGGAAAGGAAAGGAAAGGAAAGGAAAGGAAAGGAAAGGAAAGGAAAGGAAAGGAAAGGAAAGGAAAGGAAAGGAAAGGAAAGGAAAGGAAAGGAAAGGAAAGGAAAGGAAAGGAAAGGAAAGGAAAGGCAGGAAGCTGGTAACCCTGAGGAGAAGGAGAACAGGACTGCAGAGCCCGGGAGGACTGGCCAAGGAACCCCGGTGAGCAGCCCCTGGGAAGGGTGACTTTTGGGAACAGCACTGGAGCAGAGACAAAGGGACAAGGGGAGGATACTCCCAGAATAGCAAATCACTTGATACTGAGAGTAAAAGAGGAGAGAGAGGAAACTGGAGCGACTGCAAGAACAGAACAAATGAGAGGTGGAAGGGGTGAGTTTCTCCATGGGATGGTGGCACGCAGAGGCCACCACCAGGATCCAAGGAGACACAGATTTATTTATAGTGTGTGCGAGGACCAGGTGAGGAATGGAAGGGAAGAGAGTATGTGATTAAGCCATCGGGAGCCAAAAGCGAAACTTGGGTCTTTTAAAAGGAGAGTTGGGTTTGTTGCGTTTGTGTCCGGAATAAAATGTCATGAAAAGCCAGCGGAACTGTAGCTGGATTAAAACCTAGCTTGCAGGTTGGCTGGAAGCAGCGCTGTTAGCAGAAACTCCTCCTTTAAGAACTGGTTATGTCAGCCCGGGGATTTCCCCCCGTGCCGTGGTGGAACAGCCTGTCAAGCTGGTGGCTGTCACAGGGTGACAGCGAGTGACAGCCTGGCTGTCCCCGAGCCCCTCAGCTCCCCGAGAGCTCTGTCCCTGCCGCCTCTGCCAGCCCAGCACTGCGGCACACACCCAGCCTGCTGCTGAACACTGGTTTGGGTTATTTGATTTCCGTGTCCAAAGAGCTCTGCGGGGATTTGGGCCCTGGATGTAAAGCCAAGCCAAACTGCTGCTCCCACCAAACCCATTCCAAGCGGAGCTCCCTGTCCCCGGGGCTGTCCTGGCATCAGAGAGCTCGGCTTGGAGGGGATCTTAGAGAAAATCGAGCTCCAGCTCAGTCAAGTCGAGTGATATCGGAGCTGCCATCCTGGCAGGATTTACACGGGGAGTCCCAAGGGTCGCTGTGATCCCTCGTCCCAGCCCTCATCTCCTGCCTGTCGGAATGTGCAGCTCCTGTGTTGCTGAACCTGCCAGGGGCACGGGCAGGGGAATCAGGAACCGGGCTCCTGCTCCTCTTTTGCTCTCTGTTTCCCGAGGTTTCTTTGCACCGATGTCATTTGTGGTGGGGGTAAAGGGGAACGTGCAATTTATTCTCCATTATGTTCAGAGTAATGACAAGTCTTAAAATAGCTCTCAATTAGCGATTGATTGCAATTAATTGGAACAACATAGGCTGACATGATAGCTTTGGGTCTCCAGAGCATTTCTGAGTTCATGAGCTCTAATTCCCAAAAATTCAAGAATTCTGGCTCCCACATTACCGCAACCATCTGCCAGCAGTTTCTCACATGGGTCTTCGAGAAGCAGGAGCAGTAAACATTTTGGCTTTGCTAATTAAAGCAGGTGTCCAAAACGGGGCTCATTTAATGTGAACTGGGGGGGTTCCATCCAGGTATGGAAATACCCAGATATTGCCCAGAGAGGCTGTGGGCTCCCAGCCCTGGGGGTGTCCAGGGGCTGGACAGGGTTCTGCTGTCCGTGATGCCTGAAGTGGCTCCCTAGAAACAGAGCCTGGACAGGAGTGAGGGAATAAAGGTGGATATTGATTGGAAAGGCCTCCAAAGGCACAGCCTGGGGAGCCAGAGGCTGCTCTCACCATGGAGCCCAGGATGGACCCCGAGCCACGAGTTCTTCACCCCTTTAGAGCTTTGGGCCATTTGCATCTCAGCATCAATTCCCTAATTCAAACTTGAGCTCATGATGGCATTTCCCCAGCTTCCCCCCCTTCTCAAGGTGTTGGGTTGCACATTTTGGGCCCAGGACAGTCTGGGTGTCCTTGGGGAGCAGCCTTGGAGAGGCTTTGTTGTGTCACTGTGACCGTGAGAGAGCAGCAGCTCCCAGGCTGCAAAACCCTGCAGAGTCACACCCTGAGCACTGCAGGGTTTGGGAAATGTGAAAGTTAAAACCCAAGGCATCAACTCTGCCCTCAGACTGCACGGCTGCAAAGCTCCTGGGGGTAATTCCAGCGAGAGGGGATGCGTTTGCTGATTATTCAGACTAATTGGGCCCTACCTGTGTTGCAATTAATGCATGATTGGAGTTCCTTTCTCAAGAAGAGGTTCACCCCATGATCTGCCAGCATCACTTCCCTGTGGCTGTAGCTCTGCTGGCTGAGCAGAGGGTTCTGTGCCTGCCCCTGCAGGTCAGCCTGGCCGGGGGTCCCTCCAGGGCAGCACCCAGACAGGACAAGGAGAGCCCTCACTCCTCAACTCCTTTCCACCAAACTTCACTTTCACTGTCCTGAGCATAAATTGAAAGCACCCGAATGCAAAGGGAAAGGCTGTGTGAAGATAATACAGCGTTGATAAATCACAAGATATTCCGAAAAGACTGGCATGAGAGGAGGCAGGGCTGAGCTGGGAGGAGGAAGGTGCAAACAGTGGCGGCTCTGAGTTCTCTGAGCTCCAAATTTGCCTGAGCCGGAGTGCTTTGGCAGAACAGAAAGAGCAAACACCGTGGGCACAAGAAAACTTGCCAGGTTTTCTCACCAGCATCGTTTTCCCTGAGGAAAACGCAGGGAAATGGCTCGGTCCTGATGGGCAAATATTGCCTCTGTTCCCAGTCCTGGGAGAGGGGAGCACCGAGCCAGGGAGGCACCAGCACGGACCTGTTCCTGGAGGGGCTGCTGTTGTGCTGCACTGCTGAAGGAGCTGGGGGAGCACTGGGGGGCTCCAGGGCTCCCAGGGAAGGCTGGGGGTGCAGCTGGGGGGCTCCTGAAGGAGCTGGGGCTGCACTGGGGGCTCCAGAAGGAGCTGGGGGAGCACTGGGGGCTCCTGAAGGAGCTGGGGGAGCACTTGGGGGCTCCAGGGCTCCCAGGGAAGGCTGGGGGATTTAACTTCATCACGTGGTACGTTGAGAAGAGCCACATATAAATATTTTGGCTCATTGAATACGCCTGCTGGTATTTTAACACCAGGTCTCTTATTTTTCTCCACCATTTGGGGAACGTATTTTTATTTTCAAACAAATTTGATGCTCTTGCAGGAGTTCACTTCCAGAACCAAGCGTTTCAGGGCAGCTTGCAGGAGTGCTGGTAAAATGGCAGTGTGCTGGGAGACTCCTGATGGAAGCGTGTGTGCTGCTGGGGGCTGGCTGAAAATCAAAGTACACAAACAACACAGACCGGGGAGCAGTTCTGGGCTTTATATTGGGTTGGCAAGTTCGGAATATGTAAATGGAAAACACTTTGAACTGGAAATCTTAAATTTTGATCTACATTTCAATTGAATTTAAATCAGACGGCAGCACCCAGGTATCCCCAGCTTCCTGAGGGGGCTGGAGCAGCCACAGGCTCTGCCTGTTCCCTTCCTTCCCTGGTTCCCTTTCTCCCCCAGATCCCTTTCTCCCCAGTTTCCTTCCTCCTCCCAGGTCCTTCCCCTCCCCACATCCCTGTCCCCGCTGCCTTTGGACATATGGGAGGGTTCAAACCAATGCCAAGTGCTCCCCGGGTCTGTCTCTCACGGGAATTTTACTGCAGATACTCGATCCTAACAGCAAATAACTCCTGCTGTGTCCGTCCCGCTGCCAGGACAGGCCCTGGAGCTGTCGGAGCCCGGGGTTTGTCACCGCCCCGCAGCTTCACCTGGGGAATGGTATTTGGGCAGGGGCATTTCCTGCCGATGAGTCTGGCCCCATTAGCAGGCAGGACTAATTAGCAGTCTGGCCCCATTAGCAGGCAGGATGTGTTTATTAAAGCACAATTGGAGCTCAGGCTCGCATCAATCACAGGCCCCTCAATTCCCCAGGGATTCAGAGCTCTTGGAGTGCTGGGCTCCAGTGCCTGGCCTGGATCAAAGTGTCACTGCCCCGGTGTCACCCTGTCCTGAGCCCCA
>WEKY01062769.1:103130-136428 GCA_013390045.1 Picathartes gymnocephalus
ACCGCGGTTAATTAGTGCTCAAACAGTTAATTAGTGCTTAAACAGGGATCAGCTGCTGCACTGAGCCCCAGCAGAGGAGAGAAAGGGAGGAGGAGGAGGCAGTAAAAGCCTGAGGAGAGAGGAAAGTCATGGGACAGGAAGGAAAAAAGGAGAGTGAAGCAGAAATAAATGAAACCAACAACAAAGCCCTAAAGCAGAAGGAGCGGGAGAAAGAATAAAAGGTGAAAGGACAACATGAATGGACCAGAGTGGATTGGGAACAGGAGGAAAATGGCTCAAGTGATGGTCACAGACTGGGAGCTGGGTACAGCCACACACGTGGAGGTAAATGAGCGTCTGGATACAGAAAATATCCCTGTCTGCCTCAAAAACAGGCACCAGATGTGTCTCAGCTGCTGCCTGGGGACACTGTCCCTTCCCAGCCGTGACTCCATCCCCAGCCTGGCCGGCAAAAAAGGGCTGTGAGCACTGCAGGAACTGAATGGAGGAACATTACTGTGAGCAGGAGCCTGCGAGGGCAGAGCTGCGGGAGAGCTCGGTCCCCATCCCCCTCGGTGCCCTCCCACAGCTGGGCCTTTCTGTCCAAATTCAAGAGGAGAAAAAAATGAAAACGTTCAGATATCCTGGAGAATGGAAATTGGTTACATTTGTTATGAAACATGACAAAATTTTATTTCTGGGCACTGGGCCTTGGGGCAGTTTTAGACCCCCCCAGAGAGTTTCTGCAGCCCCCCTGCCCCTGGGGTGGCAGTGCCAGCCTGGGGGGCAGAGGGATGGGATGTTGGGATGGGGGGCCCTGCCCTGTGCCCCCAGGTCTGTGCTGGGCTGCTCATCCCAGGCTCAGCATTTCCCAACTCAAACACTCCCCCTTCCCCTGGGGAAGGGTCCCTGTGCCGTCTCTCACCGTGAAAACTCTTCTCTGGCTTTTGTCAGCCTCGGTTTCTCTATCCCAGCTCCTCGCTCCTCCCCAGCTTTCTCAGAGCATCAGGGATTTCCCATTCCCTCCTTGCAGCCTGTTTGTTGGGGAAGAGGGAGAGGAGAAGGGGGAAAGCGGGTGGCTGATGCTTTGTGTGTCAATTATACATCAGAGGCTTTGCTGCTGCTTCAGAAGCTTCCAATAATAATTATTATAATCAGGGCACTGGGAGAGAAATGTGCTGAGATCAGGGAGGGAAGCAGGAAAGCCAGGCCAGGATTAATTAGCCATTTTTATCTAAGAATCTCCAAGCACTTAGACGTTAATTAATGAGCGCTGCGGTGCAGGCAGCTCCTCTGCTGCCGTGGCGGCTGGGCTGGGGCTCAGCCCCTCCTTGCCCAGCCCTGCAGAGCACAGAGTTCGTTCTTCATCCCTTCGGTCCTGCCCGGCAGCTCTGAGGTCCTGGCAGCTCTGAGGTCCTGGCAGCTCTGAGGAGACCCGGTCTGGGCAGGTTCGTGCTGCTGGAGCTGGGCAAACCCCCGGGCCGAGCTGCAGGGCTCTGGGAGCCCCTCTGTGTTCCCGGGGGTCAGAGGGTCCCTGCTGACCCCAGCCCAGGCCCTGGGAGCTCCCCCCGGTGGCACTGGCCCTGCGCCTCCAACAAAACTCTTTATTCAGGGGCAAAATCCTTTCTGTCTCCTGGCTCACCCGCGGTGTGCCCGTTGTTGGTGAATATCCATTCAGTGAAATTAGCATCTAATAGGTCTTAATTGCCTTGTAAAAGCCTTGTTTTGCGGTAGTGAAGTCTGTCATGTGGCTGTGCCCGATGGGAGCTGCCGGGTCGGGGGGCTCGGGGGGCTCAGTGGGGTGCTCCTCCCCACAGCCCAGGGGAGATGTGCCCGCCCCATCCCCGGAGGGGCTCCCAGCCGGCCCGGACAAACCGGGGCTCCTGCGAGGGGTCCCTGCCCGTGGCAGGGGGGTGCAGTGAGATTCCCAGCCCTTCCAGTCCGTGCCAGGCACCCGTTGTGTGGCAGCCAGGAGGTCCCAGCTGGGAGAGGGGCTCCGTGGCCTGAGCGCTGTGTGCAGGTTTGCAGAGCTCCGCTGATGATCCCAGCACTGCCCCGGGCCCCGCAGGGGCACCCGGGTCAGGGTTTTACAGGGGTTCAGTTCGTAATGCCTTTGTCCAAGCCTAGAAATTGATAAAAAATTTCAATTTAGCCATTATTGACTGTTTTCAGACAAGACATAGGGCAGCTTTGAAGTGAGTCTGTAAATTAGAGCAGCCCTGCAGCTCCCAGACTGAGAGACTCCTTCATCATTGACAAGGAAGGGGAAGGAGGAGATGAGGAGCCTTCCTGACTCCTGCTTTTCTGCCTGTTCCTGTAAATTGTGTGCACTCCGTTCCTGGCTGGGTAAGGATGGAGACGCAGGAGAGCAGGGCAGTGACAGTCAGGGGCTCTGGCCGTGCTCACAGCCCCTTCCCCAGGCTCTGCTCCGCGGCCTCGGGGGCTCTGAACTGGCACCAACATCTCTTTCTCTTTTTGTTTCTTTTTCCCCATTTTTCCATGGGGGTCTGGAGCAGGGGCAGAGCAGCAAGAAGCCACCTCAGTCCATGGTGGTGCGAGGAGGTTTCCCCAGGAGCTCTGGCGCAGCCGTCAGCTGTCCCCGTGTGTCCCTGTCCCCGCTGCCCACCCGGGGCAGAGCTGCAGCTCCAAGCAGACCGTGCCCGTTCTCCGCCCCTGTCCCGCGGGGAGAGACCCTCGGGGCTGGGTGTGGCACTGGGGACAGGCGCTGGCTGCCTGCCACAGTCACAGCAGGGGCTGCAGAGCTCCGTGGTGCTTCCCTTGGCCGGCGGGGTGTCAGAGCTCTGCAGGAGCTGGGAGTGGCCGTTCCATGCCAGGGGGATGCATGATGGATGCTCCCTGCTGACCTTTCTCACCTTTCTCTCCTGCTGGCTGTGCTGGCGTGGGCACAGAGCCCTTGTCGCCGGTGCCAGCTGTCCCCTTGGTCACAGATTGCTGCGGCTGGGCAGGGCTCCAGCTGGAAAGCAAAACCTCCAGCCCTGCACAGGGCCGGGAACCATCCCTGCCCTGGCTCCCCACGGCCGGGCTCAGGCAGATGAAGGACCCGGTGTCCCCAGTGTCCCCAGAGCCTCTGCTCTGGGTGTGACCACGCCTCGTGTGCGTGCGGGGGCTGCTCTGGGGGAGGTGGGGTGTCCCCAGGGTAGGGTCTGGGGACGGAAGGGGATGCTGGGGGGTGATGCCTGCCAGGATGGAAGCTGGCAAGGCTGGCTGTCCCAGCTGGCTCTGCTGTGGAGCCTCAGAGAGCAAACGGCATCTGTAGAAGCCAGGGGGGCTCCAGCCGCGGCTGCTCAGCCAGAGCCTCACGTGGTGGCTTCTCCCTGAGCATCTCAGGAGAAGCTTCAGCCTGGCTTGGACATTGAGCAGCACGTGGCAGCGGGGTGGGTGGAGGGGCTCCATGGGGATCAGCTGCTCTTGGGCCCCGGGGGAGCTCTGCTGGTGGTTTGTGGTGATGTTCAGGGAAGGTCCTTGCGAGGCTCCCGTGGCCCTGGCTGCCCTCCCGGCCCTGGGGGGTTCAGCAGCCTGTTCTGGGGCGCGGGGGGCTCTGGAGCTGCCCTAACCCCGGGCTCTCTGTCCCGCTCTGTCCCGCTGCAGGCGAGCCCTCCCGCTGGTCCTCGTCCCACTGCGACTGCTGCTGCAAGAACGGCAAGGGCGACAAGGAGGGCGAGAGCGGCACGTCCTGCAACGAGCTGTCCACGTCGAGCTGTGACAGCCAGTCCGAGGCCAGCTCCCCCCAGGAGACCGTGATCTGCGGGCCTGTCACCCGCCAGCCCAACATCCAGACTCTGGACCGGCCGCCCAAGAAGGGCCCGGTGCAGCTGCTGCAGCAATCCGAGATCCGCAGGAAGAGCGACCTGCTCCGGACTCTCACCTCCGGCTCCCGCGAGTCCAACTCCAGCAAGAAGAAAGCCGTGAAGGAGAAGCTCTCCATTGAGGAAGAGCTGGAGAAATGTATCCAGGATTTCCTGAAAATCAAAATCCCAGACAGGTTTCCCGAGAGGAAGCACCCCTGGCAATCGGAACTGCTGCGGAAGTACCACCTTTAGGCCTGGGGAGGGGAGAGTGCACGACCTCGTTACGTTAGAGCCAGATCCCAAGTGATACAAAAGTCATTCCCAACAATAACTATTTGTTAGGTCACCAGAACCAAAACCCATCTCTAGTACTGCCTAATCTGCCTATTTCACCTTAACGTTTCTAGTGGTAGGGGAAGGATATTTTTGCAGTCCTGGAAGCACAATGACAAACGCTTTTGTTTGTAAACTTGGAGTCTTACACAAGCTGAAAACCTTAAGGGCACAAGCAGGCCCACCCCGAGGGAGGCTCCTGGGGCCCTGGGGCAGGCAGGGTGGGGTGGGGAGGGCTCCGTGCCCTCTGCACCCTGCTCAGAGCACACATGGCTGCAGGGAGGAGCACAGCACAAAGCCCCAGCTCTGCCCCGGCAGTTTAAGCATGTGTCTTTAGATATGTGCATATATATATGTGTGTATATATATATATCTCTGTGTATATATATATATGTATATATATATCAATATATATTGCTTAAAGATTTTCTGGCTCTCTCCTTATAACTGCACTTTCTCAGAAAAGATCTTTTTTTTTTTTTTCAGTCTGTGGATGTCCCGTTTCTTCTCCAAGCCTTGAGGGCTGAACAGTGGAAATGCATCTCCCAGTCTCTCTCCTGCTCCCCCTGCCAGTCCTTCCCCTTCCCTGGGGCTCTGTAAATGTGTCCCAGTGGAGAGCAGGGTGCAGGCTGTGGGTTGGTGTCACCATCAGCAAAATGTTCCGTTTGTTTGGGACACTCTGGTCCCTCGGTGTCCCCCTCTCCCACCCGGTGTCTGCCCAGGCTCTGCCGTGCTGGTGGGTTACAGCTGTGCTGGGAAGCCGCAGGGGTGGTTCTGGGCCCTGGAGGATGCTGGCTCCTGCAGGTCCCAGGTGTGTGTGCCAGGAGCGGGGACAGCGGGCACCGTGCCCGCTCTGCCCCAGAAATCACCCCCAGCCCGCCCGGGGGGCTCCGGCCAGGGGGGAGCCGGGGCTGTGCCAGGAGAAAACTCAACCCTGGAGCTCCCTGCATCCCCTCCTGCAGGTGCCAGCGGTGCCAGGGCCGTGGTGGCACTGCAGCAAACCGTGCCCTGTGTCCCGTGTCACCCCGGAGCCAGGGAAGGGCAGCGGGGGGTTTGAGGGGGGCACGGACTGGCCGGAGAGGGGCCGGGGCTCGGCACAGGCAGGGGACAGCCAGAGCTGAGGCAGGGCAGCCAAGGAGAGGATGGAACTCTCCATTATCCCGCTGTGTGGGCCACGGCAGGGAGAAAACCAGTGAGAGGATTTGGGATGGATTCTTTGTTTTCTAAAGGCACAGGAAGAAGTTTTCTATATATATGAATATAAAACTGGGGGCAGTGACAGTGCTGGCAACACAGAACGCTCGGATTCTGACTTTAGTGTCCTGCAGGTTCCAGGGCTTCCCCCTCCTAAATCCCAGAAGCTGCTGTGGGAGATGCTGTCCTGCCTGCACAGGTTCTTTCCGTGATCCTGGTGCAGGTCCAGCCAGGAGGGATCTTGGTGCCTCCACCGTGCCGGGCTGGGACAGGGGGTGGCACAGTGAGCTCTCCACGAGCCCACAGCTGTGTTTGGGGTCGGGTGCAGCTTTTACCAGCTAAAAAAGGAAGCAATACTTGTCCAGAGGGATCCATGGCCGGAGCTGGCTTAGGGAGGGAAACCCTCCCAGCAATTCATCTGCAGGTGGCTGGAGAGCAGGGCTGGGGTGTGCAGGGGGGACACCTCTGGGGGCTTGTGGGTGGAGGAGCAGCTGTCCCTGAGCTGTCCCTGACAGAACTGTCCCCACTGTGTCCGTGCTGCAGAGCCAGGGCTGGGCAGGAGTCCCAGGCAATTCCCTGCCTGGGAATTCCCCAGTGAAGAGACTCAGCACTTCCTGGGACTGTGCTTTAAAGCCAGTTCAGGGCTTGGGACATTCCCTCCCTCTGGAATTCAGGCCTGGCTCTTGTGCCACCCTCTGCTCACGGGCTCAAAAAGCACAACTTCCCACGGAAATCGATGTTTTGTACAAGCTCCACAGATTTGGCCCTGCTTAGCTATTTCATGGTTGGTTTGTAGCATTTTTCTCTCCCTACTCGACATTTCCTGCATCTTGTCTCCCCGGCTCTGGCGTCAAGCAAGAACTGGGGAACAGATAGGGCTCTCCTCTGGATTTCCAGGAGGCCACAGAGTTCAGGACAGGTCACCTTTGTTCCTCGGCAGGAGACTGCAGCCAAAACCTCGTGCTTTCACTCCAGGCCTTTCCCAGTCTCCTTCTGAAGTCCCAGCTCTCTGGGCTGTAAGCTGTGTGTGCAGTGGAGGAGCAGGGCTTGGCGGTGTGTGAGTGCGCTCCCAGGGACACGCCATTGCTCCCTGATTAATAACTGTGGCAAAATTAGACCAAATGAAACGCGCCCAAGTGGACTTGATTTATGTGGCCTTCACGTCTCCAGTTTGAGATGAAACGGTTATTACTCTCCAGTGCTACAGAAATAAAGGTCTTAAACTCCAGTAATCGCGGGCAGGCCCGAGCTGCTGGGAAACCCAGCCTGGGTTTGGGTCAGAGCAGGGCAGTGCCAGGCGTGGGGCTCGTGCCTCTGTGGGTTCGTGTGGGTCCTGCTGCAGCTCTGAGGGTCCTGCCTCTGCTCTGACCCCACGGACAGCTGTTCTATCAGTGGTTTGTGCAGAGCTGGGGCTGTGCTGGCAGGTTTTGTGCTGCTCAGAGGGGCTGTAGGTGGAACACAGGGGCCCTGGGCAGTGCTGGGGTCTCTCACAGCCCTGAAGGGGTCAGCAGCTCTGCCCTGCATCCCCCAGGGCTGCCCTGCTCTGCCTCCCCTGCTGCTCTCTCTCTGCACCACCAGTGCCCCCCAGCACCCCCGCAGTTCAGGTGTGGGTGGTGGGGGGTCAGGAAGGAGCAACCAAAGCTTCTGCAGGACCAGGATGGCGGCAGGAGGGTGAGCTCCCTCATGAGCCCTGGAGATCCCTGCCCTGCATTCGTGCCATGCTCACAGGGATGCTCACAGCTGCACGGGCACCCCTGCTCTGGGAGGGGACACACTCCCCTGGGTGACAGGGAAAGGGGGCCAGGAAGGGAGGAAGGGAGGCAGATGCAGCACAGGGTGGGAAGGAAACTGGAACAGGGATTGCCTGAGAGAGAGCTGGGTTTGGGCGAGAAAACATCTTCTACTCAAATTCCACTTGGTTTCAATGAAGAACCCGTGTGTGCCTAGCACAGGTTTTGTAGCAAGCCGAAATTAAACTCAGCTCACAGAGTACTTTATTCTTTCTAAAATATCTGGGGAGAAAACTGGACTTGGAGCTACTTCCCACCAGTTACAAAGACCGAGTTCTGTTGCCATTAATTGGAAAACTTCCCTTGGCTGCAGTGGGACGGAGACTCAGCTCCTACAGGCAGAATTCCTGGTTTCCAGGGGCTTTGCCACCCCGAAGCCCCTGAGACACCTGAGCAGGACTCAGAGCATTCAGGGCACACACAGAGACCGTGTCATTTCCACAGACCCGTGGGCACCACATGGTTTGCTTTTCTCCCTAAACCATCTGCACGCACAGCACGGAGGAGAACGGTCTGGCTTTAAGTTGGGTGAGCCCATTTATTCATTTTATTTGCGAGTTGTGGGCTGAAGGAGAAGACAAGGTTGGGTTTATTGGCAATGGCCATCACGTACCTGAGTCCTTCAGCCGTGTCCTGCCCTGCTCTCCCAGCCTTGGGAAGGCTGGAGGGAACTTCCCAGCCCCCTCCCCTTCCCAGGCCCCCCCCCACTGCTAGTACAGACTTACAGACTTGACTTTCAGAGTACTTTATGCATAAAAAGGCCCCATGTGTATCATGGTACAAAATAATTGTCCAGTCTCATGGATAGTTTATGCCCCAACGGGGTTTTGTAGATTAATAGTAAAAGGAAAAAAAAAAAAAAAAAAAAAAGGAAAAGCACTTTTAAATTATTTATATTATAAAAAGACATCCTTTATTTTTCTTGGCATTGATGTCACTTAGCTAAAAAAATCCGTTTATAAAGAGGATATTGCAGATTTTAAACTATAGCAATGCTCAAGCAAACACGACTTCAGAGTTCCACAGAGAGAATGGCCGAGGTGAAGCAGGAGGGTGGCAGGGAGATGCTGTCCCTGCGAGGTCCCCTCTGGCCGTCCCCAGCCAGGCGTGGCAGGGCTGGACCCCCCAGGCCTTTGGGGCTGTCCTGAGGTGCTGCCAGTGCAATATTTCCCAGCCCACGCAGATGCAGAGGGGTTTGGTGCCGTCGGGATCTCTCGGGGCCTTGCTCACGTTACATTTTCGGACCTCATTCAGCACTAAATGACTTTGCCGAGGCTGAGTCAGTCTGTTGCACATTGATGTAGATTAAGTGGCACCCACTGAATTACCTCTCGACTTTCCAACGTGGTTCACTTGTACATAAGTGTAATGTCAAACTGTTTACAGGTTCTTTTGTGTGTAATTGTGGACAAAAAAACAAAAAAACCAAAAAAAAAAAAAAGTTTTAACTACAAATTTAAAGGAATTGATTTTACTGGAAGGTGTTTAAAAAAAAATGAATGTGCTTAATACAGTATAGACATCCTTGCTAATGGTCTCACCTGAATGCATGTATCCGTGTTGTCAGTCCCACCAGTGAGGTTATTGGCAGTATTCTGCAGTCTGTGAATAGCAAATATGCATCAACTACTGTGACTCTGACAAATATAACTCGGTAACTGTTTCTACTGTGGTGTGTGAAACCAATCCTGTAGCTGTTAGCCTGCTGTATTTCCCCGGTGCAAAGCGCACCAGGAAACAGAGAGAGAGACCTTGGGAAAGCGAAGTCACAGCTGTGCCCCGAGCGGGCGGCTCCCACGCCGGCCCCTGCTGGGTGCCTGTGCTACGAGAGCTGAAAATGCCGTTTGCAGGGCTGGGGAAGGTGCAGGGGAAGGTGCTGCTGCTGCTGCTGCTGCTGCTGCCTCCTGCTCTGGCCCCGGGCTGGGGCTGTGGGACCCTGCCTGGGGGCTCAGCAGGGCTCTGGGGGCTTTGGGGGCTCCCAGCTGCAGCCGGTTGGTGTTTGCCATCCCAGTACAGCAGCGAGTGGGCACTGGGAGGGCACAGAGCAGGATAAAGGGGTTGGTATCCTTCAGCTGCCACACACACTCACACAAGTGCATCCACGGGCACGCCCAGGCTTTCTTGCTCACGGGGATTTAGGACTGGCTCTTGTAACCACTTCCCTCCCTGCTGGCTGGACGTTACTCTCCCTTGAACTCGGTGGGGTTTTCCCCAGTTTATTTCTGGGTTTGTTGTTGTTATTTTCGACCTGCAGTACTTGGCTGCGGCTGAGAGGAAGCCCTTTCCAAGGCCCCCTTCCTGGGAGGAGGCGAAAGATCCATCTCCGCAGCATGTGCCCCGTGTGGTGCTTCCCCACAGGTGGGATCTGGGTGTTGCAGTGGCTGCTCAGGTGCGAGGCTGAGCCTGGGGGGCTGTGTCCCTCAGAGGTGAGGGGGACGCTCACTCACGGAGCTCCCCTGAGGCACCAGCCCGGCGCCGGCAGTGCCACGAGCCAGGTGACACCAGGATTCCCGTCCTGGCACAGCCCCTGCAGGAGGTCCTGCCCTGTGCCTCGGGGCCAGCACAGGGACTCTGTGTCCCTGCAGTGCCCGCCCAGCTCTGGGACCAGCTTCCCCCCTGTCTGGAGCGCAGGGGCTGGGGGACAGCGCGGGGGGAGCTGAGGAGACCCTGCCGGGGCTGCTTCTGGGCAAAGCTGGGGCTCGTAGCCCCGTTCCCTCTCGCTGGGCTGGCTCTCAGGCTCCAGCTCTCCATCCAGCCAGTCCCACGGGAGGAGAACACACGGGCACTGCTGTGGTCTCTGGCAGGTGACAGCTCTTGTCCCCACCAGGTCACCCCTCGGTCCTGAGCGGGGCTGGCCTCCGTGGCTGCCCACTCACGCTGCAGAGCAGCAAGCTGAGTTCGGTTACTCTGAGCACTTCTGAGCACTGGCTTGTCCTCTTTTCATGTCAGGGCAGATGTGAAAGAGCAGTGGGTGTTGGGGTGGAACGCCTGCACAGTGATTAGTGAGGATGTGATTACCTCCCCTGCGCAGCACTGGGTGATGTGCATGGGAAGGAGGAGAGATTCCCTTTGATACCGGGTGATACCAGAAAATGATTTTAATCTGCCTTACAACTGTACAATGAAGAGAGCTTATATATAGGAATATCTATCTATCTATCTATCTATCTATCTATCTATCTATCTATCTATCTATCTATGTCCCCACACGCCTGCTGTCCCTGCTGGAGCTGCAGAGGCTCTGGCTGGGAGCAGGGAGGGCAGCACCAGGCCTGGCCTGGCCTCGCTCCCTGCCCACTGCCACCACAGTGGCCGGGGAGAGCAAACCCCGAGCTTCTCCGAAGCCTTTTCAGAGGAGAGCCCCCAAATTCCCAGGGACAACCCCTACCCCCCCAAAAAGGCCGGGCTGCCAGCCAGCTGGGGCTGAGGGCCGTGGCCAGGCCGGGTCCCTGCTGCTCCCGGGGCCCTGCGGCCGCTGCCCGGCCTGCCGCGATGGCGCTGGGCCGCCAGCCGGCCCCAAGGCCCAGCGCAGGACGGACTCGGCCGCTGCCTCCGGGCTCCCTCAGGGCTGGGAGGGCACGGCCGGGCAGCCTGCAGCCTCCCCCGAGGCATGGCAGCGAGCAGAGCCGCAAAGCCGCGCTCGGGGGAGGGCAGGGAACACTCCATGTGGCCCCGATGCTGCCCCGGGCCCGCTCTGTGCCCAGGGAGAGCTCTGTAAATACAGCAGGTTAAAAACTGGCACAGTATCAGCACGTCTGTATTTACAATGCAGATGTTTCCCCATGTTTTGTAGTATTGTTTTATTGATAAATAAAAATCAGCCAAAGACAAAAAGGGCGTTTGGTGTGGTCTGTGTGGGCGGGAGCGAGCGGCGTTTACAGAGAGTGTCCCTGTCACAGGGGGGCTGCAGAGCCCTCAGCCTGCCCGGGGATCCCCCCAGGCAGAAACCACCGCCCACGGAAAGGGGCTGGAGGGGAAAACATCCCCTGAGCTCCGTGGGAAGAGGAGCCCTGAGCCTGTCACCGTCCCCACGTGTGCCCTGCCCTGCCCCGGCTCCGCGAGTGACACTGAGTCACCCAGCAGGGCTGGGATGACACCAATACCACTCACTAATGGCTCCAGAATGATCCCAAAACGCTCCGGATTTTTAAAGCCCAGCAAGAAAAGCAGAACTTGCAGCAATTAAACTGCATCTTAATGAGCTGCCTCCCGAAGAAAAGCTTGAGAAAAATGGGTTCATCAGAGACTCGTTAAAAAAAAATCACTAAAACCATTAATACGATAAACATTCTCTCCGTGGCATAAATTTTGCATCTTTCCAGATGTGTTTTTTATTATTATGCCCAATCTATGGGAGGAGAAAACAAGGCACAGCTCTTTGGGTTATTTTGTCCCAGGGATGCCAGCGAGCATCAGCCAGGAGGTACAAAAACCACCTCCTCTCACCAAATTCCTGGGCAGGTGTGCCCGTGCCACTCCAGGCTGCCACATCTAAACCCTTTAGCAAATTTTATTTGGTCTTCACCAGAGCAAAACGTTCCTGATTTGGGGACTTGGCGCCGGCTGAAGGGGGAGGTGATGTCTGTGACCCTGTGAGTGGCCACTTGCCCGTGAAATAGAGCTGCGAGGGCAGAAAGAATTTGGGATTGAACCCCTTGAAGGCCTGGGAAGGGTTTGCAGAAGCTTTCCAGCTTCAGGCAGCGCTGGACTGTCAGAAGTGCTCAGCGCCCTGCGGTGGAGCACATGGGTTTGAGCAGCTGGTTTGCTGAGCTGTGGAACAGAACCGGACGGGGCCATCCCTGCCCTGGCTCCGACATCCCGGAGCTGCCCAGAGCCCCCAAATTCGGGAGGTCCCAGCTCCGTGTGAGCGGGCAGGGCGGGGCTGGGAGAGCCCTGTCCCCCGAGCCGAGCTCCCCCAGCAGCCCTGGGGACAGAGGAACAGTGTCACAGTGTCGCCCTGCAGCGGCCGGGCTCCTTCCAGCCCAGCCCACCTCCTCCCATCTCCCCCGCCAGGGGCTGATGGCAGAGGCGGATAAAGCCCCGGCAGGGACAGGACAAGGGCTCCTGGTGGCTGCGGGACCGGCAGTGCTGATGGCACCAGCGGTGCCCTTGGCTGAGCCTCCAGGAGAAATAAATCCGCAGTTTCCTTCCTTTTCCTTCACTCCCAGACATTCGCCCTGAGCTCCATCCTGCTCTGGCCCAGCTGGAAGCCAAAATGTGAGTTCTGCTTTTGCTGTGCTCCTGCCTCTGCTATTGAAGTTGTTATTAAGCCACCCTAATTATTTTTTAAATCCAATAAAGACATCTAATATGTGCAATTTTAATATAATATGTTGGGAATAGCAGTTTAGTGCTATTACCAGCGCTAAAATCAATGGCTCTGCTCATACAGCTGTGAGCTTTTATTTTCATCATTAGGCCGAAAGAACAAATCTGGATCTGTATCTATATCTGCATCGTTCATTAATAGGAAATATAATAATACAAAATTTAAAGTATAAAATATGGATAATTGTTCATTGGAGCCATGACAGCTGACCCCTGCTCCCGCTGACCACAGGGCACTCTCTGCCCCACCTGGAGCTCTCCTGGCGTGCCCTCGGCGCTGTGGGGAGGAGCAGGGCAGGCAGGGACAGCTGCAGGAGGTGCTGCCCGGCTGGCACAGCCCGGGCTGCAGCGCCTGCTGAGACACAAGCACCGTTTTTCCCGCTGCCGGCAGATCTCTCCCTGGCCTTCTGCAGCAGGAACGGATCCGGTGCAGCCTCCCTGAGGGGGCTGCAGGCTCCTCACCCCCTCGGGCCCCGCACTGAGCCCGCAGAGGCTGGCTCAGAGCTGGGCACACACCAGAGCCAGTCAAATGCTCTTCAGGTTTCTGCCTTCACTGTGCCTGAGCGTGATGAAAAAGCAGCTTTTTAAAATGTCTGTTGGGATAGATCCGTCAGCTCTGAAGACCCTCCCGTCACTGTGGAACCCGTACCTCCAGAGCCCCTGAAGGTTTAAAGTTAATAAAGGACAAAGCATTATATCTGGAGCTGAACCCGACTTCAATAAATTAAACAGGATTCTCTTCTTTGGGTGGTCTCTTCACCCGGTATTTTATCCCTCCATCCCCAGTGGAATGCTCTGGCCTGTGGGCAGCAGGCTCAGTCCAAGGGCATCGGAGTGGCAAGTTCCCAGGAATTCCTCCCCACCCCTGACCTGTCCCCTGGAACAGGAGCGTGGATATTCCCTTCAGAGCTGCCTGATGGGAATGCAAATGTTATTCTGCTTTTTTAAAACGCCCTAACACGGTATTTAAGTCCTTTCTAAAAGGACAAAGCAGGTGAGGCCTCCTCTCCAGGCAGAGCAGATTTCCATCCTGCAGCTGTATTTTAGCACTATTATGAGTAATCATCTCCTCCAGGTTAAACCTGCAAAGACATCCCAAATCATGGATTTAAATGATAGCAAAAAAATTCCCTGAACTCCTTAAAGTTAATGACGATCTTCATTTTAATTTGCCACATATTCCTCTCCCGTAACAGCCACGTGCTAAATCTTCATGAGATTTTTTTATAGGTTCACTGAAGGAATATTTGCATAATTATTAGTGAATAATCTGCTTTAATGGGCCCACTGGTTTTACTGTTCCAGATAAATGGATGTGGTGTCAGATTCGGGCACATAAAGGCTGGGGCAGGGCTGGGGAGAGCTGCGTGTGCTGGAGAGCAGGGTGGCCCTGGCTGTGCTCACTCCCAGGGACAACGTGCCCTGGCCGGGTGGGGCTCAGGGCAGGGCTGAGAGCTGCCCTGCCCATGGAGCAGCAAAAGGGAAGCAGGGACTGCTGTGTCCCTCTCTGTGCTGATGCCTTACCTTTTAACTTTTCTATTTTCCATGTATTATACATGATATTGCTCTAATGCATAACTCTAAAACTCCACAGCCTGGCAGCTGCTGCCCTACTGTTTTATTCAGACGAAACAACTCCTCTCCAGGCTCTAACTCCAAGGACAGCCTGTTTGTCCAAGCCCAAAAAATGTAAACAAGTGAGAAGAGCAGCGAAGAGAGAGGGGGGCAAACTGGAGAATGGGACTGCACTACCTGAAGCTGTAATTGGACAATTGGCTTTGAAATGCAGATGGACCAAACTTGTATCTGTCCCAAAAACACGAGTTGGTCCATCCTGGGTGTGGCCTGGGCCAGGCTCTGGTGCTGCCCAGGGTGTGCCCTGTGAGCCCTTTCAATAAATACCTACTTTATTCTTTTAACTCTGTCTGGCTTCTGTTCTAGGGAGCCTCTCAAGGCATCGGTGCCCCAGAACCATCAAAGCCCAGCCTGGGCTGCATGGAAAGGACCCTCAGGTCCAGCTGTCCCACCCCTGTCCTGGCAGGGACACCTCCCACTGTCCCAGGCTGCTCCAAGTCCTGTCCAGCCTGGTCTGGGACACTGCCAGGGATGCAGGGGCAGCCCCAGCTGCTCCGGGCCCCCTGTGCCAGGGCCTGCCCACCCTCCCAGCCAGACACCGCCCCAAAATCCCCGCTGCAGCCCCTGCTCTGGGCTCAGCACTCTGGGGCTGGGGGCTCCAGCCCCCTGCTCAGGCCCCATTTGGAAACTTGCCCTGCACTGACGTGGGAGTGTATAAAAAGGATCTCTTGAAGTAAGAGGAGTGAGGTGTGGGGAGGGTGTGATGACAGCAGCTATTTATAAGGAGGCAGCACAGAATTCTTGAGGGAAAGCATCGAACTTCTGCTATTTTCCAACCAGATCATACCCTCACTATGAAATGTCATTTCTAGAATTTTTTTTTTGGACTGTTCTAATAGATACTGATAAATGTTCTTCTCCTCAGGGCTTGTCAGGAGCAGACGTGATTGGTACTATCTTCAGAAGGAGACAAAAATGTTCTGTGCAGGATCTGCCACTGTGGCAGATCTCAGAAACAATGGTCTGAACTGAGCTGTACAGAACACTTCTAAAATATTTAAAATTCCTACAACAGCAATTCAGTTTTCAATCCTACCTCCTTAGGAAAACCACGGTAAAAACCTTTTCTAAATCTGGAAAAATAAGAAGAAAAGAAAAGCATCTCAAAATCTGTAGGCAACAGCAGAGCTTGAGTACAGTCTAGGACAAACTGCATTTTCGGCACTGTTTTTGCACTATTTGCCAATATTCAGTTGATATTTTTAAATAAAATGTTAACATTTTTTGATGGAGAGATTCTGCAGGCCTGAGCCTGGAGGCTGGGCATGGCTCTGCTCTCCCAGATCCCAGCTCAAGCCCAAAATTAAGCTCTTAATGCCTTAATGAGGCAGAGAGTTGAGTGTACAATGACTTGTTCCTTAAGTGATATATTAAATTAACTTTCCTTACGTACTTTCACATGGAAGTTAAATATTTTCACATGATTCTAGACCACAAAAGACCATCAAAAGGGATTAGATGAGATTTTTTTTCTCTATTAAATGAGAAATCCAGCACCGTGTGGCAGCTGCAGCAGAGCCCACCCCACACCTACTCACTGCCCTTCTCTTCTCTTCTCTTCTTCTCTTCTCTTCTCTTCTCTTCTCTTCTCTTCTCTTCTCTTCTCTTCTCTTCTCTTCTCTTCTCTTCTCTTCTCTTCTCTTCTCTTCTCTTCTCTTCTCTTCTCTTCTCTTCTCTTCTCTTCTCTTCTCTTCTCTTCTCTTCTCTTCTCTTCTCTTCTCTTCTCTTCTCTTCTCTTCTCTTCTCTTCTCTTCTCTTCTCTTCTCTTCTCTTCTCTTCTCTTCTCTTNTCCCTTCCCTTTTCTCTTCTCCTGTGGAATTCCCACTGAAATCCCCCAGGATCCCTCCTGTGGGCACTTGGCTTGGCAGAGGCCACAGGAACAAGGAGTGTCCCGGGGTTTATCACACCCCTCGTGCCGCCCCAGGGGTTTCAGCTTTCTGAGGCTCTGGGCAGGGTCATGGGTTTGTTCTTCCCTAAAAGCTGACAAAACCCCTTAACTATTCTCCTGTTATCCAGGCAACAACAGGAGACATTTGAGATTTTTATTTCTGTAAACAGAGCCTGTCAAAACACCATGACTGAGTGTTGCTGTCACATCCCCAAAGTGGGCATCCTGTCACCCTCCAGCCCTTGCAGCAGTTTTGATGGTTCTTCATTTCCATAACCCTGGGGCACAAGGCTGCAGCTGCACTGATTGCTCCTGCAGCCTTGGAGCCCCTGTGCTCCAGGGACTTGTCACTTGGGCCAGACATGGGACTCCTCCCTCTGTCACAGGCTCGTATTTTACATCCCCAAAATGAAGACTTAAAGATCACGCAGGAATCTGAGGCTTTATTTTTCTTCATCTGCAGGGGCCAATAAAGTGTCTCATTAAATAATTTTGACAGGACCTACAAGAGACCTGAAGAGGGACTTTGGACAAGGGATGGAAGGACAGGACACAGGGAATGGCTTCCCAGTGCCAGAGGGCAGGGATGGAGGGGATCTTGGGCAGGAATTGTTCCCTGGGAGGGTGGGCAGGCCCTGGCACAGGGTGCCCAGAGCAGCTGTGGCTGCCCCTGGATCCCTGGCTGTGCCCAAGGCCAGGCTGGACACTGGGGCTGGGAGCAGCCTGGGACAGTGGGAGGTGTCCCTGCCCATGGCAGGGGTGGCACTGGATGGGATTTGGAGCTCAGGAGTGTCCATGGAGCTCCCCTCCACCATCGGGTGTGGAAAGCTCAGCCCTTTTGTCTCTTTGACAGACAAATGATCAGCGTCCTCCTTTGTAAGGGATGCAGCTGGAGGAGATTAGGAAATAACTTTTGGATAAATAGATTTATTGGTGCAATTTGGTTTTACATGGCCAGAATGGAGTGTTTATAAAATATTTATGGAGTTTTCCTTTGCAGTGATGGAACAAGAACCAGCTTAACAATGTGTGGGGCTTCATTAGCGCTGTTCCACGGTAAGGTTTGCTCTGTCTCCTCTTGTCACTTCATTAAGTTGGGCCTCCTGATAGATTGGCCTAAATCACTAATTAATAATTACCTCTTCTGTATAAAATCAGATGCCTTGAGTTGGCACTGCTGGCCGTGAATTTAAGATTGTGCATAAACCTGTGTGCATTTCTCTGCTCCGTATTTAAGCCATCCTGCTATTCATCCAAAACCTCATCAGAACAGATAATAAAGCACTTCATGAACAGATGTGCCACTTATTCATCCAGTTCTATCATGATAATGACGAAAATTTAATCTGGAGTGTCTATGGAAGATGATCCGAAAGACAGATTGGTGTGAATAATAAAGGCACTGCACGAAATGTGAAGGCTGCCGTGGAGAGGGGCTCATTAACTCCCCCAGCACGGCTCTGGCAGAGCCCAGCAGAGGCAGAACCAGGCTCCCCCCGGTGCTGGGCCCCTCCAGCAGCGCCTCTTTCTGCAGATGTGAACGCTCTCCATTGCTTTGCCTTTAGAGGAGGATAAAAGGCAATTGCTCTTACAGCTGTGAGCAACATCTGACACTGCAAAACGCTGAAAGCAAATGGAAGAGAGCTTGGAGAGTCCAGATACATCCAGAGTGAGGGGGATAATGTGCGCAGCTGAGTGTTTAGCCAAAACATGAAAAAATGCAGAGACAAGTAGAAATCTATGAGGCCAACTTGCTCTGAAGAGCCATTTAGCCCTCGTTATCCAGATATACATTTATTTATCTGTCTCCTCATACAGGCTCTTATTGATCCTTGTCAATGGCAAACATCAGGAATGTGGCGCAGGAGGGAGCCCCACTGCGGGTGAATATCTGCAACTGGAGCTGCACAGCTCTGTAAATTCTGTTAACGCTCAAAAAGATCATTCACAATCCCCAGAGTGCCTCTGAAGAACAAAAAGCTGTTCATCCAACGCTGGGGATATGGCCTGGATTGGCAACTGCCATCCCATCGTTCCCAAGGCAGGAAAATCACAAACTCTGCTGGGTAAGCTCTCCAAAAATCCAACGGGCTGCATGGAGGAGGGGGATGGAACAGGACACCGTCCTGATTCCCACGGAGAGGCACTGGCTGCCAGATTGTCCCTGTCCCCTCTGTGGCCAGAGCAGGGGGATGTCCCCTGAACATCCCCAGCCAAGAGAGCTACAGTTATTCCCTCTCAAAAATGACCCAGAGGGGAGCCAGCCTCATCACAGTAAATCTTTCCTTTAACAGCTTGTCAGCAAAGGAGTCCTGCTTTTCACACCAGAAATATTGCCAGCCTCCCCGAGCATCTGTCACAGCAGCAGCAGCAGCAGCAGCAGCACCACAAATCTGGGTTAAAGAGTTGGTTAAAAGACAGGAAAGGAAAGGGGTTTGAGGGCCCGGTGTGGGAGCTGGCGTTCTTTGGGCTTCTTTGTCCTGAGGCAGCAGGGGCACAGCAGGGGCAGGGTCCAGCTCCTTCCCTCTGGGCTCTGGGCTCCGTGGCTGCAGGGACGGGGACCTGCCAGGCCAGAGTTCCTTCGCTCTTTGTTGCTCCCTTACCCAATTTGTGGCCAAATCCCAGTTTGTGACTTTCCTTGAGTTTTCCCATTGCTTGTGGTGGAGGTGGGGTTTGCTTTCCTGCCCTGAGCCCTGCTGCTGGGGCAGCCCCCAAGGGCAGCAGTCGGAGGAGCAGGGTCCCGGTTGCTGGACACCCTGTGCAGGTCTCCTGGCCGGGAGAGGACGCTGGAATTCCTGCCCTGCCTCCTTCAGTCCCAGCCTGGAGGTGCTGGAGGTCACCTTTGCACAGCAGAGATCACAGAGGGGGCTCGGGGGGCTCCAAACCCAAGAGAGGAAGCAGAGCTGGGAGCCCCTGAGGTGCCTGTCCTTGCCCCAGGTGAGGAGCAGTGTCCCCAGGCACTGTGAGCCTCTCACTGAGCTTTGCTGCGGATGAGAACAGCCACCAGCAGATTTTAGTTTCCTTGGTGATCACTGTCAGATCTGAAACACAAAGCTGAAATGAAAATAGGAATGCATCAGAATTAATTAGATACGTTCATGTTGATTACACACCTTCTCTCGCAGCCTTTCATGGAGGCCATTTTAGTACATCCTGCTGGGTCTCTGCTTCTCAGGGACTGGCATGAACTGGTCAAAAGGATGAGCATTTAATCTTCTGGGGCAGACCAGACATTTTAATACTGCAGATTGTTTTATTCTTAGGGTACCTTCAATACAGGATATGCATCTTCCCAAGGACAAATAATTACTGCAACAGCCTAGAGCAATTTGTCAGCAGAATGACCCTGAGAGTAGTTAAAGTTCATAAGGTACAGCATGAGTCACCACAACAAAATAACAGAACGATTTCTCTCAATGACAAGAGGTGAAAATTCAATAGCAAAGGGGTGTGAAATATTAGGACCCCGACTAAAGCAGGGATGAGTAGATGAGGGATTACAGTCGGTGCTCATTTGGGAAGCAAATGTGAGACGATGTGTTTTGAGTGCTTGAGAGAAAATTTGGTATCTCTGGTAACACAGCTATAAAGGAAGAACCTCCAAATAGTTTCCATTTCGTACTGTAGTCATGAAACTCAAAAAGGCAATGAATAATGAATGAGTAATCCCAGGAAGCATTTAAGGACTCCACTTCCCAAGTGCTGCTGGCTCAGGGGCCAGTGCTGGTCTGGGAAAACCCACGGAGAACGGGACACGGGGAGAGCCCAGTGCTGGTCCGGGAAAACCCACGGACAGTGGGACACGGGGAGAGCCCAGTGCTGGTCCGGGAAAACCCACGGACAGCGGGACACGGGGAGAGCCCAGTGCTGGTCTGGGAAAACCCACGGACAGTGGGACACGGGGAGAGCCCAGTGCTGGGGAGGAACTGCAGGAAGGGATGGCAGAGCCCAGAATTCCAGGGCTGTGCTCCCACCCGGAGTTGCTCCGTGCTGCCCAGCACCCCCGCAGCCCCCGGGGGGCTCAGGACCTGCCCCCAGCAGGCAGAGCTGCCCCACAGAGCTGGCAGAGCAGGGCACAGGCAGCAGTGCCACTGCTGCACCGGGGCTCTGATGGATTACACACAATCGGAAATATTATAGGAGAAGGTATTTCATCCAGACAGGAAACTTTAAGCAGGACACAACAGACATTTTTCTTACAATATTAACAATTTACCATCTGAACTTTATCTTCTCCTTGGATAATAACCAGCAGCCACTGGGTAAAGGAACAATTGATTTAAGATCTCAATCAAAGGAAAGCATTCCTCTTATCTGGATAGCCAAGCAATGGAGCAACAGTCAGCTGGGGTTACTGTACATTTGTCAGTCCATTAAAAGCAAGGGCTCCAGATCTATAGAAGGGCTGTAAGACATTTGTGGAAATGACTCTTGCAGAAATCTTTAGTGGTTAAGTGCCTGCCATCTAAGCCTTCCCTTGATTTCCACAACGTTTACTCAAAAAGACAAGGGAAAAAAATTATGCTCCTCGTACTCAGACATTCTTCCCTTTTTCCACATGCTTTTCCTTGATGGTTGAATTACTCCATGATTTAATTGCTGCTCTGACAAGGAGCAGTGTGATGCACAGGGGGCTCCCCTCAGAATCCCAGAGTCACTGAGGTTGGAAAAGACCCCCAAGGCCATCGAGTCCCAGCTGTGCCAGGGCCCCTCCTTGTCCCCAGCCCAGAGCACTGAGTGCCACCTCCAGCCCTTCCTTGGGCACCTCCAGGGACGGGCACTGATGCTCTTCCACCTCCGAACTCGGAATTATTGCTGCTCTAGGCCAACAGTTCGAAGGACAAGGATCTGGCAAAAGCCTGGAAGAGCAAACCATGTACAAAATCCCTGTTCCCTTCAGCACAATCCTCCCAAGGACAAGCAAGTGCCTCTCCCAAAAATCCAGGATGGCTCCAAGGCCCACAGCAGACACCCCAACAGCAGGGGGGGGACCCCCCTGCTGCCCATCCCCCTGGAATTCCCCATAGCTCAGAGCAATAAAAACTATTGAATCAAGATGGGTTGGAAATCTTTTTACTCCAGCAATCTCCAGCAGGATGATTTCCCTCTGGCTCTCAATATCCTGCATCCATGTGATGATTCCTGATGTACAAAGAACTGAAAAAAAGTCACATAAAAAAATACCTGAGCTCCGTGGAGCCTAAATTCCCAATGAATTGTGCAGTATCAATCAGGTCAAACAATTAACTGAATCATTAAATCTAAAGTTACTCCAGAACCAAAGGGACCTTGGTCCAATGTAGGAGAGTCAAAATAGGATTTATTGCCAGTGTAGCTCAATTCCTACCTTTATTCACTCGCACTCCCTTCTCCTGACTTTCCATGAAGCATTCTCCCTTTGCCCAAAGGGTTCCTTTCCTGGGAAGTGCAGCCCCTGAGATCTCCCACCAGCACCAGTTCCTCCTGTCCACTGCTCTGAGTGAAGCCTTGAAGCAGAAGGCTCCTGTGGGAAGCCTCCCTCTCCAAGACCAGCAGAGTTTTCCTGTTTTCATAAGAAGTACTCTGCCCAGCTCTTCCGAGCATCCCTGGCATGCCGTTCCCTGCCGCAATTCCTACACCTGATTATTCGGATGCCTGAGCAATCATCTGCAAACCACCGTTCTGCAGGCTCTGTCATGTCCCTCCACGTGCTGGCACCTGGCTGAGCAGAAGGCAGCACGGCGTGGGGTAAACGGCAGCCACAGCTGTGTGGCACTCAAATCCTACTGCCCCAAAATGATAAACTGGGAAAGGCCTCAAAACATGCCCAGGATGAGCCACTGCCACACACCTCGGTCCTTCTTCACATGCCTGTCCACCTGTCCTGGCTGTCGCTCTCCGGCCTGCCCTGTCACTGACACTGGCAGGGGGAACCAGGCCGGGCTCAGCGTGTCCCTGGTGCCCCAGGATGGCAGCAGCTCCTGCCAGACCCCGTGTCCTGCAGCACCTCCTTCGAATCACGGCAGCTCGGGAGGGGGGATTTTGTCCCTGTGCTCTTGAGAGCCCAGGGAAAACGTCGCAGCAGCTCCTTTGGCTTCCGAGGCTGCCAACAGGAAAAAAGCAATAAAAGCACCTGGACCATTGGCATTTCACTGGGAAAGGATCACGCAGCTAACACTCACCTGGCTCTCCTGTCTCCTGCTAAGTGCTCACCCGGGTTATCGCAGCCCATGCCTGCAGTTATCCACCATTCCTCAGGGAACTGGGGGGAATTGATGTGCAAAGCCCTGGCAACGTCCCCCTTTCATTGTCCTGCTGTCCTTGTGCCTGCCCAGCCCACGTGTGACACGACCTGTGACATGAACTGTGACACGACCTGTGACACCACCTGTGACACAGCCTGTGACATGTCCTGTGACAGGAACTGTGACAGGAACTGTGACATGAACTGTGACAGGACCTGTGACACGTCCTGTGACATGACCAGAAGGTGCTCCCCACGCAGCCCTGGCAGGAGCAGACCACGCCGTGGGCCTGGGGAGGGTTTACAAATATTCATGGAGCACCTGGTTCAGTTCCTGCCGAGCAGCTGAGCCTGTGCGTGGTGACAGAGCAGGAGCAGCTCGTGACAGCCTCCCCTGCTTGCTCCCCCGCTCTCGGGTAGCGTTGCACGGGCTTCTCCTTTAATTGGCTCCCCGGGGTAAAGGCCAGCTCGTTAATCACGGGCTGAGGGAGGCACAGCTCGGTGGGTCAGCGCCCCACGTCCTCCTCTGGCTGGCAAGGGAGGGCTGCAGACACTCCTGCATCTGCAGCTGCCTTTGGCTCCCTGGATCGTGCAGAACTGGCGGCACGTGGCCGTGCAGGGAGGACCCTGCCACGCAGGGGGAAGTGCAGCCGATATTGTCTTTCTCAGCATCAGCTCAGAATTTCCTGCTCCCTCGTGCCCCTGAGGCAGCGCTCGCGGGGGGGGCTGAGGGCCTGCCCGTGGCTGGAGCTGGCTCAGAGCTCCTCCCAAACGCTGCTCTCGGAGCACAGAAGTCCCAGTTTGGGTTCTGCTGCCTTCCCAGGCAATGCACTCTGCCCTGCCCACCCGAAACTCAGTGCTGGACGTCGAGCTGCTGCTCTGTTCCTGGCCCTGCAGCCTTCCCTCCCACGGGCTGAGCTCTGCGTGGCACGGGCAACCGGGAGGGATGGCCCCAGCAGCCCCTGCCCTTCCAGAGCCCCCCAGACTCCCCCAGCCCCTCCAGAGCCCCTCCTGGGCCGGGCACCGCCTGCCCCAGCCCAGCTCTGCACACTGTGCTCATAAACGCTGATGGCACAGCTCAGCAGCTCCAGATAGAGGGGGGAGGGAATAGAGAACGGCCACAAAACATTTACTGTCAAATAAGCTCAAAGTGCTCTGATAAGTGTTACTCACGTCCTGAGGTACTGCTGAGACATGGTGATAAACATTTCCAGCCATAAAAACCTCATGTCTTTGCTTTTTAAGTCACCTCCAAGTATTTCAGTGCAGAAGACTTTTTGATAAGGTCATTGCACGGAGTTGCGGGAACTCCTGCAGCACCCTGGCACCACCCAGGGCTCTCACAGAATCCCTGCTTATCCTCCTTCCTGCTCTCCATGCCTCTTTTTCAGCAGGGGCCACACGGACCAGGACCACTTCATGTGGTGGATTTGGTGTTTCAGGGCTTCAGTCTGTTACAGGGACACCTTAGGACCAAAATCCAGATGTTCTCACTCTCATCTTTCCATTTTTGTTCCTGCCTTCCCATGTCAGGCAGATGGACCTCAGCTCCTCATCCCCTCAAGCTGTGGGCAGTGAGCCAAAGGGGAGCTTCTTTTTCTCTTCCATCAGCATTTTTCTACAGTAAATAAGAAAAGAAAATGGAAAACCTTGTAGGAAGTCCCAGGCTGCTGAGGCTGTTTAAATGGGTTCAGAGCTCAGGCGTGAGGCAGATTAATCACAAAGCAGACAGGTTGAGCCAGCACAGGAGATGACATTTGAGGGCTGATGTGGGGAAGGATTGAGGGATGGGGCTGGGAACAGAGGAAACCTCAGCGTGAACCTCCGGCTACAGGAGGGTCGGGATGGGAGGGCACTGAGAGCGCTCACAGAATTAAGCGCGGCCTTGCAAAGCATCTTCTTTGCATGAGCACGGCGATGATGTTCTAATGTGCCTGCGAGGGAGAACTGGATCATTCCCACTGCCTGCTCTGAGTGAGGTGCTTACGGAAGGTGTTGCTGGCGCTGCCGGACCCGCGAAGGAGCCCTCGGAAGGAGCCGCAGTGATGAGCAGAGGCGTTAAAGAGAGAAGCAAACCAGGTAGCAGCCCCTGAGCCCCTGAGAACGGACCCCTTTCCCCGGGTTAAGGCTGGAAAAACCCCCTCGATTAACAAACGCAGGAACGGGAACAGGCTGCTGCCGAGGATAACGAGGCCTTTTCACGCGGCGTTAACGCTCCGGAATGGTCCATCTTTGCTCAATAGCCCCTTTCCCTAGGAATACACAGGTCCGTGGCCGTGCTTTCAGCGTGCAACACCAGCAGCCCTCGGGAGGAGCCCCGGGTCTCTGCCGGGGCTGCAGGGAGAGCCAAGGAGAGCAAGGAGGGCAGGGCAGAGCTGCGGCTGGCCCGGCACAGCCTCGCCGCCCGCGGATGCTGCAGCGCCCTGCCCAAAGCTGGCTCCTCCCCAAGGCTCCACTCGCTGCTCATTTCCAGCCCCGCGGCCCCTGCAGAGCTGCAGCCCCAAGGATTTGCTCTCTGGGTGCTGGGAGCCCCCGCTCAGAGCACCCAGCAGCGGCTTCCCACGTGCTCTGTTCCTGCGGGAATTCATTACCCGTGGAAAAGCACCAGGAGGGGTTTGCTCCCACCTGAAACCAGGCAGGTTCCCAACCCTGCCGTGGTAATGAGCTGGGGATGGAGACGAGGTGTCCGTGGGGTTTTATCTGGTGCTGAAAATCTGGAGTGGCCTCAAATAACCTTAAATAACCTTAAATAACCGAGTCTCGGGCACGAGGTCCTGCTGCCTCCTCGGGGAGACACCACGATGCTCTGGAAGGATCCAGGAAGGATCAGCTTCTCAGAGGCAAATACCCGGAATTCTGACCCCAAAAGAGGTGGTTTCCACTTGTGTGTCTTCCCAAAACCCATCCCTGACTCTCTCAGTCTCTCAGCATTGCTAACTGCTTCTGCCATTGATTTACTGCTCAATTCCTGAGCGGTTTGAAGAGTTCTTTCCCCAGCCTAAATGCTGCTTACTTGAAGTAGAAATTGAATCTGATGGGAAAGCTTCTCTTAATTTGCAAAACCAGGGGGGGTTAAAAGGGACAGAGAAAAAACGACCTCAAAAACAACCTCCCCAGACCCCTGACTGGCAGTTCTGGACGCAGCCACGGTGCAAGAGCAGCTCCTGTGCTGATTTAAAGAAAAGAAAACAGACCCAGAGCCACCTCCCCAACCCCGCAGGGACCTGGGAGGGGGGGGTCCCAAAGCCCCCAGTGCGGGGCATGGGGGTCTGGCTCGGGGGGTCGCAGGGCAGTCACTGGCCATGGGGGAGTGGCTCTTTGGGGCTCTGCGTGGCACCGCGGAGCTGCCGGATCCCAAACAGAGCCACGGACACCTCGAGGTGCTCTGCAGACAGGGGTTGTTATAAATGAACCCTGTAAATTCGTGCTAAAATATGAATTGAAATAAAGCTATAAAGATTAAAGGATGCAGCCCCCCCCCCTCCTAAAACCAGAAGTTTCGAAAAACCCCTAAAACCAGTTTGACCAGGGAGGGGTTTTCACAACACCAGAGCAGCCAGAGAATCAATAGGTGGGAATTCCATCCCAGGTGGAGTCAGATTTGTATCACAGGAACATTCACACCACGACCGGACGATGACTGCCCGATCGCTATCACCTGATATCTCCATCTCGGCCATCAAGGAATTATGTTTCTGGGAATCCTATTGTGAAGACAGAGGAGCCAGCTGCACCAGTTTCATCATCCGGAGATGGACAATTCATCGCAGGATGGACCACACATCACACCCAGAAACCTCTTTTTGTCCAGCCCTGTAACCTATTCAGGGCTGAGAAGAATGGACTAGATGTTGTCATCCCACCCAGAACTGTATAAAATCACCCTGGCTGAGGCAGTCGGGGTGAACCGGGGGAGATCTGATGCGATAGAGGTCAGATCTATACGCGTTCACCCAGTACCGACCCCGGGCTCGGTGCTGCTCCTCAATATCGTGGCTCATTGTGACCGATCTTTCGGCCGCATAATAAATTTTTTTTCTTTATAAATGTGATTGGCAAATTTATTTATCACAGGGGTGAAGCAAACCTGAGCAGCGTGGGGCCGTGGGACCCCCCCCCCGTGTCCCGTCCCCCGCTCCGTGCACGCGCGTGCCAGCAGCACCGTGTCAGCTGGCAGCACCCCAGCGGGTGGAAGTGGGACAGATCCAATCTGGCGGAGCAGATTTTGGTCACCTTACAAACAGCAACAGCCCCCCCCTTTCCCTCACAGCCCTCCCACTCACACACCTGCCACGCTGAAACTGGGAACTCAAATCACTTTTGCGCTCGGCTGCCAGGAGCCAGCGCAGAGCTCACGGAGCGACCGCGCTTTAAGGCAATGAACCCTGCCAGCAGAGCAGCCCCGGGGGGCAGGGGGACGCTGGGCTGGGGGCTCAGCCAGCTCTGTCCTGCCTGGGGACAGCAGAGGGGAGGGAGAGCTGCTGCCACAGAGCAGAGCAGGCGCTTCCAGGAGGACAAGGGGACAGAGCCACCTCCCCAGCGGGGCCAGGGGGGCTCCAGGAGGGGCTGGGTCAGAGCTGGGAGGAGACAGGCAGAGCCTGCCGCTCAAAGAGAAAAAAAAAAAAACCTTAAGCTCCCGGTTGGTGGGATATTTAGTGACAAAGAGATGAAAGGTCTTCCAGGGAAGTGCAAACATGAATTGTTCTCCATGCTCAGGTGCTGCTTTTGCTGCCACTCAGCAATCGAAGGCTGCAGCACTCACTGGGGCTGCCTCTGGTGATTCCATCGGGTGCCAGCGAGGCCCGGGGACAGCAGCTCCCACTGACCTCGAATGTCCTGCGCGTGCCACAGGGGACGTTTTTCCTTCTGGAGGAGCTCCTTCATGCAGCCCCCGTCACTGCTGGGTTAAACTGGCTCTGAGGTGCATTTCCAGAGGGATAACGTGCCCCCACCAAAGCTGAAGTTCTTCCAGGATTCAGCTGATGAAGGTACTTTGCTGACCTCCTCTCCGTGCTGCATTTCTGTATCTCCATTTACCTTGTGCCTCTTTAAAGCTGCACGGGGCCCTGCAGCCACGGCTGCCTCATCCACGGCGAGCCAAAGGAAAACCCCAAGCCGGGGAATCGGACCTCGGAGCTTGTCCACCGGACCACCCCGTGATATATCAGGTCCGCTCCTGGTTCTGAACCCTTCCACGGGTGGTGACTCCACCCCAGCACAGCAGAGCTGCTGCCAGCGAGGCAGGGACGCGTTCAACGGCTCAGAAATGCCACCCTTGGGGACATTCCCCCGTGTCCCTCGTCCCTCACTCTCCGTGGTGGCTGCACCCCGGCGCAGCCCTCTCTGAGCATCCCCCGCAGGAACCAGCGGTGCCTCGGGCCACTCTTTCCAGCCTCAGCCCCACTGCAGCTTTCGGGGGTTTAATGAAGCGCAACGCTTCGGATAAAGGGTGGAGGCAGAGCCCGGGGGAAGGGTGAGGGTGTGGGAGGTACCCGGAGCCCCGAGCAGCCCCGGGCCGTGAGCGCGGAGTGGGGTCGATCCCTGCCCCTCACACACCCACCACAACCCGTGCCTTTATTCAGCAGAGCCTCTGCTGCCTTTCCATTTAATCTATGTGAGAATTGGATTTATGGCGCAGGAGTAAGAGCTATCTGAACACGGCCCATAAAACTGGAAAAATCATATTTTTCTCTCCAGCAAGCAACTTTTAACAGCTCTGCTGGGTGCTTATTTGCAGTCACCAGGCAAGAATTTTCTCTCCGCTGTTTACGACCCTTTTCCTCGTTGCTGAGGCAGAGGGGGGCGGTTGGAGCGCAGTGCCAGCGATGCTCCGGTTCCTGGGTGTTCCTCGCTCCGGGGACCCTCTGATATGTGGTCCTGGCTGCACTAATGTCCCCATTAGTCCTGATTGCCTCGGCGGGGGGCGGCGCTGGAGCGGCTGCGCTAACAAAGAGAGCCCCGGCAGCCTTCCATATTTCCTTTGTAGCCTTTTCCTCATCTTTCTCGAGATACCAGTGTGACTTCGAGGCGGTTTCCATCTCTGTCGCTGCCAACATCTCTGTGTTTCTGCCGGATCGCGGGATGTTTGGTGTGGGGGCAACCGAGAGGCTCCCTTTGTGGCGGGTCCCTGGAGCGCCGGAGCAGCCGGGAACACGGGGCAGGGCAAGGCAGGAGCCACGAGCTGCGGGAGCCGCTCGGAGCTGCTGCAAGGGAAAATTAACAACGGAAATGTATCTGTGGAAAAATATATATACATACATGTATATATACACCTGAAAGCACCTGAAAACACCTGGAAACCCCTGCAAACAGCTGCAAGCCCTGCCGAGCACAGCGCCGAGCATGGGGTCACCCCCACCCTCGGTTCACAGGGTCCCAAGCGCTGCTCAGCCCCGAGCCCGTGGGGCCCCACCAAATCCCCCCCAGGAATCCCCCTCTGTCCATCCCCCGCACCTGCTGGGATCCCACCTGGAGCTGGGATGGGATGATGGAATAATGGGATGGGATAATGGGATGGGATAATGGGATGGGATGGGGAGCCGATGAGGTCCCAGGGGAGGAAGGCTGTTCCTGCCTGGAGCTCCCGGGCTGTGGAGTCGCTGTTTTTGTGCTTTGGCAGGATGCAGATAAGGAGGGCATCGAATTTGAATGTTATGCTAATAAGAACATCTGTGCACTTAAATCAGCACTGAGCAGCTGGTACACTTAAAACAGCCCCCAGCATGTCTAAACACTCTGTAAATACAGAGTTAATATCTCCTGAGATCAATTTATCATTAATAAGTTATAAAAGCAGGGTTTGATGCACACTGAAATAAAAATAGCCCATTCTTTCCTGCCACTTTTCCCCAGCTCAGCCCTGCGTGTGTGAGGAACAGGCTGAGGGCTGGGGGCCGGCCCTGGCCGCTGCAGAGGGCACTGGGCACCAGGCTGGACAGGGCTTGGTGCCCCCTGGGACGGTGGGAGGTGTCCCTGCCCATGGCAGGGGTGGAACAGGATGAGCTTTAAGGTCCCTTCCAACCCAAACCAATGAGGGATTTGATTCTGTGCAGACATCTCCAAAATTTTCCCTTTACTCAGCCTGCCCAGTGTTACTAAATACACTACAAGGACCTGCATGTCCCCCAGAAGCCTCCTGAGAGCATCTGAACTCAGCCAGAACACCCCGGAACGCCACCTACTAAGCTGTAAAAATGAAAGCTGGTGGCTCCGATGAAAGGAATCCCTTTTCCTCTGCTGTGAGCAGGTGTTGGACATGTATATATTCTGTACTGCACTTCTTAAGCCTCCTGCATCCAGAGACAGAGCCTGCTTCGTTGGGCGTGTGCTTTCTGCCTGCTGGGAGCTCGGGGGATCCGTGTAACTCCGGGCTGTGCAGGTGGCACTTTGTTCCAAGCTGCGTGCCGCCGCAAAACCCAGGCACTTGCAGGGGTTGTTTTCTCCTTCCTGCTCCTCTCTCTGCCTGGAAGAGTTTTCCCTCACTCCAGTCATCGCCAGCAACCCTCACAGGCAGTGAATCCTGAGTGAACCTTCCCAGCCCCGTTTCCCTGCGCAGCCCTGGCCTTCCGGAGGGATCTGCAGACAGGAGCCCTCCTGGCACAGCCAAGGGCACTGCCAGGCGTCCCCATCCCACGGGGACCGCAGGACCCTGTGTCTGGAAAGGCTTCCAGGGAGGGGATTGGGTTTTATTTACTGTGGTTTTTACAGTCCTCAGCCGTGAGCTGCTCCAAGAGGCAAACACATGCGGGAATTTGTCATTTTGTCCGGGTTCGCCCTGTCTGGAACAGGGAAACTGAGGCACAGGACACACCAAAGCCACAGCGGTAAGTTGGCTTCTGATCTAAAGCAGTCTTGGGTAAGAAATGTCAGAGCAGGACTGAAAATACCCAGAGCCCCCAGATCAGGTGCAGCAAAAAAGCCAGCCAGTGCCTGGAGCAGGGGTGAGCGCTGAAATCCTGTCCAGGAGGCACAGAGGGTCCTTATCAGGGCACTCCAGACCAAAACTCACCCCGGGGGCTCCTGCAGGGCTGGGGGAGCCCCTCCTGGGCCATTTCCTTCGGGGCCCTGCTGGGATCAGCTCTTGGAGAGCCTGGTTCTGCCGGCTGGCCTGGCTGGCAGCATCAGGGGCTTGGTTTGCTTGGTTATCCCTTCCCGGGGGCCTGCTTGGGATTGTGAGCGATTGAAGGTCCTGGGATGATTTGTTCCTTCACGTGCCTGTCTCAAATGTGAAACCTGTGTTAAATTTGATGTGGCAAGAGGGGAGGAGGGTCCCTGTGCCCACTGTGACAGCTGAGAATTCCTGGCTTTTCCCTGGAGGGGACCCTCTCCCTGCCCCTCGGTGCTGTCAGTGAACCCTGAGGGCACCAGAACCAGTTCTGTCTCTGAGCTGTGCCCTCCCTGCCCTTCCCCTGGCATTTTCCTTCCAAAACACACACCCTAAAATCCTCCTTTGCTTTTCTTGCATTCTGGAGGGTTTTCCCATTGGAAACCAATGGTTTTTCCCAGATAAGTGACACAGATAAGATAATAAATAACGTTCTAGAATTGGAAAAGCAGAGCAGAGGCTTTGGTTCTTTCCAAGCTCCTGTGAAAATGTAAATGTTCTCTGAAGAGCTCTGTGAGCCCCACAGGTGAGCACAGCCAGTCCTGAGAGCTGAACTCAATCCCAGAGGAAAGGTTTCCACCACAGCCCTGGGCAGGAGGGGAAGTGGGATTAGGGATTAGAGCTGGAGCTCCCGAAGGTCCCAGCAGTGGGGAAGCTTTGGGAAAGGCACACTGCGGCTCCAAGCTTGCTGTAAATGCATTTTCCTCCTTCACACAGGAGCCTGATGGGAAGGAGACACATCCTGACCTTGCACCACCAGGGCTGAGCCCCAGGCACAGCACCAGCGCTCAGGGAAGAGCAGGAATTCTCCAGCAAAACACGAGGGAAGGGTGGGAAAACTGCCTTTCCCAGGAGCTGGGAGGGTGTAAATAACCATGAGTGCGGCACTTCTTTTTTTTTCCAAGCAACATGAATAGCAAAATGAATGACATTTTCCTGGCCAGGAGCAAGCAACATTTCTCGACGGATCGGGACGCCACCAACTGAAAATTTGTTGTGTAGTAAAGTGCATTTAACATTTACTCCCTCTCCTGCTCCGTCACTGTCAGTAACTCCCCCTCTTCACACACCGTTTCTGCTGGGGATTTGAGACTCTCTGCTGCATTAGGAGAGACTTTGCCTTGACAGCAGATGGGAGGGAGTCCAAACCCCCCAGAGAGTGAGCCCGGCCTCATCCCTTCTGTCCACGGGGTATTTCCGGACTGCCAGGCTGCAGGGTCTGGCTGAACTGGTTCCCAGTTCCAGGCTGGGAGGGATGGCAGCTGCTGTGACTGGGGCACCGTCTGTCCTGGCAAGGGAAAGGGTTCATCCAAAATCGCGCCCCGGCCGTCACAACAGCTCTGCCGCACTGAAAGTCTTGACCCAAGTCATGAAAATCTGCCCCAAAAAAAAAATTTCTAATTCTTCTGAGGTGTAAAAACAATCCTGGTATATAAAAGCATAGAACTTTTGGTAAAAGGAACAACAACCACAAAAAAAAGGATGGCTGGTAACTTTCTGGTGAGATAACCATCATAACTTAAAATACTCTATTGTTTTTTTGATCTGGTATCTTCAATCCCCAGTCCAATTTTTAATCTTCACAATTACTGAAACAGGCAGTTCAGACTCACAAAAATTCATTTTTCCCTCCAATCTCAGTCGTATCTCTGAGAGGCTGCTTGCAGCCCTAATTAAAATCTATACACTAAAAGTACCATTTTTCCACTAAAAGCAACATCAGCGTAAACAAAATCAGTAGAAGCCCCAACGTTTCAGCACCTCACTGATCGTTTTACTCGGGACGATTTAATAATTTAATTCCCCCTTCAGCATGGGAATGACCATGGAATAAACCCCTCTGAGTGGAGGCTCGGTCCCTGAGCCCAGGCTCTTCTGCCTGACCCTAAAAACAAATCCCCAGCGTTGCACCTTGCAGGCAAACAAGCCAGGAGAGAGGCAGGATCGATAGCGAAATAAGAAACTGGTCAGCTCATTACTTTTAATATTTTACTCGTTGACAAAAGGCATCGACTTCCATTGATGCTCCACAATATGTGTTTAAAGAGCAGATGATGCTTTACAGAAATATTTGAAGTGCACTAAGAAAAAAGAACAATTACCCCCATGACAGAAAATCTATTTTTGTTTGCTATCATTTTTCATTAGGAGGAGCACCCACAGCAAAAAATGATGCATCGAGAGGCAGAGGTCTGTTGTGAGCTCCCAATTTGCGTACTTAGAGAGCAGCTCTGGAGAATTTAATTGCAAATACTGGATTTCTGCAGATTTATCCATGGCCTTTATGGGATTTAATCTGAAGTCGCGTCTGTGCTACAGAATTCACAACCAGATAGAGACCCTGATTTTGCACTGGGTGTTACTTTCTGAAAAAAACCTGCGAAACGCTCCTCAGTTTCTCTGGAATGTCATAAGTTTCGTTCCCAAATGAATTCAGCAGTGCCGATCACAACCCACCCACACGAACAGCTCTGCGTCAGCAGCATTTCCCTGCTGCCTGGGCCTGTCAGAGCTGTCCCAGGGATGCCAGGTGCACCTGCAGCCCCCTGCTCCTGCCCACTGGGGAGCCTGCCCGGGCCAGCCCCCCAGGTACCACCTCCTGAGAGCCCTCGGGCCTTCCAAGGGGGGCTCGGGACCGGCTTGACCCACATCGCCACATTAATTCAGAGATGAAAAGTCTCAATAAACTCTGCAGTGCTTTGAGCGCCTGGTTATTGACTCTTCTCTTACATGTAGGACACGGGGAATGGCTTCCCACTGCCAGAGGGCAGGGAGAGACGGGATCTTGGGAGTAAATCCTTCCCTGGGAGGGGCTGGGATGGAATTCCCAGAGAAGCTGCGGCTGCCCCTGGATCCCTGGCAGTGCCCAAGGCCAGGCTGGAAATGGGGCTGGGACAGTGGGAGGGGTCCCTGCCATGGCTGGGGTGGCACTGGAGGATTGCTGGAGTTCCCAAAGCAATGGGAAGGGAAGGGAAGGGAAGGGAAGGGAAGAGAAGAGAAGAGAAGAGAAGAGAA
>WEKY01062769.1:136621-150694 GCA_013390045.1 Picathartes gymnocephalus
AAGGGATTTAGGGAAGGGATTTAGGGAAGGAGAAAGCTCAGGCACAAGCCCATCACTCACTGCAGCCCCTTCCATGCCCCACTGCCCCAGAGCAGGTTGCTCCAATCCATTCCATGGGGGATTCCGTGGAGTCACTCAAGAAAATCATGAAGATCATTTTGCTGCCACATCACCTGGAATGACTGAAGGATTCACCAGGAGCTCCCCCTGCACAGCCGGGGCCTGACTCACGTTTGGTGTGTGCTGTGGCCCCTCAGACACTGAAATCAAAATTCCAGCTGAATTCCAGCTGAATTCCTCATTTCCCAGGGGAATCTTAAATCAGTCCTTTTCATTACAAGTGGATTTTTAAGTGTCACCTTCCAAACAGATATTCCCGTCTGAAAACTGGAAAGAAAAAGAAGACTTAAATTCAAATGCTAACCCAAAATGAAACTAAACGTTTTCTCCGATGTGTCTTATGATTTCCTTTCATTCACAACACTGAAATTGGAGTTTCAGTGCATATCAGAACAGCTTCTAAGTGCTGACTTGCAAGAAAAGCTCCTCTTGTAAACTGAGTCACTGAAGCCCCAATATCCAGAGTATTAAATCAATACAGGGGGTGCCATTGGTATAATGGTCTTATTTGCTTGGGAGAGGAAAGACAAAACATTCAGAGAAACAGAATTATCCGATCAGTGGTCTTTTCTAAGGCAGAAATTTTTATCCTACATTTTTTCCTTCCCTGGAAAAATGAAGTGAATCCAGTCCATAGCAGTAATTAAATCCTATTTCTTCCATTTCTTTTCCAACAGATGTGTTCTACAAGAGGAGCTTGCCTTTGTTTTGTCATGTCCTCACAGATTCCAGAGGAAATTTAATAATTTTCTTCTATCCTGAGTGACTCAGTGGTGCAAAACAGATGTTAAACAAGGAAAGAACAATTTATTTATCTGCTCCTGTGCTCCCTTTGCTTTCATTTGCATGTCAGCTGTTTGGCTGAATGGTGGGATGGGGAGGACGTGAACACTGCTCTTGCCTTGTTCTGCTGATGTAATGACAATGGCAGGATTATTTCTTAATTTTCAGCGTGGTAAGTGGGTAATTATTGTCCAATTAGACTTGCTATTAACCTCTCTGCATCTCGTTTTGCCATCCATAAAAGAAGAATAACAGCACTTCCCACTCTCTCTGGGTTCTGTGGGGATTTATTGGTTAACATACAGAGAGCACCATGGAAATGAAAAGCTCTGAGCGTTGGTGGGGGCAGGCTATTAATAAAGCATCTTCATTAACGTGCTTGTAGCTCTGGGGAGTTGGGCTGGGAGCTGATCCTGGCAATGGGGCGCAGCCCCAGGGATCTCCTGTGGGCCTTGGAGCTCAAGCAGCTGGATGGGAATCTGGAAAAGGGGGTCTGGACAGAAATAGAATGTCCAGGTAGAACTGCGTTTTTTAAAGATCGTTTTCTGGGCGGTTGTTGGGATTTTTTTTAAAAGATCACATCATTTTTTTCTGAAGAAGAAAGTCTCTTGGAGCTCTCTCCCTTAGGTTGGCAGTAGGGGTATAGGTCTGGTTATCGATCCCCTTACCAAGTTCCACCCCTTCCACAGCTTCCACATGTTTCATTTTCCCTAAAATGGGGTTAGTTTTATCTAAAATGGGTTTAATTTTACCTAAAACCTCACTCACCAGCTATTTTTAGCTGAAGTGATTCTTGTGGTCATTCGTGTGTGGAGCAAACATCAGACTCGCCCAGTCAGGACTTTCTGTGGCTTTTCCAGGCTTCCTTCCGAACTTTTTATCCTGGAAGAAGAGTAAAATAAGAAATTCTGAATTCTTCTGCCACAAACCAAAGGCGGAAATGTCCCAGGTGAAATCACTGCCCCTGGAGGTGTCCGAGGAAGACCTGGAGGTGGCACTGAGTGCTCTGGACTGGGGACAAGGTGGGGATGGGGCACAGCTGGGGCTCCATGGTGTTGGGAGGGTTTTTCCCAGCTCAGTGATCCGGGGGTTCTGTGGAACGGAGCACTGGCCAGAAGGACAATTCCCAGCCTGCCCCGTGTCCTCCAGGGAGATATCTCACCTTTCCCTGCTGTGCGGCAGTGCCTGGCCACTCCCAGCACTGGCGGGGCACTGGTGAGGCTGGTGGCTCATGAGGGAACAACCTAAAAACGATTCTTAGCGTTGACAAAAAACTCAGCTCAAAAGCTCTTTTATTTAAACAAGTCGCCACCGCGAAGAACATTATGTCTTTCTCAGGGAAAAACAAAGCCGTTGTCTCGTTTTAAAAGGAGTGCTTCCTTTAGGGCTAATTAAGCTGACAAATAACACTTGCAAAGATTGAGCAGTTGAACTGATGACAAGGCAGCGCTGCCGGAGCCCTCCGGAGAGGAGGAATTGCTGCTGTGCACAGCTGGGAAAATCACGGTGTCCCCTCTGTATCACGGCAGTGGATGAGGGAGAAATAATACCTCATTAATCTTCCTAATGAACCTCTTCCAAACAAGACGATCCACAGTTTCACGGTGCCCATGGGGTTGCCGTGCAGATCTGCTAAGCTGCCTCCCAAGCTGCAGCAGAGGGTGCAAAACCCAAGAGCAGTGACCAGCAGGACACCCATGCCCAGCAGCTCCAGTCCCAGAATCACAGCAGGGGTTGGGCTGCAGGGACCTGGAAGTCCATCCCATCCCACCCCAGCCTTGGCGGGGACACCTCCCACCATCCCAGGGCGCTCTGATGTCCAGCCTGGCCTTGGGCACTGCCAGGGACCTGGGGGCAGCCACGGCTGCTCTGGGGGGTGCTGCAATTATGGATGGAAGAGGCAATCAGAGCAGGACAGGGTGACAGGTGGCAGAAATGGGAGGTTGGGGGTATCAGGGCCAGAACCTCCTCAGCCCTCTGGGCTCACTGGCACAGCAGCCCTGGGAGGAGGGGAGAGCTGAAGGAGCCGGAATGATCCTGCCCCCTCCAGGAGAGGCGGCTGCAGGGGGACGGTAATTACTGTTAATCTCATACCAGCACCACAATCTCCTCACCGTCACAATTAAAGAGCGAGGTCCTGGCCTTGCTATTTGTGTGTTTAATCCTGACTCAATAGGACTCGTCACTGGCTTTGAAGATTTGAAGCAGGCTTCAACTCCCAAGCCTTCCACTCCTGTAAAATTGCTTTCCACGTGAGAAGCGTCTCCTCAGAGCAAGGTCTGACTCCTTTCCCCACCCCTAATTCCTCGTCACAGAGCCCCGCAGAGCTGAGGGTGCGGGGCAAATTCAGCTTTGGGGATTCAGCCACCCCGAGTGGCCCCAGCAGCCCCAACGGCCGAGCTGGCTCTGGCAACGACAAATCCAGCCTGGCTCTGCTTGCTCCAGCACTGCCACCCCCTCCGAGCTCTGCCCTAGCAGAACCTTGTTATCTTCGGGCCTTGCACGGCTTTTCTAATGATCGTTATTATTCATATAGCACGATGCACGCAGACAAATTGAATCGCGTTGTTTACATGAGCAAACCTGATCGACTAATGGAGAAATTACACATTTTGTTCCCACCGTTGGCACAAATGCAATTTCTTTTCTCGCTCTCATTAACACAGTTAATGTTTATAAAAGTCTGGTGGTGCTGGAGATGAAAGTGTTTTCTCCAAAGGACAGGTAAACCATAAACAACAACAAGAGTTCCTCCCACCCTGATACTGCAGTAAATGTGTTCCAATCCCACGATGAAATGAGTGAGGGAAGTAGCCAAAGAATCAAGTCCAGATGAATCATATTTGATGAAGAGCTATTGGAAAGCTCAGGAATAAATCCTACAGAAAGATCAAAAAAAAAAAAATTGCTGAAAAACACCAACTTCAGCCAAAATCTGAAGCCCAGTCCTTCTGCCAGGGCCAGGACAGGCACACTCAGAGTCTAGGCTGGCAGAGCACAGGGCGGGCAGAGAAAAGGGCACTGCGTGAGCCAGATACCAACCTGGGGCTGGCAGCGGGGGACGGGAAGAGAACAAACCCAGCAGCAACCCTCGCTGGCTGCAGAGCCCCCAGAAAGGGCTCGCCCTGAACAGATGGCACTGGAAGGGCTCTCTGCGGGCACCGCCAGCACGGGCTGCACGCGCCTGGCGGGGACGAGCCCCGGGGAGAGCTGTGCCAGCAGGAAATGCCACCCTGGAAATGCCAGCTGGGAAATGACACCCTGGAAATGGCACACGGGATATGGCACACGGGGAATGGCACACGGGGAATGCAACCCAGGAAATGGCACACAGGGAATGCCACCCAGGAAATGCCACCTGGGAAATGGCACATGGGATATGGCACATGGGGAATGGCACACTGGATATGGCACACGGGGAATGCCACATGGGAAAAGGCACACGGGATATGGCATCCTGGAAATGCCACCTGGGACATGCCACACGGGAAATCGCACACTGGATATGGCACCCGGGAAATGCCACCTGGGAAATGCCACCCTGGAAATGGCACACGGGAAATGGCACCCGGGGAATGGCACACAGGGCAATGCCTCCCGGGAGCTGATGGAAGCGTGCCCCCGATCAGGGGCCCCAGACCCCTCGTCCCTTCTGCCCCGTCCTGGCCAACCTTGTGCAATTCACAGCTCCTCCTGCTCCCGCAGAGCTTGGAGAGAGGGAGAGGGACGCATTCACGGAACACAGACCCTTCCTCCTTGTTCCAGCTCACTGAACATCTGATTTGCTGTTTAAAGGGTCTGTTCGGTCACCAGGAGTGGAGGGCAGCGTTTCACCGTGTGTGGGGGCTCCTCACAGGCAGCTCCGGCGGAGAAAAACGGCTCCATCCCTGCGGATCTGCTCCTCCGTGCTCTGAACCTGGACTTGGAGATGCCCTCGATAAAGGGTTATGCTGCTGTATGTTTACATTTTCCTTGAAAACCTTTCCACGTCAGGCATTCAGCCAGCTCTCGGGTGGAACATCAGGAGAAGGTTTTGCCTGATGCCACTGCCTTCAAAAGCTGAGCACAGAAACACGACTTGCCCGAAATTGCCCATGCAGAAAATCTCATTAGTGCACAGATTTCCCGAAGTACAAGGTACCTGCCTGGCTTCGTCCGTTTATGATCCGTACAGCAACAGAATAATTAAGCAGATCCGCCGCTCCCTAGAAAGAGGGGAAATACGTGGCTGCTCTGACACAAATAAGGATGAGGGAGGAACTGCTGCAGCTGGAGAGCAATTACCCATCAGCAGCGCAAATTCCTGCTCAGGTACTTCTCTAATCCGGTGTCATTAGTGAGGATATCAGGACACAAAGGTACTGAAGACCTTAAAAGGCGGCGCATCACACGAAGGGATGCTCTCCCGCGGGCACACTGTTCCCGTTCCAGCCCCGAGAGCAGCCCGAACACCTCAGCTTTTGCCAAGGACTGCGTCGAGGCTCAGGGGCTGAAGCCATTTGCTCGCCGTGCTCGGTTCTGCAGCCTCTCTCCAGCCAGGTCCGTGTTTTCCACAATGTCCCTGCAGGTAAATCAAGGGGTGTTTGCACAGGGAACTCGGGAGACACTTCCCACATGGAAAGCCCCTCCCTGCTCTGCCCCAGCCAGGCCAGGAACAGGCACGCTTGGGTTTGAAGCATCAAGGAAGGAGCTTTGCAAACGCAGCGAATGGAAATCCCTCCAGCAAGATCCCATTGGAAGGACAGACATGGAATTAGGATGCTGGTGACGTTTCAGATAAGCTCCATTTGGCAGAATTTGTACGTGGTCCCATAGTTTGGGAAAACAAAGCCAAATTCACAGTGGCCCTTTCAGAGCAAGGCTGGCAGGCAGGATGGATGGATTAAAGATTGCTTTCCCTGCAGAGGCTCCAGCTCCTCCTGATGATAAGAATGCAAGGGAAGCAGCAGCAGGGTTTTAAGCCAACAGAAATATTTCTTTGGTGACTGACAGACCTAACTCTAAGTGTTTCCTTTTATAAAAAGCAGGGGGAAATTGCAGTTTTCGGTTTGTTTTACAAAAACAACCCCTCGGCCACACAGCCAATGGTGCAGACAGAGCCCAGGCTGGAGGAGCACGCAGCGGGGAGGCAAACCTCGACCTGAAGGACCAGATATGACCCAGAACTTGCAAGGGATGGATCAGCTTCTCCTGCCAAGACTGTCTGAGCAGGGCAGTGTCAGAAGCAGCGGGTGATGGACAATGGCCGTGCTGTCTGTGGGATTGTCACGCTCCCATTCCGGGGTCACGGAGGGGTTTCCCTGAGGATTTAACTCGGTCCCCATTGCCGACCGCACGTTCTGGTTTGGCGAGGACACGTGCACTCAGGGTTTGCTCCCTGGGCACAGATTGTCCTCACTGCTCCATGTCCCCTGCAGGGACCGAGCCCAGGGGGCCCCCAGGCCGCTGTCACTGCAGGCAGGAGGGGGGCAACCCCTCTGGGAAGGGGCAGTGGAGAGGAGCCCTCCCCGTGGCACTGCCAGGGGCTGTCACAGGTGTGTGCTCCCTCGGGCAGTGCCTGTGCCAGCACTCAGTCACTAACACAGCCTTTAAAAACCGGAGTGTCACTTCAGCAATAATGGCGTTTCACGAGGAGTGAGAATATTGGCTTCAAAGGTCTAAAACCACTGTGACACAATTTTCAGAGCAGCTGTGGCTCCTCTGCTTTGTGGAAAATTGGGTTATGATTTCCAATCCCAGCCTTTGGCAACCCTGATTAATTTGACTGGACCTTGTTACATTTCCGCAGTTTGCTGGCATTTAAAATCCAACGAGACAAGAGGAGAGAGGTTTGCCTCCCTGGAACCACAGGGAGCAGACAACTTCTGCCTGATGGCTTTTAATCCAAGCCTCTGCAAAGCTAGACTGGATGGTCTGGGATAGAGCGAGGTCTGCCAAGCACAGGGAACGTGACCCGGCCTCAGCATTGTCCAGCAGCTGCAGCAGAGAGGGAGAGGTGACAGAAACTTCCCCGTGCAGGATGAGCAGGGGTCACATGTCACTGTCATGTGAGTGAGAATCACCTGCACCTCAATGAAAGCAGCATCCATCCATCCATCATCCATCCATCATCCATTATCCATCCATCATCCATCCATCCATCCCTCGATCCCTCCTTCCATCCATCCATCCATCCATCCCTCCATCCATCATCCATCCATCCCTCCTTCCATCCATCATCCATCCCTCCTTCCATCCATCCATCCGTCCATCCCTCCTTCCATCCCTCCATCCGTCCATCCCTCCTTCCATCCCTCCATCCGTCCTTCCATCCATCCATCCATCCATCCCTCCATCCCTCCTTCCATCCATCCATCCATCCCTCCTTCCATCCATCCATCCCTCCATCTGTCCTTCCCTCCATTCCTGCATCCCTCCATCCATCCATCCATCCATCCATCCATCCATCCCTCCCTCCATCCATCCATCATCCACCATCCATCCCTCCATCCATCATCCATCATCCATCTGTCCTTCCATCCATCCCTCCCTCCCTCAGCTGTGCCTGAGGAACAGCACTGTCCCTTTCCCTCCTAGCATGGGTTCTACTGGAGATGAACCCGTGTAAGAAACAGATAAAATATGACTTCATAATAAATTATGCAAGAACCATAAAGTCCACAAATACTTAGCTCTCTCCAGAACTGATCTGACAAGATTAAACTCCTCATGCTATTCTCCAGTTAACAGTCTACTTAATATTTGACTAAGCATTATTAAAATCAAAGACAACCAGAAAACAGCACCTAATTCACTGCAGGAAGCACGAGAGCGTGCTCAGACCAACACACACTTATCACAGAGCTGCTGTCCCCGGCTTCATCAAAGGGATATTTCATCTCCTGGCCATCATTTATTCATGCTGATGGCACATGCAGGAAGCTGGAGCAGAGGAAGGAGCCACTGGCACACCCAGTGCTCGTGAGGAGATGGATCACTTTTAAAGCCCATTACCAAGCATGGCTCTCCAGCTACTCAGAGCACTCCGTTTTCTCTCAGGGTCTCCAAAACGCATCTTTAAACCAGTAAATAAGTGACGGCCACCCTCAGCTTACTGTCAGCATCCATAATTAGCAACACTTCTCACACAGAGAGAGACCAGGCTCACTCAGGCTCCCCGCTCCCCAGGAGCTGTGTGGGGTGGGAGGACGGGGCTAGCTGGGCAGGGTCCCTGCTCTGTGGGAAGATGAATCCAGAGCCTCCCCGGCTGCTCCCTGTGGTGCTGGGGGGTTTGGCTGTGCCTGTTCCTCCTCCCGGGGCACGGGACAGGGCTGGCCTGCACCCCCGAAATCCCTGCAGGCAGTCCCCAGCCCAGGGCTGCTCTCCAGGGGGATGGAGCTCACCCTCAAAGGTACCAAACTCCACTTCCTGATGTGTAAAACTCTCCAGAATCAGAGTATTTCTGTCCAGCTGCTGCTGTCAAGCAGATCACTGCCTGAATTCTGCTCCATTTGCCTTCAGCCTCCTTTATAGACTTGGACTATAAACAAACCAATAAAACATCCTTCGGCCTCTGATTTAAGCAACTTTTTAGCACTTGGAGATTCGTTTTTGTGCCGCTTCAGTACGAAATCATTTTTATTTCCCACCGAGCAGAAATAAAAAGGCGCTGCTGGCTGCTGGCAGCAGCATTTGGTATTTCCTGGGTGAAAGCAGCAACACCAGCCCTCACCTTGCCCTCACCTTGCCCAGGTGTCTCGGGGCAGCTTGGGGTCCCTGAGGTTCCCTGGGCAACGCTGGAGCCTCAAAAGGGCCTCCTCAGCTTGGAATGCCAGAAAAAGCAAGTTTTGCAGGACGGGGCCAATATTCACACAGCACCTTCTTGCACATTCCAGGGGAATCAGCGTTCCCACAAAGGCCTCCCCTGCTCCACCCACGAGTGGCGTGATCTGTTGGAACAGGAAAAGCGAAGTCTATCGCGAAGTCAAAGCTGCGTTTTTCTGCACTTCCTTTATCTCTTCTGTCGATTGCACCGCCAAGAGCTGCCGAAGCACAGCTGCGAGGAAAGGTCTCAACACTGAGGAGATCATAAATCCCTGCGTCAAAGGTCACGGTCCAGACCCTCAGCTGCCAGGAGTCAAACTGCGGGGTTTTGTAAAAGTCAAAAAATTAACCAAAATATTGAGTTCTGTATTTTTTTGGCGCAGTGCAAGTACTCGCTTTCTGTTGCAGCACATTCTACGCAGATATTCTATAAACATTAATGAAATTAAACTAAAAACATCTTAGCAATTAATGATTAAGCAGCATTCGAAATTCCGCACGTTAGAGCAGTTTTGAATGAAGCCTAGTTTGCAGGATTGGGCGATCACACTGTTTGCATAAAGAAAACACCGGCTTTTCCGTGACATTCACTTCAGCATTTTACTGCTAGAAATATCACAAATATTCCTGGAATATCCCTGCACGTGTGGCTGAAGCTCTCCTGGACACCTCCTAAACCACCCTGACACCAATCAGCAAAATAAAAGCTGGTAAAAGCCACCGCAGGATTCTGCAGAGCAATCCAGTGAAATTCCTCAACAGCACTTCCAGGAGCTGCAGTTGCACCACATCCTGGACGGAATTTATTTCACATTCTCTCACCATAATCACAGCTCTGTGGCTGCCATCCACCACAGAAATGAGATTCCAGCGTGGGGAATCTGGATCCGTGAGTTCCGTAATTGCCTTTTCATTGCCCTCCTGGAGCTAGAATTTCTGAACAAATTAATATTAGCGCCACGTTGATGAGGAACGTTAATGGGTTCCAGGGAGCAGCCCTGGCAGTGCCAACGCCCCCCGGGCAGGGCACAGAGCCCGGGGAGAGCAGCGCTGCCCGAGCAAAGGGCTGAGATCCCAGCTCCAGCAGTGCCCCAGCTCAGGAAACGCCTGCTCCTGGCTCTGCCCAGGGCTGCCCCGGTGCCAGAGCCCCCCGGGTGTGACCCCCTGCTCCCAGAGCAGAATCCTGCCTGCGGCTCCTTTTCCGGGGACAAAGGCCAGAACCACGGACGATTTAAGGGCGGAAAATCCCTGCCAGCCCAGGGGCTCCCAGCTGTGCCCCTTCCCCGCCTTGTCCCCAGCCCCGAGCTCCGAGTGCCACCTCCAGGAATTCCTTGGGCACCTCCAGGGGTGGGCACTCCAAAGCTCAGCCCCTGCCAAGGCCTGAGCACCCTTTCCATGGGGAAATTCCTGCTGCTGTCCAAGCTGAGCCTGCCCTGGCCCAGCCTGAGGCCGCTCCCTCTCAATAACCCCGTGAGGGACTGCTCTCAACTCAAACAGTTCCCATCCCCTACAAATTCACCGACAGCTCCTGGATTCATCGGGCTGTCCTGGCTCTAAACCAAGGTCAGAGATTTCCACCAGCAAAAGCCACGTCAAAAGAACAGAGCAAAGAAGGCTTTCCATTGTGAGAACACTGGGAAATCCTGCTTTCCTTCAAGTGGAAACGTTCACAGGGTGTAAGAGGCTGCCTGGCAAAGCCAGCGGCTCAGCAGCCTTCTTTCTGCCAGCTGGGGAGAGGAGGGGGTGGAGAACTTCCAGCCCCAAGGACTGCAAAGCCCTCCGTGCCTTTTCCCATCGCTGGCAGGGGGAGCAGGGGCAGCCCCTCACGGAAACCAGCCCCAGGCAGGGCAATACCGACTGTCCCTGTGCCCGGAGAGTCACAGCCTTCGCCTTCAGAGCACACCGTCCAGCCCCGGGTACTTGCAATGCTTCACTCCCTGATTCCTGACCAGAACCAACCCCACCCCAGATGTCTTTTCGCAAGAGACTCTCAGTGCTTGTGCCAATTAATGCAGGAGCTGCAGCAGGTGAGCTGCTCCTCTCTCCTCTGGGAATGATACATTCAATTACTGAGGGAGACGGATGAAAGCAGGGCAGCAAAACACAAGTTCTTCTTATTTCTGCTCCACGCATCGCTGGGTATTTCCAACTCGTTGTTATGCAGAGGATTTGTGCATTAGGCAAAAAACCCTACCGGCTCCCACCCTGTGCATTACACTAGGCATGTTTTAAAATATTTTCAATTACACGGCATCCTTGTATCTCAAAGATCGTGGGCAATGCCAGCCTGAGCCCCGGACATCTGTTCCTGGTGGGGCCTGCCCAGGGATGGAGCATCCTCATGCACAGGTATGGCTCAAAACACAGGGGCATCAATGGCACAGGTGAGGATCCTCGGGAGTTCAGTGCCCGATCTGAGAGCAGCTGAAGGATTATCAGAACTTAACAGCCCTTCTGTAGAGTTCCGGGTCTCTGCAACGACCTGGCGACCAGCCACCAAGCTGGCGTGAGCTCAGAAGTCAGGAGAGCCCCTTCCCAATGGAGAAGTTGTGCCTGGGAGAGAGGAAGCGCTCCTCTCTCCAAAGCACATGGAAATCTGTCATTTTTACGCTGAAGACACGGAGCTGGGAATGCGAAAACTCTTGGGCAGCCTCGGGCCTTAAGGACGCCACGCTCGTGCCCAGCGTCACCTTTAAACCTCCCGTGTCAGGCTGCACATCCCAGGGAATGCCGAGAATTTCCACGGACACAACATCGGAGAGCAGAGGAAGGGGCCGGGAGCTGGGCACGGGCTTGCTGGAAAGACTTCTCCTGACTTCCATCTCCTCAGCTGGGCAGCACAGCCCTGGCGCCGCTGGAGGGGACCTTGGCAAGGCTCAGCCCGAGCTCCTGCCCGAGCCCTGGCTCTGCCTGGGGCTCTCGGCCCCCAAAGCCACCAGGAGCAGAGACCCCAGCAGGGCCTGGCCCCCTCCCAGCCAAAGTCTGCTCCTCTAGAACCTCTCCCCTCCACCTCAGGGCTCCATCCCTCCTCTCCCCTGGGCACCCAGGCACTGCCTTTGTCTTGCCCGGCCCCTTCTCAGGCTGCGCTCTCCTCGCAGGGCTGAAAAAGCCCCGTGCCCTCGGTTCCCCTCCGTGCCTCCTGGCACGGGAAGCTCTCCCATCCCTGGGAACCCTGCCTGTGCACAGCCCATGACATTCCTGCTTTGCTTCCCCAACAATCTGCGCCCAGCCAGTTCCCCCTCGGCCTCCCGGCTCCGAGGGGCCAGAGCTGCCTCTGCATCCTCTTGCCTTCCTCCTAAAAAAACCAACCAGGTCCCGCTGCGGGGGTTGCACAAATTGCTGTGCCCTCACGGAGGAGGTTTGAAGGGTTTGTTTCAAACCCACGGGCTCTGGGTTTTCCACAAACCTGTCCCGGTGGTTCGGCTGTGCCTGGAGCAGGGCAGGCTTCCCAGTGCAGCTGAGGGGAAGGGCCACAGCGCTGCTGCTCCCAAGGAATTCCATCATTTCTTCCTCCAGCTGAGGATCAGCCCAGCGGTTCCCCGTAGGAGGGAAGCCGGCATTTCGAATGACAGCCCTGCTATTTTGGCAGCTTATCTCTGCGTACAGGAAGCAATTATTGCTGGAACGCATTCGCTTTCTGTTCGGCTCCGTTGTGAAGATTTAGCATCCCCTCCTCCCCACTGCTGTTCCTGGACTGCTGAGACAACACCGTGGCAGAATCATCAGATGGGAACACGTTGGTAGAGAAAAAATGGGGCCGTTTTCATTCCAGCCCACAGAAATCCTGACAAATTCCTGAGGACACACAAGTCCTGGGCTCCCAGCCACTACACAAGAAAATCCCACGTTCCTCAACACGATCAACAGAGAGCCCAGGTTGCAAAAGAGCTCCCAGACCATCAAAAGTGCAGCTGTTAATGCAGCAGCACCACCGTGCTCAGCATTGCTCACACAGAACATCCTGAGCTGGGAGGGACCCGCAGGATCACCCAGCCCAGCACAGACCCCCACAATCCCACCCTGGGCACCCCTGGCAGCCTCGGGGCCGTGCCCATTCCCTGGGGAGCCTGGGCAGTGCCCAGCAGCCTTGGGGGAAGAACCTTTCCCTGACATCCATCCCAAATTCCCCTGGCCCAGCTCCAGCCGTTCCCTGTCCCGGGGAGCAGAGATGGGAGCTGCAGCCCCCAACGAGCTCTGACCTGACGCTCCTCTGCTCCAGCTCAGCAAACCAGATTATCTACATCATTCCAACAAGTTTTCTTCCTCCAAAGGTGCCCAGTGCAGACCTCTGGAAATGGGCAGGGACAAAGAGGCTGCACGAAAGGAAAGGGTGGCGCAGCGATTACCCAGCCCCCCTGACCCTCAGAGCCAGCCACAGGTGACATAACCTGGGTTCCACCCGTGCTCAGGGGCACTGCTGCGTTTATTCCCCGAACTCTCACTCGGGCAGAGATCACGGCTATTGTGGCACGGAAGCCAAACCAAACCAAACCCAAAGGAAAGGCTACCAGAGGACACACAGGCTTTGTCCTCTCTCATGATTCGTTTTCACTTCTGGAATAAGGAAGGCAAGGGCTAAACAGCATTTGGAAAAGCTTCATCTCTCTGATAATGTTATCAGCTGCTCTGCCAGGTTCTTATTCTAATAGAATTCCCTTTTTCCTTTGTGGAGCCTGAGCTCTCACACCCGGAGCGACTGCACAGGAGAATTAAACACCACCTGAGCCCAGCAGGTTCACTCACACAGTCCCTTTCCTTACCAAGAAATTAATTTTTTCTGGGATTTTTCATTTTCAACGCCATCAGAGCTGAAACGAGCACAGAATCTTTTAACCCTTCTCGGGTATAACGTAAAATCCATGGTACTCACAGCCGGGGGTGATGTAGAGCTCGGGAAGGTTCAGGGGCATCAGTCGGAGCTGTGGAGAGGCAGGAGATGCTCCTTACAGAGAGTTTGGGGTTACAGAAGCCTCCTCCAGTGAGGAGCAACGTGATCCCTCCTGCTCCAGCACCAGGAGACAACAGGTCTGACTCGCAAGTCCTTCTCTCCCCTCTTTTCTCTTATATATGTGTACATATCTAGAATTTCCTTGGAAAGGATTAAGCTTGCTTAGTTTGAAGTGGAAATGTTCTGCTGAGCCCTGGGAGCTTGGATGTGTGCTTGGACCAGGGCAGGCCTGCAGCTTGAACCAGGTCTGCCAGCTTCTCTTTTGCTTTCTGTCGAGTGTGCCAGCACGGGGAGGGCTGGAAGGACTGTCCAGCCATGGCAGAGCCCAGCCTAAGGGAGGCCAGAGCCCAGCCTAAAGGGGGGGGGTCAGAGCCCAGCCTAAGGGGGAGTCAGAGCCCAGCCTAAAGGGGGAGTCAGTG
>WEKY01062769.1:158692-191487 GCA_013390045.1 Picathartes gymnocephalus
CATCCCCCCCAGATCCCCCCTTCCCAAACCGCGCTCTGGGAAGGAATCGCTGATCCCCAAAACCCAGCCCAGCCTCTGGAAGGCCAACAGAGTGTTCTGGGCTGAAGGGAAATCTTTCAAACCTTAACAAATAAATTTGCACTGGAGCTTTTCAGCTTCTCTGGGCACCCTGTGCCGGGGCCTGCCCCCCATCCCAGGGAACAATTCCTGCCCAATGCCCCATCCATCCCTGCCCTCTGGCAGGGGGAAGCCATTCCCCGTGTCCTGTCCCTCCGTGCCTTGTCCCCAGTCCCTCCCCAGCTCTCCCGGAGCCCCTCCAGGCCCAGGAAGGGGCTCGGAGCCCCTCGAGCTCTCCCAGCCCGGCTCCAGAGGGGCTCCAGCAGCTCCGCACCATTGCCGAGGTGCTGCCCTGCCACGGGAGCTTTCTGCAGCCCTGCTCCGAGCACCCCTCGCTCCATCCCTGCTTGCCCATTAGCTGCCATTCGATCAGATCATTCTCAGCCGTGCCGGGCTCCATTAGAAATTCTCATTTGCTCTGTTTATTTAATGAAACTCATTGAGACTAATCCTCATTTTTCTAGCAAGTGTAAGAAAGTTCCATTGAATTAAAATTAATGACCTTCACACCTACAGAAGATTTGCAGGCTCCGAGGATGGGATTTAACATTGTGCAAGATACAAGTACAGAAGCAACACTCAATTAGATGAGGAAAAGAATCTGAAAAAGACCATCATTTCTATAGATAGTTTCAACTTCTGCTTGAAGGGGGAAAATATGGTCAGCAGAGGGAAAAAATTATGTTTCCTAATACTGGCTACGCTCTGCAGTCATAAAAAACGTGTTTGTAGTTTAATTGCTTCCAGTAAATTTACTGAAATAACATTCATTGCTTCTTTTTAATTTTCATTCTCAAGAATTGATATCACAACGGGAGAAAAGACTGGATATATCATCATTGAACAGGCCTTCTTAATATGTGGGATTTCAGACACGACAGGTTTCAGAAACTAATGGCAAAATTAAATTACATTAAGAGTCTGACATAACTGTGCGGACTGAGCGAACGGCGAAGCACATTTGTGCCTCTCTCCCCCCGCTCCCAGCAGCCCTGCCCTGCAGCCTGGTGTCCGGGTGTGTCACTTCACAGGCAGCTGCCAGGGAAGCTGCTGCACACGGCTGCTGCAATTACCCCCAGAGTTAAAAGGACACGGATTTTGCGACCAGAAAAGCTCTGACACTGAGGCAGCAGAACCTCAGCCCGGGGGGCACCGCTGCGCTCTGCTCCTGCCGCCCACGCAGGCTGCCAGGTCCCGAGGGGAACCCTTTCCAAGGGCGATCCCCGTGTCACTGCAGCTGCAGGAAGGCGTTCCCGTCGGTAAGCAAGCCCTCGTGCGCGACGTGGCCGTGTTCTCACATTTCCAGTTGTGTCTTCGTAATGAAATAACACGTTTCTGCTTCAGGTGTGTTTGCGTTAAAGTGATTCTGCATCGCAGGGAGATTACAAAATCCTTTATTGGAATTACTGTGGCAAAGCAGAACATGACAAATCGATGTGTGGGAGGTGAGCGTTCCTAATTCTCTAATTAGCACTTTAAAAAAATTACTGAAAAGCCAAAGGAAAAAAAAACCAACAAAAGAAGTTTGCAACAAAAAGCCCAGCAAATGCAAGAGCCGGATAAATGTCACCCTCCAACCAACCGGGAGCTGAACTCCCTCCCAGCTCCCTCCCTTCGTGACCCCTCCTCGTTCTGGGGAACGTCCAGCCCCTGCCAATGCCCCCAGGTACCAGGATTTCGCATTCAGCACAGGCTTCCGCAGACTCACAGCTTTCCGTGCTGGTGCTTCTCAGGCAGGAAAAGGCAAAACATAGCCCAAAACCCATTAATTTCCACATTCATCATGTTCCCAAACCCCTGGTTCTTTCGGCGTTCACATTTTACGTTTTAATCCCTGCTGGAGAAAGTCCGTTTTCCTCCTGTCCACCTGACCGTCCTCACAGCTCGTTGCGTTTTGCCAAGTTAGTTTACGCATTTTCAAGTTTATTTTGAAAAACGTATCTGCCAAAAATTCCTCCCGGAGCGCCTGTGTTTGCTCACATTTTGACGTGAGCTGAAGCTGCCGAGCCGGCCCCCTCCCCTCCGCAGGGTGTGGGACACCTTTACCTGCCCGGCTGCGGGGGACGGCCCCAGGTGGGCTCATCCCCGAGCCCCGGAGCCGGCAGGGCACAGAGCAGAGACTTTCAGAATACCCACACCTAAGCCGATTTTTCCTCAGCCAGTTCCTCGTAACCGGCCAACCACAGGACAAATCCCCGGCTCCAGCCAAGCCGCAGAGCTTTGGTACCCGGGACTGCCCAAGGCCCTGAGCCCCGGCTCCCCGAGGTTCCGGGGGCTCTGCCCTGGGCTGCAGCCCCGTGAGCGCAGCACGGACCCCTCGGCAGGGCTCGAGGGCGCCCGCCGGGACTCACGGCTCGTCCACCCGCTCCTTCCCGGAGCTCCGCGCACTCCCGGCTCTCCGGAGCATCCTCAGGGAGCGCCGGGACACAGCGGCTTGCCCGGAAAGCTCCTTAATGGAGCTGGGAAACAGGAGCCGCACAACAACACGCTCTAAGTGGCTCTAAAAATAACCGGCTTCGTGGTATCCAAGCAGCTCTCGCAAATAGAAATGCTGAAAAGAAACAAACGTCAGACAAAAAAAAGCTTTCCTCGGGCCAAGGCTTTAGGGGGCTGCATCCTCTCAGCCCTGCCCGGCAGGGTCCCGGGTCACTGCCAGTACCAGGTGCCTGCCACCCGCTGACTCATTCGGCAATCAGTGTAATTAGGGGCCTTTATACACTGAATAATTCAGAGGCATTTATAAAACTATGTCATGGTTGTGGCCCAAGCCCTGCTCGAGTTGCAGCCCTCCGCAAATGTCTGATTCCGTGGTTGATAAGAGAGATTATTTCGAATCCCCACTCCAAGCCCCCACAGCTGCCTTTGGAGCAGGACTGAGCACAGATTCCCTCTCACGAAGGCCAAAAAGGAAAAGGCAAAAAAGGGAGGATCCATAGCAGGGGGTTCGGGAGCCTTCGGGTGTAATTCCCACTGCCGATTCCCAGGACAGGGAGCTCCAGTCTCCTGAAACGACCCCCAGAAGCAGCCAGAGCTCCCAGGCTCTGCAAGGACAGCACCGTGGCCGTGGGGAAGAGCAGCTGGGCATTTCCCACACCTGTCCCTGGATCCCAGAATCCAACACCACAGCCAGGCAGTAGCTGAAATAACTGCAGAAACGACTTCAGTCCAAAGGAGGGATCAGCAGCAGCGAGACACCTCCTTTATTCCAATTGCTCCAGACGTCGCTGTGACTACCGCTGGCACCCTTACTCAGGGAGAAATCCTTTGACACCATTTTGGTTAAGGCATTTAAAATATTGTACTAATAGAATAACTCCAGAAAGAGAGGCAAAACCAAACAGAAAGTAAAGCTCAGAGGATCAAAGAGGACAACCCACATCCCCAGCCCTGGGTGCCGCCTGTCCCTGTCCCAGGGCTCCACGGGGTGCCACAGCAGGGGCTGCAGATTTGGGGTCTGCTCCCCTCTCCAGGGCTGCCAGAGCCACGTGGGGACGTCAAATGGAGCCCCCGGATCTGGATCCTGGCAATGCCAACCTTCAGGTGCAGTTTAGGTGCTGTTTCTAAGCGGTCAGTGAGAAAGAGTCCAAACCCAGCGCATCACCTAAACAATGGGTAAGGAGTTCTGATCCAAACCTCAACAACGAAAAAATCCACCCGATGAAGATAAAAAAATGGCCCAAACCCTCAGAGTATTGATCCTCTGGAAAAAAGTGTTCCCAAATTTGATGCTTCCTTTGCTCTGCTCTCGTTCTATTTGCAAACTCGGTATTTCCTTCCTGATCTGAACATCCCACGTGAAATGAGCAACATTTGGATTTACTTGAATTTCAAATCCAAGTGGGCATGGTGGCCCGCAGTGAAGCTGGAAGAGCTGGCACCAGCATCCAGTTCTCTCTGCGCACGACGTCTGAAAGATAAACCTTCATGAATGGGTTCCTTAAAGGCAGAAGGAAAAACCTCGTATAAAATTCAATTAAAATAATTTAGCCTAATCTGCTGTTAAACTATTAAGACTTTGCAAAATCGGGGAGAGAATTTACATAAAAATTAAATGAACCCATGTGCGATATTGAGCTATTTCGGAATTAGCAGTAATTTAATAGAAAATGTTGAATGGTTTGTTATCAGTGTGATTGTCGTGGATCCCTTCAGCGTCAGGAAGGAATCAGAGCCTTGCACCCCCCCAAATCAATTATGCCAGAAACCCGAACCTAATGAAGAGACATTTTCATATTTGGGTTTATTTGAAGCTGCTTTATTTGCATGTTAATATAAACATGCGCAGCTAATTTCAGGAGCAGCTCGCACGCGTAATCGCACAGGGTTCGGGGGATGCTCTGGGAGCTGCCTGGGGCTGAGGCCACAGGGATTCCGCCAAGGGAGGCCAGAGCACCCCTGGGTGTCCTGCCCAGGGTGCCAAGGCCACCAGGGCTGCCCAGCAGCCATTCCCCTGCCAGGGGCACTCTGTGGGCAGCTCTGGGCTGCCCTGAGAGAGCCTCTGGTACCTGAGAGGGGAGCCCTTCCCTCCACCCCGGACAGACCCCAGAAAGGGATTCCATCTAAGCCAACTTTCTGTTTCCAGTGCTGCAACCCCTTGCAGGAAGGGTCATCTGCATGGCCATAAGAGCCCTGTCACCTCCCTGGCCCGGCTGGGGACAGCCCACACCTCCCAGCAGGGAAGTCACCAGGATTCAGCCCCACGGAGTCACCGCCAAACACCAAATACCCGCCCACGGAGCCAGGCTGGAGAGCTGGGGGTGTGCCTTGGGAAAGAGAGGGCTCCAGAGAGACCTCGGAGTCCCTTCCAGCAGGTAAAGGGTCTCCAAAAGAGGTGAAGAGGAACTTTCAACAAGGGATGGAGGGACAGGACACGGGGAATGACCTCCCGCTGCCAGAGGGCGGGGAGAGATGGGATATTGGGAAGGAATCCTTCTCCATGAGCTCTGCTAGAGCAAGAGCAGGAGGCAAGAGCTCCACCAGCAAGCTGGAGAGAAGAGAAACCTTCAAACAGATGGTTCCAATTACAGCCCCTCACAGCCCCGGAGTGATGAGCGAGCTGCTGACACGCTATGCAGAGAGTCCTTAATGCTGTTAATTGTTAACGAAGAGCCAGGATGGATCCCACGTCAGCAGCACCTGCACAGGGACGTCATTAACTACCAGGGCAACGGGCTGGGGTTAGAGCTGCTGAATGAGGGTCAGCATTTGGAGACAGGAGATGTGTGCCAAGTGAATGAATAGATGGCAGAAGGCATTTTGGGTGGATGTGTGGCTGTAAGGCACAAAGAGCTGAGCGCTGGGATTCGGTCTCTGCCCAGGAGTTACTGCTTGCTGCTGCCTCCACCAGACAACTTTAATACTCGTTATTTACCTCTTATGTCAAATAACCATGTTTGACAGTGCCTAGGCTGACTGCTCAGTATTTTGTTTCAATCCAAAAAATACCAAATTACTCCAAGAGGGTGTCTTCTTCCCATCTCGGATTCAGCCACACAAACTGGGATCTTGTTCCCTCCCTGATTTCAGGTGCCTTTTGTCTCTCACTCTCCATCTGGTGAGCAGAGTCACCTCATTCCCCTGTTGCCTTGCTACAGGTGTTGTTAACAGAAGCTGAAAAAGAAGGAGAGATTATGTTCTAACGGAATTCTAATGAAGGATTTCCTCAGAGCTGCTGGTGGCTGGGGCCAGCCGAGCCCTCTGTGTGTCCGTGACTGCTCATTCTCTCCTGTTTGCTCTGGGGTCACTCCAGGAGTGCCTGCACTTCCCCAGGAGCTCAGAACCACTTCAGACACTCAGAGGCACGGAAGAGCTGCTTTGAAAAAATGTCTCCAATTTTAGCTGCAGAAGATTTCACTATTTAACCCGTGAATGCCTTTTGCCTTACCCAGCTTCCCCATGAAGTGCCCAGTCGAGAGTTTTCCCTCTGGAGCTGAGCCCTGAACAGTGAGGGGTGAGGTTGGGGGTGTGGGATGCTCAGGACACGGAGCAGAGCCAGTGGGGCCGTGATGCCTGAAGTGGCTCCCCAGAAACAGAGCCCAGCCAGGAGTGAGGGAATAAAGGTGGATATTGATTGGAAAGGCCTCCAAAGGCACAGCCTGGGGAGTCAGAGGCTGCTCTCACCATGGAGTCCAGGATGGACCCCGAGCCACGAGTTCTTCACCCCTTTAGAGCTTTGGGCCATTTGCATCTCAGCATCAATTCCCCAGTTCAAACTTTAGCTCATGATGGCATTTCCCCAGCTTCCCCCCCTTCTCAAGGGGTTGGGTTGCACATTTTGGGCCCAGGACAGTCTGGGTGTCCTTGGAGAGCAGCCTTGGAGAGGCTTTGTTGTGTCACTGTGAACGTGAGAGAGCAGCAGCTCCCAGGCTGCAAAACCCTGCAGGGTCACACCCTGAGCCCTGCAGGGCTTGGGAAATGTGAAAGTTAAAACCCAAGGCATCAGCCGAGGGCAGCAGCACGTCCTGTTCAATCCATCCCTGAGCCAGGCTGGGAGCAGCCCCTGGAGCTGAGCCTGCAGGGACCCAGCCCAAGGTCAGGTTTGAGCTGTTCTGTGCCCACCCCTGTGCCCGAGCTCCCAGCTGCTCCCAGCCACGGGGGCAGGAGCAGGAGCAGGAGCAGGAGCAGGAGCAGGAGCAGGAGTAGCACCTCCTGGGCTCCGACCTGCTCACCTGACAAAGCTTGGTCATGATGCCTTGGACACTTCTGAAAGTCACTTTACTGAAAGCAAGAGGAATCTTTTTTCTGTAAAACACCTCAGCTCTTCCCCAGGCTTCACAACAGACAGTTCGGGGGTGCAGCTGTTTTGGGGGACACTCCGCCCCACTTTGGGTTTCCACCCTTGGAGGAAAGCAGGGGCAGGTTGCACCCACCCGTGCCCTGGGGGCTCCTGTACAGGGACACCCTGGGGCTGCACAGGGATCTCCTGGGGCTGTACAGGGACACCCTGGGGCTGTACAGGGACACCCTGGGGCTGTACAGGGACATCCTGGGGCTGCACAGGGACACCCTGGGGATGTACAGGGACATCCTGGGGCTGCACAGGGATCTCCTGGGGCTGTACAGGGACGCCCTGGGGATGTACGGGACACCCTGGGGCTGCACAGGGACACCCTGGGGCTAGGACATTGGCTGGCGTGGGAGCTGGAATAGAAAGCCCTGGAACCAGAGGATGCCCAGGTATGGAAGCAGCAGGACAAGCATTAACCACAGGGAGGGAAGTGCTGGCTCCCAGCTCCCTCTCACTCTCCACCCTCAGCCTTGCCCAGGCTGAGCCACAGCAGAGTCACAGAGAGGAGGAACCACGGAGCTGCAAAGGCAGTGACAGCTGTTAGCAAAAATAAAAGGGACAAACAATGCAGTTGGGTATTATTCAATAGACCATTAATGCTACAAAGACACAAAATAGGCACATGGGAGTTGTACCTATAATCATATTTTTAAAAAAAGGCAGGGTCAGAATAAAATGCAAGGCCAGGAATATTCTGCTAGTTAGGAGAATTACGTGTTACACAATGGGAGAACTCAATAATAAAAAAGAAAAAGGGAATAATTACAGTTATTTTGGAACAATGAGAATTCTGGGAAGAGAAATCTAATCTATTTTTTCCTCATTTTAAGCACAGAGTCCAGTTGTTTTCAGACTGGGCTAACTTCACACATTTATTTTCCATGTCTAAGATGCTTTCTGACCGGGAAAAAAAGTGAAAGAAGAACGACCTCCCCACCCCATTTATATCTGTACCCATTTCTGTTTGAGAAATAACGATTAGTCAGGCCAGTGTGCGAAGTCAGTCACAGACCAGGTTGAAGGTTTCCCATTTTCCCCCTTCCCCAGAGGCAGCAGCCGTGGTGCCAATCCCCTCGCAGCCCAGGCACGGCAGGGGGATGGAGGATGCCGGCAGCGAGGGCTGGGGGATCACACTGGTGCCCAGGAGGAGCTGCCACCTTGTCCCTGTCCCTGCCGCTGTCCCCTGGCAGCGCAGCCCCCGTGTCCCTGTCTGGGTGCGCTGCTCGCATGGCCGCGCTCCCAGAACGAGCCGGGACCCAAAGGGCAGTGAGCTCCAGAACGTTCCCTCGTTGGCTCCGGGAATGAGCCCAGACCCAAAGGGCAGCGAGCTCCAGAACGGCCCTCGTTGGCTCCGGGAATGAGCCCGGACCCAAAGGGCAGCGAGCTCCAGAACGTTCCTCGTTGGCTCCGGGAATGAGCCCAGACCCAAAGGGCAGCGAGCTCCAGAACGTTCCCTCGTTGGCTCCGGGAATGAGCCCGGACCCAAAGGGCAGCGAGCTCCAGAACGGCCCTCGTTGGCTCCGGGAATGAGCCCGGACCTAAAGGGCAGCGAGCTCCAGAACGGCCCTCGTTGGCTCCGGGAATGAGCCCAGACCCAAAGGGCAGCGAGCTCCAGAACGTTCCCTCGTTGGCTCCGGGAACGAGCTGGGACCCAAAGGGCAGCGAGCTCCAGAACGGCCCTCGTTGGCTCCGGGAATGAGCCCGGACCCAAAGGGCAGCGAGCTCCAGAACGTTCCCTTGTTCGCTGCGAGCGGCGCAGCCCTGACCTGACCGCGGCACCAATTCCTGCCAGGGGAGCTCCAGCCTCCTCCTCCTCTGCCCCTGCCTCCTCCTGCCATTTGCTGTGAGCTCCACGCTCTCGGAACCAGGCTCGGGTTCCATTAGCGAATCCAATAACAGGGCTGTCTTACAGACCAGGCTGTGCTGCTCTCTGCCTGAAAAAAGATCCTGGCATTGTATTCCCCATAATAAGTTTTAATTGGATTTTAGCTCTCTGCCTTTTATACTCCATCTTAGGCTTTATTGGGCTTAATTACAAATCCATAGTTATTTGTTATGTGGCTCTGGTTTGATATTTTGCACAGACAATTACATTTTTATTCAAAGAAAAAAAAATGTATTAGGAAGAAATAGCACGAGACGGGCTCTTTGTATGAGCTGATTAATTGAATTCTACTTTTATGTGCATTTATGATGAATGATTTTGTGCCAAAAAGTGACTTGGATATTAGATCAGAGTACACTTATTCATTTTAATTGGTTTGCACAAAGTGCAAGAGGCTGCAATAATAGATCAGCCCTGAGAACACAACAGTAATGGAGGCCCCCAGTGCCCCGACTCTGGTGGCTCCTGAAACTCTGCTCATGAGCCTTTAAAATCTTTCCCTGCAGAAGAGCAGTGAGATGGACAGCGAAGCTCTGGCGTTTCCATGCCAGGGAAGCAAGGAGAGAGGCTCACTCCCTCTGCTCTGCTTGCCTCTTTTGAGAGCTGCAATTTAGCTTTAATTATTCATAACACTCATTAGCAAAAAAAGGTGCCGCATGGTTTTGCAGAAAAATGGAGGAGCCATAGGAATTTGAGATGGTATCTCACTGCCATGACACCTTTTTGGAACCATTGCTCAAACAGACAGAAAATTGAATTGTAATAATAATAGTAAGCAACCATTCTGCGGGTACTGAGCAACCATTTTACAGGTACTGAGCTGTTCCAGGATGGGCTGGGGGTGTGGAGACAGCACTGGGGACTGCAGGACCTGTTACTGCAGCTCAGGGACAGCTCCAGCCCCTCCCTGGGCAGCTGTTCCAGGGCCTGCCACCCTCCATGGAAGGGAGTTCTCCTTCGTGTTGAGGTGGCACTCGTTGTGTTTGAGTTCCTTGCTCCTTGTCCTGTCACCGGCAGCACTGACCAGAGCCAGCCCCATCCTCTGCCAGCCCGCGGAGATGTTTGCATGGATTGATGGGATCCCCTCTCAGTCTCCTCCGGGGAGGGATCCTTGCAGAGAGCTGGGCCTGGCCCAGAGGAAGCCACGGGAGCATTTCCAGCCCCCAGCAAGTGCAGCTGTGTGAGCAGAGGTGCTCACCTCGCCGGGGAGCTGGGCAGCAGCACCTGGGGCTCTGCAGCCCCCCTGTGCCAGTGTCCCCACAGCCCAGCCCTGCCCAGTGTCCCCAAAGCCCAGCCCTGCCCAGTGTCCCCACAGCCCTGTCCCACAGCCCTGCCCCGTCCCAGTGTCCCCACAGCCCTGTCCCACAGCCCAGCCCTGTCCCAGTGTCCCCAAAGCACAGCCCTGTCCCACAGCCCAGCCCCGTCCCAGTGTCCCCACAGTGTCCCTTGATGTGACGCAGCACCAAGGAATCCAACCTGACAAACTGCGCCAAGTCTTGCTGAAGAAAACACATTTTACTGCTTGCTTTCCTCACCAACTCCACTCAATCCAGTCTGCCAAGGACTGGAGCTGCGCAGTCACCCCGTTTTTATGGTGACACATCAAATTAGGATGGAAGTGGGCGAGCACAAACAGCAGCACATGAGCACGCCAGGCTGGCATTCCCAACCGAGCCTGAGGGAGGAAAAAAAATGCCAAGTCCTCCTTCTGGAGCGTGGAGCATTGCAATGACAGAAATTTTGGTGATTTGTTACCACAAAGTGATTCCATTACAAAAACAAAAGGAAAGAAAAAAAGATAAAATGAAAAAAAATAATTTCTTCCTCCGTTCTGAAAGCCTGGGAAGAGCAACCCAGGCATTTAAGAGCAACTCCATGTGCATTTAAGTCTTCCTTCCAGACAGCAGTTTATTACATCAGGCCCTCATTCCCAATCAATATTCCCAGTTACTCCTTTGGCCTGTGCTTATTGACCACGGCTCTCCTCACATCTCTCTTATTTGATACAAAAGCTAGTTCACGATTAATGAAATTGTGGGGGGAAAAAGCAAATTTGGTACTCTGAGCCTGGCAAAGCAAAGCACAGCGAGTGTAAGCCAGGAAAAGAAATCCAGATTTTCCCCCGGAGAGCCAAGTGCCAAAAGCCAGCAAGGGCCACTCGACAAGCTGGAAGTCTGAAAGCCCTCGTAGGCTGGGATTCTGTGGGGCTTTCAAAGCTTAGCAAACATCGCCGGAAGGGGAATTTGGTGTCGCAAGCACTGACCTAGATCACGGCAAATTTACCGTGTGAAAAAAACAAACTGTACACTCTGATTAAGCAGGGCCGTGGCGAGCGTTTGATTGCACTGACACTCTGCTGGTGCTGCAGCAGCAGCGCAGGAAACCCCTGCTGATCCCCGGTGACAGCAGCGGGGAGCGGGCTCTGTCCCCCCCGTGTGACACAGGGACTGGCAGTGCCAGCACAGACCCTCCCCACACCCCCTGAGTGACACAGGGACTGGCAGTGCCAGCACAGACCCTCTCCCTAAACACCCTGTGTGACACAGGGACTGGCAGTGCCAGCACAGACCCTCCCCACACCCCCTGAGTGACACAGGGACTGGCAGTGCCAGCACAGACCCTCCCCCCACCCCCCCAGTGACACNCAGGGACTGGCAGTGCCAGCACAGACCCTCTCCCTAAACACCCTGTGTGACACAGGGACTGGCAGTGCCAGCACAGACCCTCTCCCTAAACACCCTGTGTGACACAGGGACTGGCAGTGCCAGCACAGACCCTCCCCACACCCCCCGTGTGACACAGGGACTGGCAGTGCCAGCACAGACCCTCCCGTGGTGATGCCACCTTTGCCGTGCCCCTCCACAGCCTCCCAGCAAACACAGCCAGGCCCGGGCACCACCAGGATGCTCAGCAGGGTCCTCAGGCAGCCCTGCAGCTCTCCCCATCTCCACAGTGCCTCCCGAGTGATTTGTGTGCACAAATCCAACCCTCCTGCTGTGGGCAGACTGAGGACAGGTGGCACTGGCACTGCCAGCCCCTGTGCCCAGCCAGCCCGGCTGCCCAGCTGCACCAGCAGGGAGCTGACAGAGGCCACAGCATCTCCCATTCTGGCAGTATTGACCGTGAAAAGTTCTGGTTTTCTGCCTCGGGGGAGATTTCAGGGAAACCGAGGGAAGCCCAGCGGGAAGCCTGCAGAATGAACATGGGACTCTCCTGTCACCACAGAGCGGGATGGAGAGCACCCCCTTCCAGACAGGCTGCAGTGTCCTGCACAGCTTTGTAAGCACCGCTCTGCGCCAGTCACAGGACAAAGAGGAGGGTTCCAATATGGAAGTGACAGAGAGACAAAGGAAAAACAAAGGCTGGACTCGGGCAAGGAGAGACGCTGCCAAGCAGACAGGAACCAGGACAGTTTGAGGTCACATTCTAATTTATATTCAGAAACGGCTTCCAGTTTCAGCCTCAGGATCAACTGTTATTTTCCCCACCTATTATCTTCCTCAATGTCCTTGTGCCGAGAGGAAGCGACCGTGACTCGTGTCTGTCCTTGGATAAATGCTCCGAGGGCCGAGGGGCAGATTTAACACACACCATCCCCAAGCACATCGCAGAGGAGCCCTGCACGCTCCCAAAGACGCCTCCCTGTGCTTCCAGCAGCATCCCAACAGCAGCTCAGTGACCCAGAGACCACAACGGTGAAAGCGAGGACACCAAGAAAACTCTGTCCCTAAAAAACCAACCCTTGCTGTAACATCACAACAAAACAAACGCTCTGAGTGCGGCTTCCAGGAGCTCCACGCAGGCAAGACACGGAAGGGCTCCAGTGCTTTTCTCTTTCTCCCACTGACATTAGTGAGCAACAGCTCAATCCGACAAGCACCACCAGAAAAACGGGTGGAGGAGCCTGGAGTAGAAACGCCAGCTTTAAGGAGGAGTGCAGCATGAAAGCGGCTGCAAGAACCCCAAACGTAGGGCGGAAAATGCCGTCGGTGGAGCTCTCATTGTCCCCCACGGCAGCGCGTGGCAGCAGCAGCTCCTCATGGGCAGGCTGCGGGCAGCAGGACCCCTGCTCTCCCTGAGGAACGGCACTCACCCGGGCCAGGGCGAGGAGCGCAGGTGCTGCTGCTGCTGCCGCTGTGCAGCAGGGTGGCACCCAGAGCATCCCCCGCCGCAGCCGTGCCCACAGCAGCAGCGTGTGCCTGCCCTCCCGGGGAGGGGCTTTGGCTGGACCCAGGGGCTGGGCTGGCAGAAGGGGCCTCACGAAGGCAGAGCCGCGGCCCCCAGCTCGTAGCAGGAATCCCCAATCCCTCCTCAGGCACTCGGCAGCTCCCCGCAGGGAAGGGACGTGCGGGGGGCACAGCTCCGTGGGGGCAGCCTGTGCCTCACACAGCTCTTACAGCTCTGCAGGGCTATTCGCTCACCGTCGCTGCACGGCACATAAATAAACAGAAAAAGCTTTGCAAAGGTTTACGGCGGCAGGAAACTCTCGTTCCCTTCCCAGCTTTTTTTGGTTTCTGGGGAGCAGAAGTACTGAGAGCTGCTTGCCACAGCTCTGCAGGCAGCTCTGGCCCGAGGCTTTGCAGGCAGTTCTCCTCCGAGGGCAGCCCCAGGGAGAGGCTGTGCAGGGCTCCGTGCAGGGCACACAGCACGGGGACAGCAGGAGCTGCTCCCCACACTGGCACGGCACAGCACAGCCCACTTACCCGCTCCCTCTGCACGCCGGGCACATTGTGCTCCACACCCTCAGAATTTGGACGGTCGTCGTTAGCTCAAGCTGTTATTTCAGGGAATTCTTGCCTCATGAGTATCCCTGGTGCTTACAGACAATGGGATTGTTGTGACTGTTTGCAAAACCCCCATTTAAACTCTCCAGAGCGTTTGGTTTCAAGAAAATTGTACTTGGGAAATTCTGTGCATCTTGACCCTAACAAAATTACAAAAAAATTAATTTCAAAATTGAACTATTTCTAATTACTTGAAAGCCTCGTCTGAAGCCCAAATTACTTCCTTCTCAGGGGGATTTTGGGGCTATTCACTAATGAAGCAACTTCTGAGCTCAGGAAGTTTTACAGCTCCTGGCTAAGCTGCTGCTGTCTTTCATGGAAACAGGAGCATCTCACATAATTGCCTGCTTCTAAGAACACGCCTGTTCTCGCCTCGCTGCTGCTCTCCTCACGCTGTGATGCTCCTGTTACAAAACACAAACGCAGCGTTGGCCCTGTTGCTGCGAGGGGACGCGCAGAGAGAGCCGGGGCTGGCAGGACAGAGGGGAGAAGCGCTGCTGCCAAGGCACAGGAGCCACGGGAGCGTTCCGAAATGATGTTTTCAGTTCTCACACGGCAGCTGCTCCCTCTGCCCAGCAGAGCTCTTCTGACTGCAGCTCTCCCATTTGCCCTCCTGGCCGTGGCAGCTGCCTGTGCTGGGCAAAGCAGTTCGGGTGACCGGGGAGGGGGATCCCATCAGCGCCCCCGCGCACGCACAGAGGGACAGCTTCAATCCCACACGAGGAGAATTTCCTTCCCGGAAAGGGCTGCCCAGCCCTGGCACAGCTGCCGGGGCAGCGACGGAGTGCCCATCCCCGGAGGGATTTAAGAGGCACGGAGATGTGGCACTCGGGGACACGGATCCGCGGTGGCTTTGGCGGTGCTGGGGGCCAGCTGGACTCGGTGCCGTTAGAGGGATCTCCCCCTAAACAATTCCGCACCCACAGCAAGCCAGAAGCGGCTTGGAGGAGGGCTGCTGGGCACTGCAGGGGCAGGTTGTGAGGGCATGAGGCTGCCGCTCCGAGGGAAGAGCTGGAGGGCAGCTCTCCCTTGGGTCGCTCCTATAAACACAGCCCGCGGTAATCAGCGGCGGCAGGAGGCAAATTGGCAGCGGGAGCGCACGGATTACAAATGTAAAACTCCCTGCCTTGCTCTTAACAGGCACGGGGAGTGTCTCTGTAAGAGATAAACGATCCTGATGGGGAGAAGCTGAGCAGAATGAACGAGGGAGGGAAGCAGGCAGGGAAATCTCTGTGCTTTGATAATTAGCAAAGCACTGAGCAGCCAGAAGAGCAGCAGCACCTGTGCAGCCCTACCTGCTGCCCATGGAGATTAACACCGGCCTCTTCTTCGTGGCAGGCTGCCAGAATTCAGGCGACGTTTATTGCCTTGAAGATCTGACAAAGTAATAACACCTCCTGCGAGGAGCCTTTCTCCCTCGCTCCTGGTGACAGCCCAGCCCTGGCTTATCTGGGAGCTTGGAGTGCCATCATCAACCCTCCACGGGAAGCACAAGACTTTCTGAGGGTTAATGATCATTGTGCAACCTTCCCAGCGGGGGCACGAATGGTAATTTATCATCGTTTGCTGCTGTAGCCTTGACGCCTTGAGCAATGTTCCCGCTGTTCAGCGATGCCCCACACCTCCCCGGAGAGCCGGGAGGGGCTGGGAGGGGTGGGCAAAGCAGGACTGAAGCAAAGAGCTTAAAATTTGGGGCCTAGAAAGGTAATTGGTTAGGGATAGCTACGTACAGAATGAACTTTGCTCAATATTTGCTGCAAAGTAAGATAAACATTTACCGGGACCTACGTGAACAGGATAAGGGACAGGAATGCAAGGATGCGGATAAGGGGTGAAGAATGCAGAACTGCGCAGGAGCCTGGAGATAAGGAGGACTGCTCAGACCCCTTAACCAGCATAAACCAGTCTCTTGCCCTGAATGGCCGCCACCATACGAAGCAGGGATGGGTGGAGTCAGGAAATGCATATTTATGGGAGAGATTGTGTAATTCCAAGCACGTGTAACGTTCTAGAGGGTGAGAAGAGCTGGAAAACTGCTAACGGCGCGCCTGCTTTTGGAGGAGGCGTCCCCCGTGCGCCCGGCGCTGGATAAACATCCCTGGTTTACCACTTGACACGAGTTGTGGATTCTCATCGCGCGGCAGGAGCCCTCTGCAAGGACACCCGTGTTCACAGCCAAGATAAATGCTGCCCAGGAGCAGAGCCCGGGCTGTCGGCTGGAGCAGCTGCCCCATCCTGGCCGGGGGAGAGCCTCCCTGCAGCAGCTGCTCCCTTTAAACAGAAGGTAATCAGAATGTTCGCTCACATCTCATTCCCAGCTGGTGTTGGCAGGCAGGAGATCCGGACGAACGTCACCAAATCCACACAGCACTCCCCACAGGACAGACAGTCCTACAACCGCACAACTGGGACCGAGCAGCCGGGCAGGTTCTCTGAAAAGCAACACTTTTCTTACTGAGCCACTCCTCAGATGTTGTGGGGGTGTTTTTTTTCCTGCATGGCCCAATAACGTTTATTGTCTGAAATTTGTATTGTTATTTCCTTGACTGCAGAACAAGAATTTCCACTTCTAAAAGGAAAAGCCCCAGGACTGACGTGGGAGTAACTCTTGCTAAGTTCTTGTGAAAGGAAACAAGGCCCTTCATCTTCCGATGCATTTGAAAACGCCAGTGCAATTCCTTTGCATCTCTGATAAGAAACACTTTGAAAGTAACGTACAGCGTTTGTTTTTCAAATAAACCAATGCAGATTTAATGATAGCCTCTATCTACCTTTCCTTACATTCCCGATCTCAATTTAAAAATACTCGCAGGTATTGCAACTGTCAGCTCGCTTCTCAAAATACATCCTTATCTTTTTCTTTGCACAGGAAAGCATTTATCACTTCTCCCCTTTTGTAGGAGTGTCAGCATTTGTGTGCTAACGCCTTGCTGGTACTTTGTCATGTACTCAGATTATCTGGGAGGGTTCTGCAGGCAGCAAACACACACAGAAGGAAGCATATGGTGCTCTGTTTAGAGAGGCAATGCCAGCCCCATCACTGCCGAGGTCCCAAGAAAATGCATCTCAGATGCAAATTGGTTTCATGAAACCAGGGGAAAAAATAACAGTCATATTTCTGAGGCAATAAGGTGAAAAAATATTAACTCGGAGCAGACTAGACAGCACTGGCATTCAGTTTTTCAGTAGGCAGTAGGGTTTTTTCCCCTATCAGAAATCCTACCTGCGTTTTTCTTCTACCCCAGTTTCTGACAACAGAGACTGCACACTGGGGAATTAATTCTGAAATTGGAAATCCCACAAGATGAAAATAAGCCAGCTTCAGAGCGGTTATATGAACATCTGCCGTGAAGGAAACATTTGCTTTGCTTGCCCCCACCCAAATCCCAGGGATTCTTTCCCCGACCTTCCTAAAGGAAGCCTTTCCTCCCCCTGTTTAGCAACAACGACCTTGCACTGAGGTGCTGAAGGGCAGCAGGAAAGGATGTCGCCTCCCTGCCCTCGGTGATGGCGAGAATATTCTGCCACAGCCACACAGAGGGGCTGAAGCCAACTCCCAGAGTGCACACCCACAGAGGCAGGAGTGATTTGGATTTTGGGGGAGCTCTCACTGTCCATTAGGGCGCAGTTTTGTCTGGAATCCCAAGCTCCTGCGCCGCCGAAGGCTGCCAGCACCATCCCGCAAGCGCGCAGCTCCCACCTCCCGCTCTGCAATCCGAGACCTGGCAAGCACGACCCAGGCTGTGGAAGCCTCCCAGCGTCCCACTGAGCTTTAGGGCAATCCCCCGGGCACGGACCCAGCAGGGCACGGACCCAGCAGGGCACGGACCCAGCAGGGCTGGCAGCGATGGCCCTGAAGCTCAGGAGCTCTGGCAGCACAGGTGCTCTGCACTAAAGCCGGTGGGAAATGGCCCCCCTGTCTCAGACACCGACCTGCAGCTCCCCCCCAGCTGCCTGTGTGCAGCTGGACACCCCAGTTCTGGCGGTGCAGAACCCAAATGGGCTCCCTGGCAGTGCCACAGGTGAGGCACCCACCCTGCTCCCCAGTCCCCGGGGGTCCCAGCCTCCCACACAGCCTGGCCCCCACCCCAGAAGCCCAGCACCCAAGCGCTGCCAGGGCAGCAGTGCCCCGGGCGTGCCCGGGGGCTCTCTCAGCAGGCTGGTGCTCACTGGACACTGGTGTGGCACCGCTCCAGCTGCTCAGCCCCTCACTGCACGTGCCAAAGAAGTTATTGAGCAGCTGACTTGGTGCTGTGATGCATCTGGATGCTTTATCGTTTCCTGGCAGTTACAGCTGGTTTTTTGCTTTTCTTGCCGTTGCTGCTTTGCCGAAGCAGCTTTGCTCCGGGGCTGTGTCTCCTGCCCGGTCTGCAGCAGCTCTGGAGTCCGTGACCTGCAATTAATGGCAGCTGTGGCTTTTGGCCGAGCCCGTCAGTGCACCCATGGAACCCCCCTGTCGGGTTTCTGTGGCTCCATCCTGCACCTGGCCCGGGTGCCTGGTAATGCCCAGCACAGGTAGCAGTGTCTTCATCTGCTTCCTCTCCACAAGGAGGTTTTCCATGTAGTCACAGGACAAACCCCTTCAGTGTCCATAAATTTCTTCTTCTTCTTTAAAGCAGATTAAAAAGCAGCAACCAGATCTTCTATTAGCTGGACGGGTAGATTTATCTAGGCTGCAGTTTTTGTTTCCATTTTTTTTCCTGAGGGTATGTTAATTGGCTCCCAAGTGCAGGGAAGAAAGAACAAGGCGCTGGGGCGATACTTCGGTGCAGAAGCAAGAAAAGTCAGGGTTCGGGGGGGTTCTTAACTTTGTGAAGGAGCAAAATAACCTGAATCCCACGAGAGCTGTGCACAGATGGCATAACCCTGGACCCTTGTTCCTAGCCCAGTTCCATCTCATAAAGAGATCCTTAAGGGCGAGCAAACAGAGATAGGAAAACAGGGAATTGTCTCTTCCTCCCAGCCCTCCAGGTCATCTCTCCCAATTTAAAATTGCATATGTTCATCTTCGTTACCCAAAAAAGCGTAGAGGATGAGCAGGACAATATCCTTCAGAACAAACCTCCTCCACCACCTTTTTAGTCTCCTTTCGTTGTGCTTCCATTGGCACAATCCGAGAACACAGACAGTAATGCTGGAATTCATGAGCTGGTTTCTCCTCTGAGCAGCTGGGGGAACAGACGGCCTTGGGCCAGTTGCTCACTTCCTGCACGCCCAGAAGGTGCTCAGGAGGCACAGGAAGGAGGGATAACAGGGTTAACAGGTTCCCAGAGCAGCTGGGGCTGCCCCTGGATCCCTGGCAGTGCCCAAGGCCAGGCTGGATGGGGTTTGGAGCAGCCTGGGACAGTGGGAGGTGTCCCTGCCATGGCAGGGGTGGCACTGGATGGGCTTTAAGGTCCCTTCCCGAACCAAAGTGGGATCCTGTGAGTGCATCATAACTACCTGAACAAAGTGGGATAACAACAACAACAACAACAGGCTGCTGCAGAAGCTTGTGAGAGTTACTGACCAGCTGGAAGAGCAGTCCTTGTTCAGCTTGCATTAATTGCTGTGAAATGCCTTCCTCGGTAAGGATTTGCTTCAGCAGCAAACACAAAGCTCCTCAGAGCCGTTTGCTCTGCACAAACGAGATCTGTTGTAATCAGCCCGGGTGCATGCCCTATTTTTGGACAATGGAATGGGAGGGGGGCACTCACCACACTTAATTCGCAGCTAGCAGTGCCTGCCAGCTGGGGGAACTTCCCAGGAATTGCTCAAAACGAAGCAGCAGCAATTGCTGTGTGATATTGCTAATTCAGGAGGAAAGGAGAGAGGAAACCCCCGAAGCTGAGAGAGCAGACCCAGGCTGTGGTTCCCAGTGACTGGTCCCCATTTCCCAGCGGATTGTCCCACCCTTCCCAGCAGCGCTGGCCCACGTTCTGCCAGCCCCACAAGGGCTCTGGCACAGCCCAGCCCAGCCCAGCCTTTGCTCAGCCCATGCCTGCCTGTCCCTGGAACGGGTTCCTCGCCCCACGAGTGTCCCGGGTTCCACGTGGGACACGCAGCTCTGTCACCCCGTGTGCTGCACGAGGATAATTAACGCCCCTGGGCAGAGGCAAGACAAAACACAGGCACAGAACACTTGCTCTGCTTTCTTGGGAGATGTGACAGAAGAAAACAAGCTCCCAATCCCCCCGTCATTGTGCATCTTTGTGCAACCATAAAAAGGCATTTTTCCTTGCATTGTTTACTGGTTTTCTACCAAGGCCCCCTCAGATTGTATTCCAACATGAATATTAATTCAAGTACCGTTTATATTGTGAACAAAACGAGAAAAATATCTCAAGGCTGTTGCGAATCCTGGTTTTCCTGGCAGAACAGTCTGGCCCTTTTAAGAATAAACAACCCAGCTATTATTCCTGTATTAACTGCTGATTTACAAAATCAATAGGAAAACACAGTCCTTGCATGAAAGGAGTTCCACTGGACTGAGCTGTGCCTCTGCTCCCAGCTGTTGTGGACACAACAGACTGGTTAAGCAGCCCTTAGCACGGCGGGCTGGTGTCCAGCCTGGTGCCCACCAGGATGCCCAGCCCCTCGAGCCTCCCCAGGAGGCTCTGGGTGGACCAAGCCTGTGCCCAGAACCACCTGTGACATTGTGTGGCACTGCTGGTTTCCCACCATCTGGAGAAGTGCCCACGTGAGCCATTTCAAATGCTCGAAGCCTCCTCCAGAACAAGTGGAAAAACAGACTTCCAGGACTTCCAGGAGGACAGAAATTTACCTCCTGGGCAAAACATACTCTTGCCATAACGCACCGGGTTCTGTCCCTTCCCTGCCCAGGTCTGGCCTCGTGCTCAGAGCCCGTGAGCTGGAGCACTGCCAGGGAAAAGGGACTCTGAGAGCAGAAGAGGTTTCTCTTTTCCTTCCAGACCCACAGAATTATTTTGCAAGCCCTGTGTGCTGATCTTCCGTGGCACAAGCAGGGCTTTACAAACCCCGAGGGGAAGAGTGGCTGAGCCAGGTGGGTCCCCACCTCCCTCCCTCCATTCGCTCCCCAGGTCTGTATTTGTCCAGCACGTGTCTCGGTCCGTGGATATTGTCTGCTGCACGGATATGAACTCCCCAAGGAAGCAGCAGGAGATGCCGTGTTTGAAGCAGGGCTGCACCACCCAGGGCAGGGGCACCTGAGGGACTGCCAGGGACACCCCACGGCTCCCCAGCAGTGCCAGCAGGCCAGGGGCACCCACAGGTGTCAGCAGATGCTGTAGGGGCCCGAAGAAAACCAACATTTCTGCCCAAAACGTCGTCTTAGCTTCAGCTTCCCAGAGGTTTTCCTGTTGCATGGAACTCTAAAACACTTCTTGGTTCTCCTTCAAAGACTTTTTCTTGGCCGTGGGAAAGGTAACCACTGGCAAATGGAAAGACGTTGGAATTAGTTGCTGTGAGCATTCTCATTGCTGTAATCGTCCCTGGCTGCCTGTAATGAGCAAAGGACAGCATTGGAAAGCACACAGACCAAACCAATAATCCCTCACAAATGTAACCACCACAAAGCACTGCCTCTCCCAAGCTATAAGCAAGGATTAGGAGAGTTTGTCTTGCTTTGAATGAAGGATCTGGGCCAAGATCCAACATCGAAAAATAACACCGAGAGTGGAGAAACCTAGCATGTGGCTAAAGATTATTCCTAATATTTATTAAACTTATATTTCAAAAACCTCCAGAAACCTCCAGCCTCTTGCACCCGTCCTCCTGTGATGCTCTCACTGGCTGCTCTGGCTTTTGCAGAGGGACTTGTTTACATCCCTTTGGTGCCTCTCTCTCCTCCCCTAATTGTTGCCTTTTCAGTCTGTTATCTGGGGGCTCACTTCAGGACTCGAGGGCTTTTAACAAGAATTACCAGAGCTTGCCGCCTTTTACTGCGTTCATAGACAGAGAAATTGTGAGAAGGGGAACGGCAATTTCTCCCTGCGTAACACCCACTCAAGAGAAAAGGGTCGAGAAAAGGTCAAGAAGGAAACTCCCAAAGCACTGAATATCCCAAACACAGCCTAATGGTCCCGAAAGTGATGATGCTTGGCCGAGCACTGCAGTCAAGGGCGGAGGCAGAAACAGCTTCTAAAAGGCGCTCTGAAGCAAGGCAGCAAGAGCTGGGGCTGTCCCGGAGAGGAGGGCTCCTGAGGGGCAGCAGGAGCAGGCTGCTGGCAGTGCCACCAGCGTCCCCTGCTCACCCCGAGCACAGGGGGACACGCAGGACCTGCTCCCTGAGCCCAGCTGGACAAGGGGCCCCCGGGGCAGCACCGAGGCTCAGCTGCTCTGGGCGGATTCCCTGCACTTCTACTCGCACCTTGTTGCCTCCTACCGCAGGCACGCCTCCTCCCAAACAGAGCCGGGGTTCGCTCAGCTGCGCCAGTTCTACCGTCCAGCTTCCCACGCCAGACTAAGTTCTCCCCTTCCGCGAGCAGTCCTTGTGGAGTTCTCATCCCGGCTGGCTGCTGAAGATCATCCTCAGGCTCTCGGCGCTCCTCTTTGGCTGCTCTGGATGTGCAAGGATCAGCTGGCACAGAGACCAGCCTTCCCTCCGGGTGGGCTCCCAGCAGCCGGGGTGGGCAGCCCCTCTGCTGGCCTTTGCTGCTTGTGCGGCCCCGCCGCAGAGCTGCTGGGGAGCAAGCGAACAAAGCTCCCTTGCCCCAGGCCATTTAGCGCGGCTCTCTTGCCCCTCCCGGGTGAAGGGATCAGTGAGTGATGCGTGTGATGATGCCCGGCTGGGCTCGGGCAGGGCGCTCCCCAGCACAGCTGCACAGAGGGGATGTGCCCACCGCAGACCCCCCAGCAGCCCCTGCTGCTGCTGCTGCTTTGAGGGCGTTTCACAGCCGAGGGCTCAGAGACAGCTTTGTTTGGGTACAATCCCAACGTGTTCCGTACAAGCCCAGCTCCCGACACAAAGAAAACAGCTTCCCGAGCCCTTGAGGGAGGGAACTTTAGAAACCAGCCAGCCACCCCTGGGAAAGGTTTGCAAACACAACAAACAAAGGCCACGGACAAGGCTGCGGGGGAGGAGCTGGCATGACTCCCTGGGTTTCTGCAGGGCCACGAGGAAGGTGCCACACAGATGGACCTGGGCAGGAGAACAGCTGGAGAGTTCAATCCGCACAGGAGCTGCGCTCGGCCCCGGGTCAGCTGTGCCCGTGGTACACAGCAAATCTGCTCTGCCAAATTGTCCTTGTGCAATTGCCTGTGTGAGCAGAAAGAACGAGAAGCAGCTCAAGTAAACCTCGAATTCCACCAGCTGTTGTCTGCGCCTCACCATCAGCTCATTGCATGTTGCAAAAACCAGGTCCTGGGTATCCCATTTTCCATTATACATTAGTTACTTATTATTTCTGCTGGTGTTGGTCATCTGGAAAAAACCCACAAAGGCAAAATCAGCACTACAAATTCTCTTCCGGCAGCCTGGAGTGAGCCCTGAGTTTTGTTTTTGGCTGCAGGTCCCTCTCTCCCCAGGACACTCAGGTTTTTGACGCCTCACACAGTGAGCGTCCACAAGAAATGAATGAACCTTGGCAGGAAAGAAGTCCCTGTGCACCTTGTGCAGTGAGGTGCAGGTGCAAAAGGCCCTTAGTTCATTTTGCTGATGATAGAGCTGTTTGTATCCCTTTCCAGTAAAGCTTATAGCCCAAGAAGGCTGGAGTGGCTCACCATTACGGTTTCTCATAAATCACATTTGGGCAACCCAGACTGCGGAAGCTGCAGTGGATGGACTGAGCTACAGAGCAGCATTGCTCTAAAGCCTCACAGAATGAAAGTAGAGTAATATGATTTCCCAGAGGTCTGAAAAAACCCCTGCAGGCTCCCTGGGGGGAGCAGGAATGTGGGTCAGAGCATGCTCCTGGGGCTGGGGAACCACAGCTCCTGCTGGGTGCTGATCCTCACCCTCTGCTGGCAGCTGCCTCAGGTCGGTGCACCTGACCTGGGCTGGCTGATGGCCGGGCCAAGGAACGAGAGCTTCTGCTTTGCTCTCTTTAACCGGCAGTACCAGGGAGCCTAAGATCACCCTCATTGCTGGGCGGCAGCGCTTTGGAGCTTGGCTGTCAGATCCTCCCTCCTCCGCTTCCACGGGAGGGACTGGCAGAGGTTCCCTTCCTCCCGGGGGAGCCCAGTGGTCAGGAACACCAGGAGCTTCAGGCATTCCCCAGGTGGCCCTCACGGCTGGGTTGTTGAGCCAAGGAAAACCAGCCAGGGCTGTTTGTGGCAGAGAAAAGCCTCTCTGGAGAGTCACTTCCCAGGAGGGACAAGGTGGGCGTGGGGCTGGTGCCATCCCCAGGGCGGCAGTGCCGGTGCCCTGTGTGACCCCCCGGGCCATCCCTGCTGGGGCTGGGGCTGGGGCTGGGCTCTCAGAAAGCCTCTCCTCAGCACAGCTGAGAGCAGAAGACGCAGCCTCACTCCTGGGTGCCGTGGTCCCCAGCAGGATCGACGTTGGCTGCGTCCTGCAAGCGCAGGAATTTGTTTGCGTGGAAATCTTCCCTGCTGTGTGCACGGATCACCTCCGTCCCTTGTCACAGAACAAGCCACGCCTCGAGCTCTGATCTTGCCTATCATCCAAACAGGAAAGAAGGGGCAGAAATATGGCTGTTGGCACCTGGCCAGCATCACCCTCTCTGCAGAGACAGAAACCTTCCAAAATGACAATTCTGAGGCGGCACAGCCCCTAGGACCGAGCCACCTCCTCTGGAGCCCACGGTGCCCCGGCACCATCCTGAGCCAGCCTCTGGCCCGGGGTCTGCAGCGCCTGGGGGTGGCTCCAGCCCTCGGAGGAGCTCAGGGTTTGCACAGCCGGAGCAGAGCCGTGCTGCAGCTTCATCCGGCAGCGCAGGAACAGGAGGCGGATTTCACACACAGCCTTGGAGCAGAGGAGGAGAGGGGGAGGCTGGAGTCAGCTGGAACCTTCACATGACAGCTCCCCTCCTGTTCCCTGCCGGAGCGAGCTGGAGCCTGCGCTGCCAGAGGATAACGTCGCACTGGCAGTGGTTTTGTTACTGTGGCCACATTGCCTGAATGGGGGTGCCAGAGCAGAGCAGGACTGGGGTGCTGGGGCAGCGGCACCTCTGGCACCTGGCGGGGCTGGGGACAGGACCACAGGGTCCCCACCAGAGGCCAGGGCAGCTGCCCTTGCACTGGATCCCAGGAGATCCCTCCCTTCCTGAGCAGAACCTGGGATGCCCAGGTCCCCTCTGCCACCACCCCCGGGGCTGCCCAGAACCAGGGGCAGAGCCCTGGGCTCTGGCAGAGCCCTGGGGGGAGCTGGCTCTGCCCAGAACCAGGGGCAGGCTCCAGTCCAGGGCTGCTTTCCCCTGGGCTGCTGAGCCCTGGGCTGTTACAGAAGCGTTTCCTTGTCCCAAGGATGGCGATTTTCTCTCTCCAGCGTTGTGTGTTGTGTGGGGCTCGAATGCCACGAGAAAATGCTTCCTGGCTGGAAAAGCAGTGTGAGCAGTGCCGAGGAAATGGCAAGGCGTTCCAGATAATTATGCTTTAGTAGAGCTTAATCAAAGAAGCCGTGGACTCTTGCTAGCACCAGAGGTGTCCTGCAGATGTATTGATTTCCACTCTGAAAGCCATAGCTGTGTGCTGGAGCACGTAGAGAAACAAAAAGCCAGGATTGTGAATCCTGCCTGGAAGACAGTTGGGATAGGCTTGATAAATCAATGCACAAATGGGCTATTTTATTTTTCAGGGAAAAAAAAATAGTAAAGGATTGCTCTTACTCTCCCACCACCTGAGCTTCTTTCCTTCGGAGTAAACACAGGTTTTTGTTTGAAGGGTATTTCTCTGGTTGGTAACTAGAGATGTTCTCTGTGATCAGGGAGGCTGAAAGGCTTTATCCTCTGAAGCTGAGGTGCTTCAGCAGCCCCTGAATGTTCCTCACAGCCGGAGCTGGGAGTGACCAGCACTGTCAGTGCTGGGCATCGGGGCATTTCTGCGTTCCTCAGTTGGCTCAAGCTGCAGTTCAGGGTACGACTGCCCAGACCCTGCAACGCTTCCCCTTTTCCTGTCCAACTGCATCTGCTGCAGGCTGTAGAGAATTACCTGCACCTACAGCACATGGCTGGTGAGTTCCTGGACCTGTAGCAGCCCATGACAGGGGGCTGGAAGGATGAGTCAAAGTGCTGCATCCAAACCAGGAGCTTCCAGCTCTTCTGGCTCAAAATGGGGACTGGAGCCACCGCAGGACCCCGAGAGCCAGGACCTGCTGAAGCACAGTCCTCCAAAACTGCTTCTGCATTCCAACACCAGGATTCTCAAATCTCCAGTGGGCTGCAAAATCTGTTTCTTTCCTCATCTATAATTAAGGAGCAAGCAGTTCCCCTTGCTAAGGAGACTGGCCAGAATGCTCTGAACCGGGGCATTTTCAGTGTACTTGTTCTTATTTTTTATTGCACTTCAAAATACCAGCTTCCAAAGGGGAATGCTGTTCATCATCTGTGCTGTGTGCTGGAGCTGGAGCTTACACTTTCATGGTTATTTAGAAAAAAAAAAGGAAAAACAGGGAAAATACAGAGAGGCCACATTTAAATAATTTTGTTGGGTTATTGATTTGCCCCCCCAGCAGTCCTGGGGACACCTGGGCAGGGGCTGAGGGATTGGAGCCCAGGGACCAGAGCTGGCCCTGGGGCCTGTGGGACAAACCAGCCCCTGCTCTGGGAACTCAGGGCAGCAGAGACACTGCAGATCCTTTATTCCTGCCTCAAAAGGCTGATTTACTGTAGTGGAAACACTTGTGAGAACACAGCTCTTTCAACTACAATTCCAACTGGAATTTTTTTTTCCAGCTGCTGGATGAAAGTGTTGGTCAAAGTGAGGAGACTCAGAGAAGCCAGCGCTGTGCCCAGCTGGCAGCAGGGACAGGGGCACAGAGCTCCCTCCCACCATGGCCTCTGCACCAAGAAAGGAACGCTGTCAGCCTGTCCCTCCTCGCCCTTCCCAAACGCTGCAAAGGAAAACAATTAAAGCTCAGTATCCTGCAGGCAGCCAAGCAGTTTCCCACCTCTCTAGATCTCATCTGAACACACAAACACACGCTCAGGTGTCCCTAACCTTCCTTTCCAAAGAAAACACTTTCGTGTCGATGCCCTTTCCTCCGACAGTGGCAGCTTCCAAAGGCTGCGGTGTCCCCAGCCCAGCTGTGCTGCCTGGGGCACGTGGCAGGAACATCTGGCTGCCTCCAGCAGGCTCAGACATGCCCTTCCCACGAGGCAAAACGGGGCAGAACCAAGGCTTCATTAGAAGAAACAATTGATATTTAGGTAGGTGGCACATCCATTGAGTGACTTGAAAGGTCACTCTTTAAAACGTCTGTGAACAACACGCGGAGGAAAGTCCCCACCTGGAATACCAATGGGGAGGAATTTCACCGCTGGAGTCTTTCATTTCCAAAGAACAAACAGAAAGCTCCGTGCTTCTCTTATCTCTAACCCGTACCTCTCTCCCCAGAGGTTCGTTCCAATTAATTATTTCATATTAATCACGGCTGGTGCTGCTCATTCCCCGCCGTGTCTGTGGCACAGAAGGACACCCAGGACCAGCGCTGCCCTGCCCTGGGCACGGGCACAGGCACAGCCTGGCTCCTGGGCACACATCGAGGGCTGCTTTTTGTTTTTCCAACCTGCCTGCGCACGGGGAGATCTATTTCTGTAATTGCAGGTGTAAATCTTCCCAGAGGCTGAGCTCTTTGGCCACAATAGCTGGAGTCAGTGCAAATCTCCAGCATTTTTCAGCTGGGGACTGTTGGATGCCTTAGCTTATGGGGATGGTTTTCTTATTTTAACATTTGATGACTTATCACATGCTAAAGCCACGTGAGCTGTAAATCATCCTTCTGTGTCTTGAGTGCAGAGAGACTGATGAACTTTGTAAAATTAAGAATAGCAGAGTAAAGGTGAGTAGGGAAAAAACCGAGTCCTTCACGTAACGCAAGAACGAGGAACATAGCAATAGATTACTCCAGCGGTTCTAAACCAGCAATAAATAGATATCATTGATTTGGAAGCTCTTTGCCACAGAACGCTTTGAAAACACCGTGTGTGAGTATGTGCAGAGAACAAGTAGGAAAACTGGCAAAAACTGTGCTAGTGGATGCAGAGGTGCAGATGTGAGGCGTGGACCTTGAATAAGAAGCACTTTGTCCTCCTCCTCTCCCTCTGCTGTGCCCCAGTGCCCACTTTCCGAGCCAGCCAGAGCGGGACCCTCGGGCTGAGCTCACGCAGCCCCTCCGGCTGCAGCCAGGAGCTCTGGGGCTCTGCACATGCCAGGGCACAGCCCGGCTGCTGGAACAGGGCTCCTGGAGCTTCTCCTTCCCCGCCAGGGGCAGCACGGGCTCTGCTGCCTGGAGAGGAGCAGCAGAAATCAGATCACAGCAAAGCCCCCCCAGCCCCAGCCCCGGGCTTGGCTCAGCTCGGTTTGGGGCAGGAATTTGAGTGGGACTCGCTCACACCCCACTGCCCCTCCTGGCTGTGGAAGCAAAGGGTCACCTTGCACTGGCCCAGCAAACAGGGGCTTTGTCCAGGTCTCTGCTCAGGCCTGTAGGTTTTCCTCAGCATTCCTTAGTGATAGACAACCTCCTTTTGGTTTTAACCTCTCAGCATTTATATGATCCAGTTTTATCTCATTTTTTTCTCATTTTCTTGACTTGGACCTCAAGTCCTTTGGCAAATAGAAAAGGCCCCAAAGCAGAGATTTTGAGAGCCAGAGCACATTTTGTGTGCCTGAGAATTGATAGAGCAGCAGTGAATGTCACAGGCAATAAAAATAGTCCAAAGCATAGTCTTTATCTCAGCCACTTGACCCTCCCGGCAGCAGCGCAGGTTAACTCCCCCTGGCTGGGCGGGGCTGGGCAGTGCTCACCTGTGTCCGCAGGAGCCGCGGGTGGGCCAGCCCCACCTCATTGCTCTCCTGGCCCTGGCTCTAACACAGGCACGAGGTACGGCCCAGGACAGGGCGACAAAATGCAAAGGAGGGCTCAGGGATTACCTGGAAATCCTCAGGAGCCAGGGCTCAGCTCAGAGGCCTCTCCAGGTGTGCCAGAGGCTCCGGGGGCTCCTGCACTGAACCACCCTCCAGGTTCTCCTGTGCCACCCCTATTCCCTTGGGTTTCCTGGCGACCAAGCACGGCTGGGTGGGGGTTCATTCCCACCCTGTGCCCGTGCCACGGGTGGTGACAGGGCCTTCCAGAGGGATTTACAGACGGGAGGAGGACGCAGAGGGAGGGATTCTGTCCTCTCCCTTCACCCCCGAGCCCTTCTGGGAGAATTGGATGAGGGGCTTTCCTCAGTGGACGGGACACGGTCAGGGAAGTACAGACGTTCTCTGCACTCGACCTTCCCTGCTCTTGAACTGGCCAGAGCTGGATGCTCAGTCTCGCTCTGCTGCCACCCAAGGAGTCCAGAGCATCTGCCTGCCTGCTCAGCCCGGCTCAGGCTCCGCACGCGCTGCCGGGCACGCAGGGCGATGCCGTGCCAGAGGGAGGGATGTGCCACCCCCACGCCACGAGGCGCCGCCTTCTCCAGCCCGGCCGGTGCTTTCCCGTCGAACCCAGAGTATCCAATGTAATCTCATTCCCAGAAGTGCTGGGAACTTGCTGCCTGACCTCCTCCCTCTGCCACAGCACTTGCCTGGCACCCGGGTGCGGATCAATTCACTAATGCTACCGAGGCCAGAAAAATTTAGGCTTTTAAGCTTTTATAATCAGAAACGCCTGTCTGAAGGTTTGAGGGAAACAAACGGAAAATATTGCAAATGTGGAAGTGCATTTACATTTTTAGCATTAAAATAATAACAAATAAATCGTCAATAAATAATACTTGGTATTGTTCTCTGCACTGCTTATGCAATAAAAATGAGTAAGGATACATAATTTTAAGGCAGAGCCCTCTGAAGATGCAAGAATGCTTTGGAAATAGAAATCAATTACAATTTACAATATCCCCCTAAAGTCAGAACTATTGTCCCACCTCTTCAAATCAGAGTTCAAAGAACCAATCTCAATTCCACATGGAACTGGCATGGTCAAGAAAAGACATGAGAATGATGGCTTTTCTTATAGTAAAATCCTCATTTTTTTATAGCCCAGCTCCAGTTCACCAGGTTACAGAGCTGAGCAGGGGACAGTGCCCAACACACAGGAAATGCCTGCGATGGCATCGTGTGCCTCAGTGATCCCTGATCAGTTTTCCCTGGAGCAGCGGGCGGACAGAATGAGAGGAATGAAGCAGGGATTTATGGCAAGGCCTTCCAAGGGCACAGCCTGGCAATGCCAGAGCCCGGCTGCAGCCCTGCCAGGATGGGCCTCGAGATGGACACAGAAAAGGGGCCTGGGCACGGGGTTTCACACTTTTACAAGTTCTGCTCCATTTGCATCTCGAGCTGAACTGGCCAATGAATCACTGGGAATGATGGAGTTCCATCCTCCTTGCTCGGCCTCCTCTTTTTTACCTTGTTGATGCTTTTGGGCCTGAGGTTGGGAAGGATTGTCCCGGAATGTTGGGCTGGAGAGAATTGTTGTGTCTGACTGCCCTGTGAGGAGAGCTCAGGAATGCTGAATATGGAGCTGAGAGCTGCACACTAAAGCAGAACAAAAAAAACCCCTTCAAAGTTAAGGCATCATCGGGATGTGGCTCCTGGGCGCTCCTGCTCTCGGTGTGTGCCTGATCACCGAGATCAGGAATGCACAGAGCAGAGCATTTCCTTTCTCCTGCTGACACCTCCTTTCATTGCCCCTGGAGACCACCACACTGTGCCAGTTGTGTCACAGCAGAACCCCTCCCGGGGACAATTCCTGCTCCTGCCAGCTCCCACCCACGTGTGAGCCCATTTCCCAGCAGCTGGTTCCAGCAGTTTTTGATGGCATCACCCAAGTGGGCACCAAAGGATGCCAAAGCCAGCAGCTGCCTCGTGTTTGTGCCTGAGAGAATGGAGCCAATAAACCAGCACCCTTGGCAGCCCGCAGCACCTCGGCTCTGCCTCTCTCACTGCCTGGGAAAGGAGGTGACACGAGGGCAGCCCCGAGTGGCCTTAAATCCCCCCTCCCCCATCGCCCTCCTGCCCGCTCACACCCAGCCCCGGCTCAGCTCTCGCTGGCCGTTTTCTCTCCACGTTCTGACCCCGAGGTGAGCACTGCTAATCAAAGAGCTGCTGTGAGAGACAGAAATGTGCTTTGGATCCAGATGTACAGAACCTGCAAGTTTCCTACCAATAAATGTCTGCGCCACGCTCATCAGGTCAACGCCAAAAGCCACAGCCACCCCCCAGTTCATCAAGTTTCACCTCTCCCAAGATATTATTCCCATAATTACCTGTGTTAAATGACTGCACTGAGGCACCACAGCCACAAGAAACCCAAAGTAGGACACGGCGAGGCAGCACCGAGTGCTGGGTTAGCACAGGAGCTCACCCAGTTCCCATAGTGCCCACCCCGTGATGGATGGACCAGATCCCCCCCTGTGCCCACCCCGTGATGGNCACAGGAGCTCACCCAGTTCCCATAGTGCCCACCCTGTGATGGATGGACCAGATCCCCCCCTGTGCCCACCCTGTGATGAATGGACCAGATCCCCCTCGTGCCCACCCTGTGATGGATTGACCAGATCCCCCTCGTGCCCACCCCGTGTTGCCTTGGCAACACAGGCATGGTGAAGAGCCATCCTGCACAGCAGAGCTGCCTGTGCTGCTGCAGAGGGAACACCAGATATTGCTTTTTCAGTAGACTCAAAGGTGTTATATTTTTGGTTGAGATTTCAGCAAAAAGAATCATCAAGGAGCTGAAACCTGTGTTCCCCTGTTTGGTCTCTCTTGGCCCTAAAGTGTCAGGAGAAGGTCAAGCCCTTGGCCAGTTTGGGAGAGCCGAGCCTGGGGTGCCCGAGCAATCTGCAGCAGAGGAGTGACATGTTTCTGCAAATACCTCACAGGCAGCAACTGCAGCTTTGCATCGACACCACAACATGCTCTTCTCCTGGGAAATGTTCCCATGTTTATTTTACTCCTCCAAGTAAAAAATGTAAATGTTCTTTTTCCCCTCTACATCTTCTGTCTTTGCTTCTCTGTGTTTTGCAGAGCATTTGTCACCCTGCTGGGCCCCGCGGCAGCTCTGATCTCTCAGTGTGATCCAGTCTGTTCTCACAGGGTGCCAGTCCCAAAACCCACCAGCAGCAGCTGAACTCCCACACACAGCAGGAGAAACCTCCTGCTTTGGAAAGGGAGTGCCTGCTGCTGCCAGAGCTCTCCCTGGGCATGGACAGCCAGAGAACCACAGAACCATTTCAGGCTGGGAAAGACCTTTAGGATGAAGGGGTCCAGCTGGGAAACCAGCACTGCCCAGCCCATCCCTCCTCATCCTCCTCCCCCGCAGCAACCTCAGCTGTACGTGCAGGGTTGGAACCCCAGAGCGGGGTGGTGCAGGGAGAAACTGGCTCTGTTGGAAACGCGTGAGAAGCACTCCCCACCCACCTTTTGTTGTCACCGCTCCCCACCTTCATTCCCTTTGCCTCTTCTCCAGATAAAAAAAAAGTGCCTTTAAAACTCCTGATCGACCCACAAACTATAGTGAGATGGGAAAACGCAGCAGTGCAGCTGGTCCCCCCTGCAGCCATCCCCGGGCTTTCCTCCAGCCCGGCTCCGGACCAGCCCTTCCCTGGCAGGTGCCCAGGAGCGGGGCTGGCAGGCTGATGGTGACACCAGCCCCAGCTGGGTGGCCAGGGCACCATGCCCAGCACGGACTGGTGCCAGCTCTGGTGCCCCAGCCCCACCTCAGCAGCCGCTCTGCCTCTCCTGCAGGAAGAGAGAATTTCCCTCCAGCTGCCGGATCCCTCCCAATCCGGGGCTGCTGGGAGGAACGCTAGGCTTCCAGAGGGGATTCATTTCCACAGATTTAGCGGGGGCTCTGCAAAGACACAGTTTAAGTTCAGGTCTCCAAAGCATCGCTCTGACAAAGCAACCCAGGACCCTGCTCAGACCCTTCCCCACTGCTGCAGAAGCTGCAGCTGCTCCTGCAGATCCCCTGGGCATGAGGAGAGCAGCACATGTGCAGCCCAGAGCAGGGCGAGGGGAGCTGCAGACGCTGCTCCACCACGCCAGCTCTGCTCCACCACCCCAGCTCTGCTCCACCGCCCCAGCTCTGCTCCACCACCTAAACTCTGCTCCACCGCCCCAGGTCTGCTCCACCGCCCAAACTCTGCTCCACCGCACAAACTCT
>WEKY01062769.1:198292-220227 GCA_013390045.1 Picathartes gymnocephalus
CCTGGTGGGAATCGATCCCATACCTGGTGGGAATCCATCCCATACCTGGTGGGAATCCATCCCATACCTGGTGGGAATCCAGCAGTGCCTTGTGCAGCCCCTGGGGATGCAGCAGGGCCCTTCCCTGGCTCCATGCCGGGGGTTGGTTCAGCACTGACTCATTGCAGAAAGTGCCACCTTCATCACAAACACTTCCTCAGGGCAGTACGAAATGCCTGTGAAAGCTCTCAGCCAAGCTCTGACCAGCCTCCAACCAGCTGAGTTTGCAAGGGCTCATCAGATCAAAGACCGAAGCGCAGTAGCCTCGGGCAGCAGAAGGTACAGAATTGCATCTACCTCAACGCAGTGAACATTAATTTTACCTTAAAGATAAATTAGAAAAATAGGACAATAACACCTGCATCTCTGTGAGTGCTCCACAGTAACCTGTGAACTACGTGGCTGGTGCAGAACAGAGGGGGACGCTGGTTCACAGGGTGAACTGAACTGCTCTGCACCTCCCTGACCCTGGGGACAGCTGGCTCTGACACTGGTGCTCACTGCCCGTGCTTCCCCCAGTGACATACCCAGGCTGTCTCCTACGACTTTCAGAATCCTTTCCTTCGTGACAACCTTGTGAATCACCTTTAGAGGCAGCCAATGACACGTAGAACGTTAGGACGTGTAGAACATAAAGGTTTTGTCTAAAATATGGGCAGTGCATTCAGACACTGCTGAGTTCCTGAGCTGTGACACTCTCCTGGCACAGAGCAGCTGTGGGCACCCCTGGTTCCCTGGCAGTGCCCAAGGGCAGCCTGGACACTGGGGCTTGGAATGATCTGGGACAGTGGGAGGTGTCTCTGCCCAAGGCAGGGGCTGGAATGAGACGAGGTTTAAGGTCCATGCCATGATTTTATGCTGATGGAGCAGTAAGTGGGCTCTCCCCATGTTTTAGGGAGCTGTGGATAGGTCCCTGCTCAGCAGCAGAGGGGCTCCTTCCTCCTGCAGCAGGGCTGACTCTGACACTCTCCAGCCCCCACTGCTGAGGGTGTGCTTCACTGCTTCGTTCTCAGCTCTCACCTGCTGGACTCCTGACTCACCTGTAGGCGAGCCTCTCGCTGCAGACCTTGCATCAGTGGCTGAAGGAATTGCACCACCTTTTTTGCAGAGCCGGGCTCCAAGCCCAGCCAGCAGGGTCCGTGTTTGAAGCCTGCGCAGCAGCCCCGGCGTCGATAGCATTCCCATCGCTCAGGTTAACGAGCACAGCTCATCAGCCCCGTCCCTTTGACTCCTTCCCTCCTGAAGGGAAAATAATGCATTTAACATGTCAGATATTTAAAGGGTTCTTTCATGTGCAGCCTCAGCTCATCGCTAATAAAATACGTTTTACTCCGCTGTTTCGCTCCCTGAGCATTCCACGCTGCATTGAGTTTAAGATGGAGCTTCTTGCCACATTTCTGAGCAGAAAATAGACATCTGAAGACTCATTAAAGTCTTCCAGGCTTCCAGTTGCCCTCTGTCAGGGGGCATTAAATAAGTGCTGTAAGGAAGAGCGGGCAGAGCATTGGCGGGACCCCCATGAGGATCCCCCTGTCTGGAGCAGGGGCAGCCCCCCAGTCCCCTCCCCAGACCATGAACCCTCTCCAACCCCCTCCTTCCTGGGGAGGCACAGCGTGAGGGACCCCCTCCCCTCCACGGGGCAGAGGCTCATTGCAGGAACCCTGCCGAGCAGCTGCCTTTTCCCAAACACCCGGCTTTTCCAGGAGGGATCCATTCCCGAGATGAAAGCATCACTCTCCGGCTCCCTGTCTTGGCTTCTGACAAGTTTTTTCAGAAAGACACAAACTGGGGCTGTTTGTCCTGAGCCAAATGAACGTCATTCATCACCTTTGGAGAACCACCATCACTGCAAGTTAATGCCTCCCAGAGCTTCTCGGTTCCAAATTCCTTTATAATACAAAGTTAAATCCAACCTCTGAAATGCAAATAGCCCAGCGACCTCCACGAGATGATTTATGCCATCCTATCATTTTCATGAAAATAAATTAAAAGAAGAAAATGTAATTTCGGGTGAACTGCACCGTATATTAAAACAAAGGAGTGACATTATGTCTGCAAAATGGAGCACGGCGTGTCGCTGCCATTGCTGCCGAGGTTTAACCTTCCCAATCGTGGAGAAAAGGATTCTGATTTATCTGGTTTGATTTTGCATACAACTCATTTCATGGCGTGGGGCACGTCCTGAAAAGACATACTTTGATTTCTTCACGTCGGTGCCATTTCAAGGGAAGGCAGAAAGTTGGATTCTCGGTCAATGTCTGAAACAGAAAAGGAGAATGAGGAGTCCGCCGTGAGAGCAACCCAGCGCCGATCGCTGAGCGTGGGAGGTGCTGCTGGCACAGCAGGCTCCCCACACAGCCTTTGGCGGTGCCAGGGCACCCTGGGGGTCACCTCGTGTCCGGGGGAGCCCACGGGAGAGCCAGAGCCCGGGCCCCGCGGTGCTCCCCGTACCTGAGGTGCCTGCACCTCCCTGCTGCTCACCCCGGGCACCAACAGCAGCCAGAGCTTTGTTCTGCTCCATTAAACCGCACCAAACGCAGGGGGGAAATCTATTTGGAAAATCTATTTTGAGAAACGGAGCAGGTAGGATAGAGCCAGAGGGGGGTAAGAGTGCTCCTCCCAGCAGAAGTCCCGGGCACAGCTCGGGCTCCCCGCTCCTCCCAGCTGCCCCACAGCTCACGCTGGGCTGGGGCTGGACGGGGAGAACCCCGGGAGTGCTTTGGTGCTGCTGTAAATACAGAGGCAGGGGGTGTCGGAGCCAGCGCAGCCAGAGGGGAGTCCCCACTGCACAGCCCTGGGCCAGGACACTGCCCCGAGCCCCAGCAGTGGCACGGAGCTTGTCCCGAGCTGGCCCCAGGCGCTTCCAGCCCCAGGATGCTGCTGCAGGCACGAGACTGAGCAGGGACGGAAAGGGTGCCAGAAGCTAGAACCTGACAAACAGCTTGTGCACAGCGCCTGGGTGGCGTTTGTGGTCTCCACCCACATAAATCACCAACAGCAGCTTGTAAAATCCCAGGATTGATCTGCAAGGCTATCCAAGCTTCATTTTAAATCACAAATTTCATGCAAGTAAAGACACAGGCCCCAGCTTTATTTTTATTACTGCTAATAGCTGTAAGAAAGAGCTGTGCTATTAAAAAGCAACAGCTGCTGACCAATGAACAGATCTTTTCTAAATCAGGGTCATTTCTCCTGGTAATGGTAAGACCCTGTCAGGCAATTGTAATCCTGACAGAAAAATGCTTCACCTTCACTGCTGGCCTCTGAGACAGTAAATCTGAGACAATCTGTCTGTTCTCAAAATATAATTCCTCTTTACTAGAACCGATCTTCTAAAACAGGCTGGGGGATGTGGCTCCTCATTCCTTCTTTTGCTCCACATTTTCACTGGTAAACTCTCAAATCTGCTCAGGGTTGTTTTGTTCAGCCCCTAGTACACATGTTTTTGCAGAAAGGGGAAGCCTTCAAAGAGGAAAAATATCACAAGCATCATCCAGGGACTGTGGAATCCCAAGCTCCAACCTGGATTCTGCCAGAGACAACGTGGCCTTGGGAAAAACCACCTCTCCTCCCTGCAGGACCTCCATCTGCTGCTCACCAATAAAATAGGATTATAAGCCTGCCCCCTCCCGAAGGGCAAGTAAAACTGTGAAGGTGAACGTTGCAATACAAGCGAGAGACACTTTTATAACCCAGCAAACTCCCCTCCAGCCTCTCCTCTCTGCTGTTCAGCAGGAAGCAGCCCCATTTCTGCACGAAAGCTCTGGGCCAGCCCTGCCATTTGCAGAGACTTCCTTCAGCAGGCAGCAGATTAAAGCTCAGAGAATAATCCATAGCAATTAATTTATTCGATGAGTTTAGCCTCCTTTTCTGTTCCCAAAATGTCTGCAAGCTATTTCCCATTTTTGCCGTGGTTGCCTCGTTGTTCACAATTGTTGCTCCGTAACTCTGGGTCTGCAAATCCGTGTGTATAACAATTGCCTGAGCGTGTTGCAGAGGCCCGCTGGGCTGGTTTCAATGTCACGCTCAGGGCTCCGTGGCTCTCGCTCTCTACTCACCGCTGGGGACAAGAACAAAGGGAGCAGACGGGGCCAGGATCCAGAAATCCACGTTCACCAGCTGTGCCCAAAGCCGGCCTGGCTGCCCTCCTGGGGCTCTGCTTCTGCAGGAGGGACACTGGAGAGTCACCCCCTCACTGCTGCTGATGCTGCAGTATCTCCAGCCCTTGGCACATCAAGGATTCCTCTTTAAAACACGCCTCCAGGAAAAAAAAATCGCATTTTTTGAGAAACTGCACTTTTTTTTTTGGTGTCTGAATATTTTTTTTATGTTGGTTTAAGTCTATGTTTTCGTAAGCATTTCCATCAGCATGGAGAGTTACTGCAGCATTAACAAATTCTCTTTAGTTTTAACTAAAAAAGGAGGAGTCCTTCAAGGTGTGTCAGAGAGAGCACCAAGAAGAGTTATTTGAACAAAAACAGAGAGTGGTGTTACTGGTGGGTAGAGGGGCTGCTGGCAAAGTCCATGCAAGCTCCCACCAGACTGCCTTCATAGAGGTTCTGAGACATTTTAGCATTTCCGTGTGCTATTGGCTTAGCAAATCAATAAATTACAAAGTGCCAGAAGAGCTTCTGGAAGATACATTAAGGCAATTTGCAAATAATTGCAGTGAGTTGGGCTATGACTTTGGCTTCTGAAGTGTAAAATCTCCCACAGATAACGATGATGATAATCTCATTGAAAATAGTTGCCACCCATCTTCTAAGACTCAACAGAGATCCTGGGGGATTTGGGAGCCTGGGGCTGTACACCTGGCAGCAGGTAAGGAGGGTGGGCGGCAGTGGGGTCCTGGGGGCTGTGCAGGACCCACCAGCTCTGCTCAGCTGCTCCTTCCCGCAGCTCCATCACCATCACAGGGTGCCCGGGATGCTGCTCCCAGGACAGACTGGGATATCTCGGCACCTCCGCTGGGCACAGAAAGATTCACTGCTCGTTTTGTGCACAGCTCAGGGAAAACGGCACCAAACCCCAGGAACAAAAGGCGTCCGCTGACAATTCTGTTCAGCTGCAGATCACTACCAGGAGCTTCGTTATTCTAAAGACAACAGAAACACATCCAGTTTCAGCTGTGCAGAGCTGTTTGCAGCAGAAACCTCCTTCTGCCCCCCTCTGTCGCAGCACAGAGCCTTTTCCTGCCCAGCCCTTCCTCTGCCCAGGCTGGCAGCCAGGCCACTGCCAGGCACTGCCCACAGCCTGGCACAGGCAGGGGCAAGCACTGCAGGCTGGAGAGATTGAAGGAAGGAGAGAGGAAAAAATACAAACTGCTTAAGGGAGGGCCCCACTGCAGGTTTAATTCCAGGGCCTTGGAATGCAATGGAAAAATCCCCATTGGCTTCAGAAAAAAACCCCCAGACTAAATCCACTACAACCTTTCAGCCTGATCTCCACTTACTTCAGTCCTTGTGCAGCTGGATCTAACTCAGAATTCCCATTCCACCAGGGAAAGGAGAGTTGGCCACCTTTCTGAGAGGGATGGAAGGTGTCCCTGCAACGGCTCAGGGAATCAAAACTCTGGAGACCAAAAAAAGGATCTCCACATTTCTCAGACATCCCTGGCATCTCCAGGCTGTTAGAGTTTGTTTTTCCTTTACACCTAACTCTGACTGAGCGGTCTCAGCAGCACTTGAAATTTCCTTTTTGTGAGTACCATGGTGTTAACTCTCAGCAATCCTGCCTGTGACATACTGGATGGACCCTCCAGTCCTTGGTGTTTGTAGCCTTGAAATGCTCCAAAAGTCACATTTCCCCTTAAGCCATCCTTCAGCCAGGCGATGCGTAGTTAATTCTTTCCTATTTCCTCCTAACTCCCACCCCACTTCAACCAGCAGCTCTGGGAGCCGTCACCCAGCCCAGTGGGGCTGACAAGGGAGACGCAGCGGCAGCTGCTCTGCAGCCAGCCCTGCCACCCAGAGCCAGCCGTGCCTTCATCCCACTCAGCCTCAGAGCCAGAGCATGCCCTGCCACTCAAACCCCCTCCGAGCCTGTGCTTCCCACGTGATGCTCCCTCACCAGAAGGATTTGATTTATATCCCTGGTACTCCAGCTCCAGGACGGGCAGCGAGGCACCTCTGCCCCTCCAGGAGCAGCAGCTGACGGGAGAGCTCGGCTGTAGGGATGGGAAAAGCCTCCCTGCAGGAGCCAGGTCAGCAAGATGAGTTTTAATGCACCTCTTCTAAATATCCCCAGGTTATTTTCCCCCCAGAAGTGGGCTGACAAACTTCATCTTCTTCAGCTCTCTGGCAGCAGAGCCGTGGTACCGAATTTGTTGTGCCTTCCCTCCCACCCACCAGCTTACGATGGCAGGGGCCCAGCCAAGGTTTCCACCACGTTGGCGTGGAAAGCACTGGCAGCCTTCTGCTGTTCCAGGGAAGGAAAGCTGTGGGGTTTGACAGACAGCTAGATAGATGGATACAGCCAGAAATACGCTCAATTATGCAATGTCACATTTCTGAGTTATTGATACCGTTCTCTCTTTTTGGAACAACAAAGACACGTTTCAAAACTTCAGTTAAATTACAATAAGGGACCAAATCTATTCATTTGGACTATTTAAATGGAGCGTTTTTTTCTTCAGTAGATGGGGTCTTGGCTGTGCAACACAGCTCAAGTGATGCTGTTCAAATCCTCCTCCCACCACTGGTGTGCTGAAAATTCACCAGCCCAGAGCTGCACACTATTATTACTTAATACATGTTATCTGAGATCAAACACTATTCCTGATACAAGCATTTAGGAATTCATTTCTAAGCTGTATTTTAGTGGGGATTTTTTACTAAAGAAGTCGGGCATTAAGCTGGCTCATCAGGAAAGCCATTGAACTTTGCAGCTGGAGCTAAAACAGAACCCTTAAAAAATCCTTTCCGAGGCAGTTATTGTACAAGCTTATTTAAACCTTCACAGGACTCATTATGGCATTCGTCTGCCAACATCAAACGCCCCCCAACCACTGCACGGGAGTGCCTGACACGGGCAGAGCCCGGAGCCCAGCACCAGCTGCTGGATATTCCCCGGACCCAGGCTCCAGCTCCTCTGCCTGCGCTGGGCCTCGGGGCGGGGGCGGGGAGCCCTGGGGGCGAGGGCTGAGCTGGGCAGGGCCGCTCCCCTCCCCTGTGAGCTGCCCAGGCTCCCCCTGAGGAGCTCTGCCCATCACACCAGGAGCCCAGAGCCCTCCCTGCCCTGAGTGCCAGGAGCAGAGCAGCGCCCGCGCCCTCTCCTCTCCCCGGCATTTCCTTCTCCTCCTCACCTCGTGCTCTAGAAATAACAGAGGTGCCACTGCACAGAACTGAAGGCTCACCTTGCGCACCTTCGTGGATGTCATTAATTTTGGGGCCAGCCCTGCTGGGCGGTGAGCAGGGGCGGCCACCAGCAGCGGGGAGGGTCCCGTGGAGCGAGTGCTCTCACAAAGCTCTGCTGTTGCCTCCAGCACGGAACTTGGATTCTGCCAAAGCACAAGAGGACACGCAGGGAGGAACACTGATTTTCCAAACATGAAATTTATCAAATGACACAAATCAGCTAAGTGACATGAAAATACATCTGGAGACTTCATAATGTCACCTTCCATCCTGATAGGGTTTGACAGACACGGGCTGAAGAGAGCTGCTTCAAGCTGCAGAACACCATTGCAGGCTAAGATTATTCTATCACTTTAATAGCAGCTATTTTCCTGTCTCTTAGGGGTTTTCTTTCCTTCTAATTTTACAGCTGCTACACTAGTGACATGCTTTCCACTATTCCAGTTAAAATTGCATCCCATTCTCAAATCCAAGTACGTTTTGTTATACCCTGAGGGAGGAGATGGAAGAATTCCTGTCCTGTCACATCCGGCAGAAGGGTGGGAAGGAACCTAAGGCAGAGCAACCCCTCGGCGCTTGGCCGTCGTGGGTGAGGGGACAGTGAGCATGATCCTTCTCTTCTGCTTCACTTCAGCCCTTCCTGGCCCAGCCTCCTGCCCCCTCAGGGGCTGCCTCTGTCCCTGCCCCGTGCAGGAGGAGCTGGGGCCCCAGCCCTGACACTGCTGCTGAGAGCAGCGGGCTCCCCAGCAGCTCCCAGGACCTCCCAGCACGTCCCAGAGCATCCCAGAGAGGCAGCAGCTCCTCCGAGGAACGGGGGGACCTGCTGTCCCCTGGGCTGGCTTCGTGTGAAGAGAGAGGAGCTGGGGCAGCACCGGCTCCAAACACGCAGCCAGGGCTCACTGCTGCCTCCGCACAGCAGGACGGAAAGGCTTCTGGGAAAATGTAAAGCCATCCTTTACCCTGTAAACCCTTCACTGGTTTCTGCGGCAGAAGCGTTCCAGGGGATGCTCCTGCTGCAGCCCAACCCCTCTGAGGAGCGTCCAAGCAGTGACATTTCAGGAACTCTTGGGCACTCCAGTATCTTCTGATTTTTTTCCCCTCCTCCTTCTGTATTACATATTTGTTTCTATTGTGCCACTCAGCAGCAGCTTCTGATATTTCTTCTCAGACAAGACCACAATTCGGCTCAAACGGACAACAGAATTATTAGAAGTATTCCAATTTAGGTCAGAAAAACAAAATATCCAAAGTTTTCTTTCTCCACTTCAGTATCATGGCACAGAAACTCCTCAATATTTTTAAAAGCTTGATCTGGTTTTTATCATTAGTATCAAACTTGATCCACAGCAAATGAAGTCAAATGAAAGAAACTTACGCTAATTTCTGATTTGCTTAACAGCGTGTTCAGCTCACCTCGAGTGCCATCAGCCTCATTTTCCTAATAACGCTTCTTCTGCAAATCACTTTCAAATAATGAGGAACTGAAATAAAATTTTTCCACAAAGAAAAATTGGTAGAAATAGATTGAGTTGCTTGCAGCAGCACCCTTAATGTCAAAGCAACTACTAGTCAATAAAATCTAAAATTTTGGAAAAGGGAATCAGTGAGATTGAACTCAAGAATCATTATAAAGCTCATTCTTTGTGCTCTAAACTAAGGGGGGAAATGGGTTTTTCTGTGTTTACATTGCACTTCCCCTCACTTAAGTTGCTTTGGGAGAAAATGAAACTTTATGTTATATAATTCCAGATGGTAACCACTGAGATTATTAAACGAAGTTTCCAAAAAGCTGCTGTAGTCTGGAACAGCTCAGGACTTCATTAGCTGAGCTGTGCTTCCCTGCCAGCACCCCACATCCCAGCACCCACAGAGAAGTCCCCTTGGAAAGGCTTCGGATCGCACGGGAATGAATCCAAATATATGCTGAACATGCTGGAAGGACAAAGGGGGGATGGCTTCCCACTTCGCTGGCAGTGCCCGAGGCCAGTGTGGAGGGGGCTTGGAGCAGCCTGGGACAGTGGGAGGGGTCCCTGCCCGTGGCAGGGCTGGCACAAGGGCAGCTTTAAGGTCCCTTCCAGCCCAAACCATTCTGGGTTTCTGTGACACCTGAGGCGGGCACGGCACAGACGCTGCTGTGCCCCTGGCCATCCCTCCTGCCCCATCCCTCCTCCTCCTGTCCCGGGGGATGCGCACACAGGGAATATCTCCCGCGTCCCCCCTCCCTGCAGGGAGCAGCCCCCTCCATGGGCTCTGGTTTATTTGCTGCGCTCGTTATTCCCTTGGGCTCGCTCTCCTCGTTAAAGTTTCCGCAGCAGCTGCAGCGAGGGACAAGCGCTGCTGCCCGAGCCGTGACACGGAACGTGCGCCCAGCACCCCCTCACCCCCCACCCCGCCAGGAGGAGATGCCTTCGGAATGCTGCGAAGGAAACGAACTCCCAGCGTGGATCCAATCTGTACCTCCCACGTTTAATACGACTTGATGGGAGGCTGAACCAGGATAACACCGAACTAAAAATAGCTGCTCCTGTTATCAGGACTGTTCACTAATTCTGACACGAGCCAGCATCTGCTTGTATTAGGAACCCACAGGAGTAATTTATCGGAATGAAATTGCAGTATAAAATGAGTGCCGTGCACCTGTGCCTGTAGCTGCGGCCGGTTTGGGTGTGTACGCAGCTTCCAAAGCACATCAGGACCACCGAGCGCAGCCGGGCTGTCGCACGCTGAGTGTGTCACACGCTGAGTGTGCCACACGCCGGGACACGCACTGAGCTTCCCCTTGCTCCAGGCACAGCTCCCTGCCTTGCCCTGCTCCCACGCGAGAGCTCTGCAGGGACAGCTGCCGGGGTGACAAGCTCCCCACAATGGTTTTACGGACTGGGGTTGGATATTTAATCCCGACTCATGGGTGGGAGCGCTGGAAAAGGAACAAAAACATTTCATTCCCTGACACGTTTTGTGGGCCGTGTTCCAGCTCCGGGCCATCCCTGTCAGTGACCCTGTGCCAAAAACGCCGCGTACCTCGCCCAGGTGCAGGGTCCTGCTGTCCCTCCCTGCTGTGCCGGGGCACAGGGACATCTTTGCTGCTCTCGGCTCCACACGCAGCCCCGGCCCTGGAACAGCTGGGCAGCTGCTGGGGAGAACAAACACGGGCTGAGCTTGCAGGGGAGAACACGATCACTGGGTCGGAAATGTCCCCAGCAGCAGCCTGGGGACAGCAGGAGCAACTGGACACTGCTCCGCCTCCCCGGGAGCAGCGGGAGGAACGGGAGCAGCGCCCTGGGGCCGGGCCTTGCCCGTGTCCTTTGCACGCGGTCCCTGCTCAGAGTCACAGCTGCTGCCTGTCCCTGAGGCAGCACCCCGGGTCACCCGGCTGTCCCCAACCCTGCGGGCGGTGACATCCCCGGACAGGAGCGAGAGACTCTCGGGGCTCGGCCGTGCTGCTGGGCGAGGTGTCAGCTCTGTCTGGAGGGGCTGTGACACCCAGAGAGAGGGGGCTGTGACACCCAGAGGGGCTGTGACACCCAGAGAGGGGCTGTGACACCCAGAGAAGGGGGCTGTGACACACAGTGGGGCTGTCACCCCACACAGGTGACCACCGAGCTCAGGCTTAGCCTGGCTCTGAAGTTCTCACTGCAGCCTGAGCCCCTGTGTAGCTCAGTAAAGGCCCTGCTATTTGGGAGTACTTGAATATAAAAACGTATCTCCTTCAATCAAGAATTGAAGCATTGCTCGCATTTCACACACGTGCTGAAGTCCCAGGGGAGAAAACTCTGCGCTCACCTTTAATTGAAGCCTGACCTCAATTTGAGCAGCTTTCAGGGAGGGCTGGATCTGGGGCAGGTCTAAGAGCTCTCCCTAAGCAAGAGCTGTAAAAGTTGCGTCCCTCTGTCCCAAAGGACCCCATCCCTCATCTCAGTTCCTTCCCTGCACTCCTCAGGGCAGCCTGAGAGCTGCTGCCCATCCTCAGAGAGCGGCAGCAGAGTCCCCACAGCAGTGCCACCCCTGCCCGAGCACTCCCGAGCATTCCAGAGCCGCAGGTCCCCACCCTCTGAAGCCAAGGACTGGCATCTCCAGCCTATTTGTACCCTGCCCAGCAAGGACTCAGGGGAAAGGCTGCAGCTTCCTTCTAAAGGAGAGGAAAAGGAACCAGCGTTTTATCTGCACCACTTACTGGCTCTGGGGCTTTCCTTGCCTCTGTCCCAAAGCAAGGCAGTAACTCAGCTGTCATTTCATTAAATTAATCCGTCTGAAACGCTCACCTTGCAGCAATTGGATAAAACAACCTATAGAGCCTCCTCCAAACAAGATAAGTTGCTGTTTCAGGTCTGAGCAGGGACTGAGAACACAGCGACCGCAGCAGGCACACCAGAGGCACGCGAAGGGCTTTTAATTGCCTGCAACTCGGGGGCTGTCAAACTGCGGGATGGGGAGGGAGAAGCCTTTGTGGTTACCTCACAGTTAGAGATGAGTGGGGTGTTTGAGCCTGAAACGCTTTTACGTGATAAGGGGCTTAAAACAGTAATCAACTTTTCTCATCCAAATAGAAATGTGTTTTTCTCTCCCGTGGCTTCCTGCATGTGCTCAGCTGGTAACTAGGTCAGGGAGGCAGGAGGAGCCGGGGAAGGAGGAGAACTTCTGTATCCTGGGGATAATTCCCGCAGGCAGTCCCTGTGCTGCGGGGCACAGCAGGGCTGGGCTTCCTCCGTGCCTGAGGGGCACCAGGGATGGGGCTGGCACCCCAAACCCCCCCTGGGCTGCACCGCACACACATCAGCTCTGAGCTCTGCCCGGGGGCTGCAGCCGGTGGCTCGGGGGGTCAGGGCTGTACCTGGCAGAAGGAATCGCTGCTGGGGCTCCAGCCTGAGCACCAACCCCTGTGATGCCTGAAGAGGCTCCCTAGGAACAGAGCCCAGCCAGGAGGGAGGGAATGAAGGTGGATATTCATTGGAAAGGCCTCCAAAGGCACAGCCTGGGGAGCCAGAGGCTGCTCTCACCATGGAGCCCAGGATGGACCCCAAGCCACGAGTTCTTCACCCCTTTAGAGCTTTGGGCCATTTGCATCTCAGCATCAATTCCCCAATTCAAACTTGAGCTCATGATGTCATTTCCCAAAGCTTCCCCCCCCTTCTCAAGATCCTGGTCCCTGCAGCTCCCTCCCACCCCCAAGCTGGGCTCCACTTCCCACACCTGAAATCCAGAGGCCGACTCCTCCAAGCCCGGACAGGCATTCCAGCTCTAGAAAGCAACAAAATGAAGATGTCAGTTATGAAGGGAGAAGCTGCCAGGTTTATTAGAGATGTGCTGAGCAAATTAGAAACATATTCATGTGGAGAACAGTTTGACATATGCTTGGATTTTTTTTCATCTATTCCAACCCAAGGCCATCCCCACACTGCCTACCTGTGGCAGGTGTATCACAGTGAATCCCCACATTTCCAACTCATTTCTATCCTCCAAAGGAACCTTTTTGGCAAATAACTCACTGAACCACTGCCAACGATTCCCTGCAGTGTGTGGTGATGACTGGGCTGCGGTTCTGGAAGTCCTACAGATGAGTCCTTCACATCGAGTTAGTGTCTCCTCACTGCTCCCCGACCGTGCCATATTGCAGCTAATTACTGATTGCCTTCTCTGGAATTTATTCACTAAAGCAACAACAAAAAATGCGTAATGCAATGTGGCAGTTCCTCAGCAATTCACACCAGCCTCCCATGGCAGCAGCCACATTCCTGTCACAGCACCGGAGAATTTAGATATGCAAATAGGCGGATTGTTAGTTTACAGCTGGAAACAAAGCAAGAGATACCTCCCTTAACAATTCCTGCAGAGCTGGGTGGGTGGCTCCTGTGTGTGCCTGGGTAACAGAAACACCACGGGCTCTTCAACTGTTCGCAGCCTGCAAAGCACTTTGAGCTCTTCCTGTTTCTCAGGCATTTACATATTTTCACCGGCATTGAAATTCCAGTTCTTCTACCCCAAAACCAGCATGTTGCAGCTGTCACAAGTTTGTAGGCACGCACAATCATACAACCCATTTGTATGGACAGCCAAGCAGCTGTGCGGGTGTAAGCGCCTGTATAATAGCAATTATATTAGAATTAACATTATATTAATATATTAATGTACAGCTATATTAATTATAAAACCTGATTATTTCTAGGTATGATATTTCAAGCAATTTACAGTAAAACTGAAAATAGCGTTATTTTATTTTCCATGGTGTCTCCAGTGGATGAAGTATGATAAAATCCAGATACACCAATTATCAACTGTAGGTATTTTGCTAAGTACAAAACATTTGCTCTGGGATGTGCTGGAGAAGGAGGCGCATGAGGGAGCCATCAGGGACTCATTCAGGCTGCAGTTCATAGCACCAGAGAACGTCGTGGGGCTCAACGAGCTCCCCAAGACCCAAAAGTCACAGACCCACGCAATGGTTTGGGTTGGAAAATCAACTTATTCCACTGCTGCCATGGCAGGGACACCTCCCACTGTCCCAGGCTGCTCCACGCCCCATCCAGCCTGGCCTTGGGCACTGCCAGTTCGCTTCCCCAGAATCCAAGTAAAGCTTGAGGAACGCCAGTCACGAATCCAACAAGCGGGAAACGCCGAGGCTGTAGTGAGCGCTGGCAGGTTGGGAGCGGCAGGAGGCCTGGCACGGCTCGCAGATGTGTAAGTGGCAGCCCCAGAGCCCTGGCAGCTCCACGGCGGGCGCCAGGCTCGCTCCTGAGGGGCTCCCGCTGGCAGCCGTGCGTCGGCTCTCTGCGCTGGAGCCCGGCCGTGTGGCAGCAGCCAGCGGGGCACGCTGCCCCAGCTGCCCTGTCCCCCGGGGCTCTGCTGTCCCTGCTGCCCACCCGGCGCGGGTTGGGAGCCCCCCAGCTCCCGGCCGCCGAACCCCACAAGCGCAGAGCTGGCCTGCAGGGACACGAGCGCCCACCCGTGCTGCAGGGAGGACAGCGAAACGCTCCATGCGCGCCTGCAGCTCGTCCAGGGCCCTGCACGCATGGGAGGTTGGGATGTTCACTTTCCCACTGCCTGGCTTGCCTCACTGGAACAAACCCGAGGTCCAAAGCAGCCGTGCTGGAAGCGCTGACGTGCTCCTGCAGGAGCGGCCGGCCCAGGCCTCGCACAAACCAGCCCTGGAGCAGGTGGACACGTGAAGTAATTGCAGCTGACAGCTGACAGCAAGGCTAAGAAGGTGTCAGTCCCACAGCAGAACGCTGTCCTTTGAAAAACACGTTCGAAACTTTAGCTTAAAAATCCACAGGCACGCTCAAACCCCCACACTGCTGGAGCTGTTTGTTTTCCTTCCCTTTCCTGCTCTTCCCATTTTCCTGAGACTCCGTCCTCCTGGTTTCTAAGGAGCGACTGCCCAAATTCGAGTTATAAATGTTAAATATACAACTTTAAGGCTGCACTGGAATCAGATTTGTTTTCAGGTGCCTTTCTTACTCTGCAGCCCAAATATAAATAGAAAACATTTATTTTTTTCCAACTTTACTGCATATTCCTGCTTTCTACTGACTCTGCTGGCATTAATTCAGCAGCAGGTTCCCAGAGAGGAGCTCTGCCCTCGAGCACTGGTGCTGCCTTTCCATCTACTCCAACAACATACATCAACATTTTATAAAAGCCATAAAATATGCTGCAGTCTAGTTTTATCTTCTCCCTTTGAACATGCAAATAATTTGACTCCATCCTGCCGAAGCACTCAATAACCAGTGATAGGAAGGAGCAGGGCAATTTACTGCCTGCTGCTGCCAGAGGAGGGGGAGAAGGGGTGGCTGGAGATGCTTTTCTGACTGAGGCACTTTGTGCAAACGCTGCTGCTGCTGCTGGAGAACTCTCACTTCTTCCCAGTCTTTCATCTCTGTGGACTTTTCATCTTTTCCATGTCTGAGGGAAAGAAATCCTTCCATGCACAAGCTCCTGGCTGTCCCCTGCTGTTCCCTGCCCCACTCCCATGCCCTCGCTCAGTCTCACTCCTGACTCAGACCCATGGCCCAGCTTCAAGGACCTCCTCCAACAACCCCACACCGAGAACACCCAGCATCACAGGGCAGCTCTGGCAAAGCCGTGGAGCAGGGTGTTCTCCCCTCAGCGAGCACCAGCACCAGCCCAGCCCTCTGGGAGCTGCTCTCCCTGCAAGCACACTCAGCTCTGGGCCTCAAGTATCACACCAACACATCCCAAGTGTGCTCTGCAAAGCCACCATGACCTCCTTTCAGCCAATTTACGTCTCCTCCATGGATGCCTTGGGTCACTCTGTAAACAGAATCTCATTTTGCCTTTGTCAGACAAATGTAACCTTTATTGGAGAAAACAGAAATCCCTCTTGTCCTGCAAAGGAGATGTTCCATTGAGAGATAGTGTCAGGGTATGGTTAGAGGGGATATTGGAAGAAATTCTTGCCTGGGAGGGTGGGCAGGCCCTGGCACAGGGTGCCCAGAGAAGCTGTCGCTGCCCTTGGATCCCTGGCAGTGCCCAAGGCCAGGATGGACGGGGTTTGGAGCAGCCTGGGACAGTGGGAGGTGTCCCTGCCCATGGCAGGGGTGGCACTGGGTGGGCTTTAGGGTCCCTCCCAACCCAAACCAGCCTGGGATTCTGCCAGGATTCAGTTATTGCATAAATAAAATATTGAGACGTGAAATGATTTTGAAGACCCCAGGAAAGAAGCTGTCTGTAAACAACTCGCGTGGAGCAGAAACGCAGCACACCCAGCTCCCAGAAAGCTCAGCTTGCAAACGAATTACTCTGCGGAGAGACCTGTTCGGGAGGCTTTTGGAGGCACACGAGAGCTCTTCCAGAGCACAACAGCTAAGCCAGGAGAATAAACCAGAGTCCTGCCATCCAGCCCTCACTGCGTTTCATTTTTTGCTCCACTTCACAAGCAATAACTGTGGGATGATAAGGATTTGCAAAACAAACAGAAAGCTGCATAGTGCTTGTGTTTGGGAGCTCTGAGCATGAAAATCCATTTCAGGCCCTATCTCCCCCCTTGCCGAGATAAACCTCTCCCGAGCATGCTGCTTAAATCTTCTACAGAAACAAACAACCCCAAAGCCTGTTATTTCCTTGGCACAACTGCTCTCAGAGCAGGGACCCGAGCACCCCATCCAGCCACGTTTTACACTTGGCCGAGTTCTTCTCCTCGAAGTTTAAAGCAAGAAAATGGAAATTGCCTCCACAAAGCGCCGAACCAAGCTGGATTCCCCAACCAGCTGCTCCCAGCAGGACACCATGGAGGGATCCCGCTCCCATCTCCTTCCCTTGTGCCCCTCTGAACGCAGATCCTTTCCAACAAGCAGGTGAAATGAGGGTCCTGGGACAGCAGGGCTGGACCCCGTTCAGTTACACCCTGAGCTCGTTACCACAACCAAATGCTCTATTCTGACCCATCTAACCTGAAAGCACCGTCAGATTTTATGTTAAACAAGAGTCGAGGAAGTTGCACAAATGCAATGGAGGGGAAATCCATTGGGACCCTAAATGCTGTGCAGGTTTAAAGAGCTGAAAGCAGCTGGAGGCGGGCAGGTGTTTGGGGGGACCTGGAGGGGCCTGCCTGGCCTCTCTCTGTGTCACAGCCACTGCTGGGGGGGCTGGAGAGGACTCTGCTTGTCCCAGAGGGAGCCAGGATGGCACAGGGGTCACCTCCCCATCCCCACACGCACCTTGGTCAGGAGGAGAAGAGAATAAAGTTGTTTGCCTTCAAAAACTTCAGCCCAGAGTTTTACACTGAGAACAATGAAGTCTCAAAGGAGGAAGAAGCAATTTTAACTTAAAATTACACCATTCACTCAGTCTTTACCATTTTTCACAAACACGTTTCTCTGTCCCTGCCCTAGCAATCCTCAGTTCTCAGCTAATTAATTTTGCACAATAACAGCCTCCCAGGGACACGCAGCTGGATAATCCTCAGCCCCTCCTGAAGCTAGCTTCCTGTAGGGCTGGGGAGCAATTACTGCTCATTAGTCCTCTGCCACAGCCAGGCACGATGGGATTTGGATCGAATGTTTTTGCAGGAGAACCATGAGAGAAAACAAGAGAGCGTGGGGTCCCTGTTAACAGAAACATCACGGGGAGATGGCATCAGCCGAGAGGCTGGGGGGCAAAGAGGGGCACAGCTCTTTAATCTTCTCTTCAAACAGCAGAAGGAGGAGCAGGGTGCAGCCTGGGGGTGTTTCTGTGATCCCCTGGGCCACCAGGACGGGCCGCTGCTCCACACCAGGAGCACAGGCAGGTGCCCCCTCACCAGGGGGATCCCACAGCCACCCATCCTCGTGCATCCCACTCTTCAGCTGCCACCAGAGCTCCTCCTGCGTGTCCCAGGGCAGGAAAAGCTGCAAAGACCAGAGGGGTGACTGCCACTACACCATCAGGGAGTGTTCCAGCCTGTACTGCGTTTTGTGGGAGCAAAAAACCCCCCCGAGTTTCCTCAGAAAACTCAACCAAAGCCTCGGGGGGACAGTGAAGGCCAAACTGGCCACCCCCAGGAACTGCTGCAGGGTCCCACTGCTGGCTGGCTCTGCAGGTCACACACGGGGGAACTGCTCGGTGCTACCACGGGGAAAGCTGGCACCGTGCAGAAATAGCCCACACAACCCGTGCCAATGCAATTGTGTTGTGTTGACAGCAACATGCACGATTTGCCTGCTCCCTGTGCATCTCCGAAGCTTTCCTTTGCATAGAGCAGGGTGGAAGAGCTTAAATAACATCCAGGCTGAGCAGCACTTGGCGTTTTCTGGGAATTCCCACAATAACAACAATGGCTGAGGCCAAACAGTTTTCACTGGAAGGTACTGATTTTCCTGAGGAGTTTGTTCAAAATACTGATCCAGCTACCTGGAAAATGGAGTCTGTTCCCGTGAAACTTCCAGCAGCGAGGGAGACATGGCTCAGGTTCTCCAAACAGCAGCACCGCTGCTCTCAGTGCAGCATTATTTCTAATTGTGATCCCTACGGATGCAAACCCGCGGAGGAAACCATTCCTTACCACCACCAGCAGCAGCGGCGGGCTGTGAGGCTGGCAGGACCATCCTGCTGCACCCTGGGGAGGGCAGGGAAGGCAGCCCCAGCTCTTGAACCAGCTGCACAGGCAGGATTCCAGCTGGAAAAGACGTCCAGAGAAACACCGGTCAGAGTGGAGGCTCCAGGAGCCCAGCAGCACTCGGGGCGCAAAGTACAGCTGAAATCAAGGGCTCATTCTGCTTAACTTGGGTAATTTATTTTTTCTCTGATGTCCAGCTCTCTTCAAAATTTACATCTGCTGACTGGATCGGAGCCTTTCATGTTCTGTTTTTGAATTATATGTTGCAGCGCAAGGAATTTGACTTTTCAAATGCCAACAAATGGCTACAAAATTGGCCCCTTGTGAATAGCAGCCCAGCAGCATTTCCATGTAATTATTTTGCCCTGGAATTTAATTTGTGAGGCATAAAAGTTGCGCTGGCTGAAAGAGCAGCATGTAATGATCCCTGAGCACAGGGAGAGGCTGCGGGCACTGGAACTCATGCCCCCTCCCGCCCATAAATCCATTTCCTGCAGCCAGGAGCATTCTGCCACGGGCTGGGGTGAACCATCACAAAATCCCAGGATGGCTTGGGTTGGAAGGGACCTTACACCTCATCCGAGCCACGGGCAGGGACACCCGCACTAGACCAGGTTGCTCAGGTTGCCAGCTGCTCTTAGGAAAGAAAGGATCATTTTATCGCCTTAAAAGGTCAAACACCAAGTGGAATCAGACAGAGCAATACAAAATAAACCCCACGGAGAATCGCGTCCCACTGTCACAGAGCCAGTCCCGCTGCCCTGCTGGGCTCGGGGACGCCGGGCTGAGCCCCCCTGTGCCCAGCCCCTCCCCAGGCACAGCTCCCCAGCTCCTCACTCGCAGTGCCAAGGCTCAGCAGGCACTGGCTGAACTGAAAGCAGATGCCATTTGAGACATTTCACATCACTTTTGTCCTGATTCACTCCAGATAAAGTTCTTACATAGCTCTGACATTTAGCGTCTCAATCCAGGGAGAAATTCCCCCGTCTTTGTCCTGTACCCTTGTGCCTTTTTTTTTTTTTTTCATTTTTTAAGATTTAAAGTTAAGTGTTGATCTTGTCACTGTTGAAATAGATGAACCGTTGCAGCCATGAGGGGAAGGCACTCAAGGGGCAGGACGTGAGCTGTCTGATCACCACGTGCCAGCCCAGAGGCCCCAGAGGCAGGGGAGCAGCTCCAGGAGGGTCGGGGACAGCGAGTGGCACTGGCTGCTGGGCGGTACAGGGAGCTGCTGGGGACCAGCAGGGACAGGTATTTTAGCCAACAATGCCAACCAAGCCGTCAGCCACCTCTGAAATGGCCTCCTCTGCAGGAGGCTGACACCTTTAGGGTCTCTGTAGGGTCAGCAGGTCCCTACCTTAGGTAACCTGAGTCACCCAAAATTGCAGAACCTCTCCAGGACAGCCCAGGCAAGGAGCACCCTGCCCTGGCCACGCTGCCCAGCTTTCGGGAGACACCTCCTTCAGCCTCTGCAGGTTCCTGCCACGGACTCCTCCGAGCTGGGCAAGCTCTGGTTCTATTATCCAGTCTCCGCCCAGGAACAATTTGCTGCTTTTGAAAGGAAAAAATAATTGAAAAAAGAGAAAATCTAGATAAAGTCTTCTTGGATTTGGAACCGGGGCACACTTCTATCCAGAACAAATTTTATGTAATATTTGTTTTTGTTAAACTAAGCTCAGCAAAGTGCTTTCTCTAAAGATCAACAAAAGCTGTAGAAAGACAGGAGTAAAGACAAGTCGTGGGATTATGAGCGAGGTGTAGGAATAGAACACCGGTGAGTATTTGGTTAGTAAGATCATATTGAGCCTTATGGGATCCTGAGACTCCTGGCTAAATCCTGATGAACCCAAATATAAAGTACCAGAAATGAAAGCTTAATGCTGAGCTTAATTTTGACATTTTTGCCTTGGAAACCTTCCAAGGCAGGCTGAATAGCCAGAGACAGCAAGCCTGGAGAAGCTGTGAGCCTCCTTGAGTTCTTCATCAACCAATCTAATGGAAGTGTCTGAAGGAAAAAGTAATTCACATGGAAAAACAAACAAATCAACCACCCCAGAAAATATTAAATACCAGTGAAACAAGTTCATGTTTTCCGTTTGACAAAACGCCCAGGAACACATTTTAAGCAAGATTTGTCCCTGTCTGCTGCAGAGTGCTTTGTCCTCTGATTGCGTGTTACAGAGAAGCCGAGTAAATTGTTTTTCAGACACAGTTTCCTGACCATGAGATATTAAGCTCCTGGCAGTTTGGGCAGCTGGAGTTGCACGTCCTCTCACAACAGCACGTTCCACGTGGGTCACATTGGCCAACCCTGAAAGCAAAGGGGCAGTTTGAACGTTCTGTGATGGTTTGTTCCACCCTGCAGCGAGAGGCTTTCACTGCTGCTCCAAGCTTGCCCCTGGAATAAGATTTGCAGGCAGATGAGAACTAATTAGAAGAGGAAATAGATTGATATCAAGGTGACAAAAGGCACTCATTATCCCAGGAAACCTGAAGCTGGCGAGTTGAGCACGTTCTGCCCTCGCAGTGCTGGTGCTTCTGCAGCTGCTCGGAAGGTGCAGCCAGGGCTGAGCAGGGCGGGCGCAGGGCAAGGCCGGCGAGTGCGGAGCGCTCGGGACGACTGGAAAACAAATTATTTGTCATTCCAGGCTCGATACAAGGAGAGCACCAGCAGCAGCTGCTGCTGCCGGCGCCGAGCTGCAGCTCCCGTCCCCCCGCAGCCCCGGGCAGCGCCCTCCTTCGCGCTGTCTCCGGGAATGTCCTGAATGCCCCCAGGGCCACAGGGGTGAGCGCTGCGGGTGCCCCGACACCAGGACTATGAACTTGTTTGCTCGGTTTAAGCAGCAGTTATCACCAAACGGGTGTAAGCTGAAAACTAAAATAGAGGAAGAACAGCGGTGTCTGTAGAAAAGACCTTACCTCTCCTCCAGGCACCCCAGGAGCCACGCCTCGGGCAGAGAACTGAAATATTCGTCTCTGTGAAACTAGTTATGGGCTATTGGTTAATGGGCTAAATTAGTCTCCGTGAAAAATTACCTCGTTTGACTTTGTCGTGAGCCTTTGGCCACACACGCGCCGCGCTCGGAGGAGATAGAGATGCGTTAACTAGCGCTTGTTATCGCTGCCTCGGGTGCCTGAGCTGCGGCACTCGGGGTCCCAATGCGTTTATTCCCCGTGGAATGTTCCTACCCCTACACCCAGGGGCTCCCAGAGACCCCCAGGCCCCAGATGGATTTCCTGCTGTTACCTAAGGGTCGGTTGGGGCCATTTCAGGGCAGGATCCTTCCTTCTCCCCTGGCCATGGCAGATGGGCTCTGTGCCAGTCCCACACCCCCAGTTTGGCTGGTTCTGCCCTTTTCCCTCCCCGTCCCCACTCCCCTCACTCAGTGATGAGGCTCAGGAACTTGTGGGGTCTCCTGTCCCCCCTCGGTGACCCCAGGCGGGTTCTCCCCTGGCTGCAGTCACCCCCAGGGCCCCCCCCCCCCCGCCCC
>WEKY01062769.1:220240-266952 GCA_013390045.1 Picathartes gymnocephalus
CCCCCCCCCACGGCCCTGACTGCACCCAAATTATCTGCACCTCCCTGGCATTCGGGTGGGCCACATCCCAAAGATGAAGAGCCCCTTGAAGACAGCGACAGTAACAGCTCCAGTCAGAGCTGCTGGGGACGGGGTGAATCCCAGGGCTTGGCAATCAAAAGCTTCTTTAGAAGTTCATGGATATTTTCAGGGAAAAAAACGTAATATTAATCCTAAGCATTGAGATAAACAGCCATGCTACATTTAAAAGGTGCTCTATTTATCCTACGGATTTTTTTTTTAAATTATAAAATCAATGAAGTGTTAATGATTTTAAGAATTACTTCAGCTCACTGGGAGTTTCAAAACAACTTTTTTTAGTCTATGGCATAAATTCGTAAGCTGCTCAGTTTGACCAATTCGTCAAGACAATTTCCATTAGTAAACATGAATATTTAATGAAAGGGAAAAATGGCATGAGCAACTTCGCTTAAGCGACTAATGACTTACTGGAAAACAAGTAAGATACATTAATATGCCACTTCTTTAGGTATTTGTAGAGCACAACCACCTAAATATTCAGCAAGCTCCTTATTTTACCTTTTTTTTATTTATCTGTGCATCTGTGTGTCTGCCATTGCCTTTGCATATAGATGTCAGCAAATCCACTCAAAAATGAATCACTTTTTTTGTTATTTAATCCAGTCACTGCTGCTTGTTTCCACGTGGCTTTCACAACAGGGCTTGAAAGTCCCTTCTCCTACTTCATTGCTAAATTGGCCAATTTGTTGGTTTGTTTAACAGCAAATACGAAGGCCTGACGACCTCACAGCACTTGTTAACGTACTGAAGGAGAGAAAATCGGTGCAAGGCTCTGAAAAACCGGCTCAAGAGCCAGGAGTTGTTCCAGATCTCAAACCACAGCCGGCTGCCAGACACCAGGCTCTGCTCCGCGGCCATCCCCTGGTGTGACATGGTGACATTCCCCTTTGGAAACTCCTCGGGGAGGAAGCACCAGCGGGACGGGCAGAGCCGCTGCTGCAGCGGGACAGTGAGGATCTCCCTGCGCGAGGAGACGCGAGAATGGGGCCGGAGCTCCTTCGTGCACGGGTTCAGCCACGAACTGAGCAGAGGGCACCAGCCATGCTCTGCCTTTCCCTCTGCTTGTCCCCGCCGCAGTGTCCCCGGCGCCGCGGGCACATCCCGCTGTCCCACGGGGACACCCCTCTGACTCCTGGGGACACCCCTCTGTCCCATGGGGACACTCCGCTGTCCCAGGCGGGCAGGGCTGCTGTCACACCGAGTGTCAGGGCTGGTACCGAAGGCGCGGCCCTGCTGCCCTGTGGCTCTCTGTCTCTCGGCAGGCGGGTCCCGCTCGCTGCCGGGATGCAGCGCAGGCAGCCCCGGGCACAGCGAGCTCACCCGCACGCACAGCAGCTGCACAAAGTCACCAGTGCCACGAACAGGATTACACACCCGTTTGCGAGGGAAGTGAGCGCTCCGCAGGCAGCATTTCTCCTCCCAACTGACCTCCCTCCGCCACAAATCGCTTTTGACAGGCGCTCACAAATCCTGAAGTGAAAAGCTGTTTCCTTTAGTCACTATCCCCGTAAAATACACGGACTCTCTTAATTACATGCTGAGTTTTTTTTTTCAAAAGGCTCTACCCATGCATGTAGGCAATAACTCAAGCTCAGAGGCAAGGGACCATGTAATGGAGCACGAGCAGTGCAGCCTGGTGGAAAACAACCCACCCCAGTGCCCAGGGGGCTCTGCCGGGGCCAGCACCAGCTCCGCGGGGACGCCTCCCACACACGCCAGCTCAGCTTCCGTGCTGGGGACAGTTCTCTGTGACAGCTCAGAGCCCCCAGCCGGCAGGGTCACACACAGCTCGTGTTCCCACGGGGGTACCCACGCTGCGCTGCCCGACCGCACCGAGCACCCAGGAGCCCAAATTCCTGCCAGCCGCATCTGTGATTTGCGTGACAGAGCAGCTCCCTGCCGCAGGTGGAGTCCCAGGGGCACTGCTGACCCTCTCTGCGGGTCAGAGACCCCCAGCGCTCAGCACAGCTTCGTCCTGGTGTGCACTTTGAGCCGGGGGAACACCTTGTGCCCGGCGGTGGCTGGGAGATGTGAAATATGGGCATAAGGGCTCACAAAATGAAGGGTTCCCGGTCCCACGTCTGATTTACTGGGCTCTTCCCCAGGGCTGCCGGCAGCAAAATCAGCACGTCCAGGAGCAGTCAGAGGAGCAGGAGCCCCACAGTTCCCATAGAACACCAGAAAAATAATGAAAAAACAACACTGCCTTAATTCTCCTTTCAAAATACAGAAAGAGAAACACCATTGCACTTCCCTATTGCCCTTTACTTCAGCAGAGTGATAAGCAAAGGGTTCAGAGCACAAATACCTGTGGAACGCCTCCATCTCACCCCACAGAGGGCTCCTCTCCCACAGCACATCCCGAGGCTCCGCCGGAGAGCCAGAAATGCCTCCCTGACTTTTTCAGCCTCGCCTGCTGAAGCTGGGCCCCACGAGAGGCGGTGCCCCGGTAAATCCCAGCCAGGTGCCCACAGGCGCATCCCCCGGAGAGCCCCCGTTCCACGGGACGGGCTCGGATCCCCCAGGCTCCGGAAAGCAGAGGGAGCAGCAGAGCCAAGGCGCTGAGCGCAGTGACCCCTCCAGAGCTCCGGCACAGAGCAGCCCCGGCTCTGCACAAAAAGCGGCTTCCAGGCTCGGGCTGCTGGGTGCTCAGCAGCCACTGCCAAACCAAGAGTCTGGAAACAACGAAAGGAAATAAGGATGCAGGCTGAGGAGCACTAAGGATTCTTGGGAGGGAGAGGAATAAAGAGAAAAGATCAGTTCGACACAGGCTGGACGCACGGGTTTAGAATTCTGTACCTAACTCTGCCCAAAGTTCTTTTGGTTACTTATCCAACTCTACCACGGTGTCTTCCAAGTCCATCCCCCCTAAAAGCAACAGAAATAACTACATCCTCACAACTTTTCAGAGTTCCCTGCAGTTCTCTGAGTCATAGCCAAAATTCTGTCTGGAGCAGTTATTTTGGGTGACTTTATCACCGGGGAATGAAGGAATTAAAAAATAACTTCTTTTCTGGTCAAAGAGTTTATTGCCACATCTCATATTTCATTCTGAATTTCATTTTTTTCAGTACTTTCCTTTTCTGGAGCAACATCTATGGGGATGATATAAGCAGGGTGCTTGGGCAGCAGCTTTCCAGCACATGGACTTTATTTGGAAGTGTATAAAACCGTAAGAACTAATAAAATATTCTTGACTCCCAAGGCAAAGCATGTACAAGATAAGAAGGGTCATCGCTGAATGGATTATAAACAGACAAGTTTCTCCAAATTCCCTTCCCCCACCCAGTTTTTAACACAAAATAAGATAAAATGCAAAAATAGCTTTGAGCATGCTTGAAAGTTTACTCCCGGAGTGGAGGAGCTGGGAGTGCTGCTGGGATGATTTCTCACAGCACCTCGGTCTGCTGAGTGAGCCCGAGGGAGGAGGAGCAGGGCAGGGCAGGGCTGAGCAACAGCATCACCACAGAGCCGAGGCTGCGGTTCCACTGCCACCTCCTCACAACGAGCAGCAGATCCTACCCCACAGCACTGTGGGGGGATTCATATCCACACCCCAGGCAGGCAGGAAAAAATACTGGAATCCATTGCACATTATATATATATATTTTATATATATATATATATATATAAAGAAATTGAATCCATTGCACTATTTATACATATATATATATAAATTGAATCCTTTGCACATACACATATAAGCAAACTGGAATTCACTGCACACATATATAAAGGAGAATTCATTGCACATCTATACCCAAACAAACACTTCAATTTAATGTGCACAAGTAAAGCTTTCATTTCCATTAATTTGCACGATAAACATCTTCACTAATTATGCACTGTGCTTACACTAATCACCTGCCTGAAGCCATCAGATTTTATGTGGGGCTCCTGTCAGATCTCATAATGCAAATAGGGTTGGATCAGCTGCTCGGGTGAAAACCTCCCTGCAACCTGATGCTAAAATCCCGTACTCACCTGCAGTTCTTCCTTCTAAAGGGGCAGAAAAGCAGCCAATTCTCAGCTGAGGCTGCCTCCCACCCTGCCCACTCGCTGCCTTCAGACATCCCAAAATCAGGCGCGTGGCTTTTCCCTCCTTTCTTCCCCCTGCTCTGGAAGACTTATTTTTGCTGCCTACCAGAATTCCAGTTCCCTGCTGGGTTTGTCCTCCCCATTCCAGCCCCAAGGTGCTCCTCATTCTGAAATCGCCATATCGCAGGAGCAGCTCTGTGCCTTTATGCGTGATGGAGACAGAATTACTGCAAAATCCTTCCCTGTGAGGGTGGGCAGGCCCTGGCACAGGGTGCCCAGAGAAGCTGTGGCTGCCCCTGGATCCCTGGCAGTGCCCAAGGCCAGGCTGGACACTGGGGCTGGGAGCAGCCTGGGACAGTGGGAGGTGTCCCTGCCATGGCAGAGGGTGGCACTGGATGGGCTTTAAGGTCCCTTCCAACCCAAACCAGTCTGGGATTCTGTCAGGAACCTAGCCTGTGCAGGGCTCTCCATTTGGTTGCGGGCAGAAGAGAGAATGCAAACCAAAAGAAAGAGACAGAAGTCAACAGCCAAGCTTGCCCGGCCCCATCCCCGAGGATTATTTTGGCACGCCAGAGGATCAGTGGTGCCCTGTGCTCCCTCAGCTCCCTCCTGGCCCAGCCAGCAGGGAACGGGAGAGTCCCCTGCAGCCCACACACTCTCCTCCTCCTCCTCCTGCCCCTCTCCCCAGATGCCCTGAAGCAATCGGGTTTTTTTTTCAACATGATTAACTTCCTGCCACAGCAGCAGCCCCACACAATGCTGAGCACTCTCTGCAAATGTTCCTTTACTAATGAAATTAAAGGTCAGACACACGTTACCAGGATGAATGGATACCCCGAGCTCTTCCTGAGCAGCCACGTGCAACACCCAGAGCGAGGGCTGGAAGGGGCCAGGAAAGAGCTCAGCTACTTTTCAGTTCCCAGGCTCTGATCCAATGAGGTCAAAACTAATATTCCACTAAAATAATTGGAAGTGTTGAACCATTTCATGATGAATTCATTTCCTACTTAAATGTACATAAAACAACCAGACTGGAATGACCCTTAACCGCCACATATATATAAAAAAAAGTCGTAATTACTCCAAAAACATATGGAATAAAATTATTTTTCTTGTTGACTCTCATGTACAGCAGTGGCTACAGCAGCCCCCCACACCTCAAAATTTGACATGGGACAGCTCTGGAAAGGATGCAGACACAGCAATTAAAGTTCCGTTTCACTGGGCTGGAAGTGTTTGGTTTTCCCTGTCTCAGCCAACCTTCTCTGTGCCCAGCTGTTCTCTCTTCTTAAGAGAGGTACAAAAAAAATCCTTTTTAAAAAAAAATTTGTTTATAAACCTTTTTCTTCTGATTAAAACAGCTTTTCTCTGAGCACCTTGTCTTCAGAGGAGAGGAATAACCATTGTATTTTTATTTCTCATGAAAAATTAAAGCAGAGAAGCAAAATACATGTGTTCTAGAGTTTCCAAAATGGACTTGAACAAATGGACTGTAAAACTCTGCAGTTTGCTGCAGCATCAGCACCTTGGGGTGGAATTTGGTTTTCAATGCTGACCTCCCGTGAAGATCAGCCCAGCAGCAGCCAAAGCAGTTATCCTGGATTTCAGAGCAAGTCATTTGTCACTGGACCACAGGAGAAAACAGGCCCTAATATGCAGGCAAGAAATGCACCTGCTCGGTTCGGTACAAAGCTGCTCTGCCTGGTGAAAACCCCTCAGCTCAAGCCCCGGCTGACACCGCACGGTGCCCTGCCCTTCCTGGGTGAGAAGGAGCTCCTGCACTGTCGGAGTTTTGGGAAGCAGCTCTAAAGGTGGCACTGGTGCCACTGGTGCCAGGGCTCAGCCCCGCCTGGGACTCGGGGGACACCGGGGCTGCAAAGCTGCGCCAGCAGCAATGACAGGGACAGCTCTGTGCCCGTCTGCAGCAGATGGAGCAGAGCTGCGGGCACAGAGCCGCTCTCCCGGGAGCTGCCAGCCCGAACCTCCTGCTCGCACACGGGAAAGGAGCACGGGCAGGCAGTGCTGCCCCAGCCCTGGGGAGGGGCTGTGCCCCGGCACCGTCCGGGACCCCCAGCAGGGCTGGGAACCCACTGCGGGCAGGGAACGACCCTCCCGTCCCTCCCGGGGACCGCCGGAATGGGAGGGGGCTGGGACCCAGCAGCCATGGGCTCCTAACCCCGCTTCCTATCACCGAACCCTTAAAATCCATCCTCAGCTGTAAAAGGCGGCGTTTAAAAATGGTTTAGCAGATGTCGAAAATGGATTCGACAGGACAAAGGTGCTCAAAGCCAGGCAAATGTCATTCTCTGCTGTGTAAAACCTGACAGCTCGAGAACGCGGTGCCGACAAAGGGCTGCCGAGGAGCAGAGCCCAGCACGGCTCAGGAGAGCTGAGACCCCCCGGTCCTCCCCAGGCTAGCTGCGCTTTTGCTCTCCGAAGGCGACACTCACACTGCAGAGGACCAGCAGAACACTGGCCAAGCGCACGGAGCCCTGTTAGTGATTTCTGCACCCCCAGTTTGCACCCACACAGAAGAGATCACACCCAGCCCGCTGGCACAGGCTGGCACAAGGGCACCGCACGGTCACCTGCTGCCCAGCGCCCTGAGAGCTCTCCCGTGGGGAGCAGCACAGCCGTGACCCTGGGAGCTGGTGCCAGGATTCAGTCTTCCTCCACTGCACCTGCAATGGCTGCGCTTTTACCAAAAGCTCTGCCTTTGGAGGAATTTGGAAGAGGGTTAATTTCCATTTTTCCCACCGAAAGTGACGTTCCCCTTCTCCCCTTCTCGAATGCAAAACGTTTATTAAAGCAGCATTGATTTCCCATCCCTATGTCAGCTCCTGTTTGATCTGGACACTTTATAAACTCTTCCTGGCACACAGTGAAATATTGCCAGTTGAATTCAGATGAGAGTTTGTGAGCAGTGTCCTCCTCAATCACAATCAGAACGGTTGCATAGGCAAGAGCTGTGCTTGGCATGTGATCCCAGCGTTAGAGGAGAGCCCGTGGAACGGAGCAGGAGAGGCTGCTGGGACGGGGAGATGCAGCCCAGCCACCCATCAGTGCCACCCCTGCAAGGAGCCCCTGCCGAAGGTGCTGCTCTGCCTGTTCAGCCTCTGCCTCCCAGGACCTCCTTCCACCGGAGATTCCCTGGTTTTTCCCGTGTCCCTCAGGGCCCACGGCAGCAATCCCAGCCCTGGTGCTCCCTCACCACCGGCTCCTCCTTCCTCCCCCACCACACAAAGCCCTGATGGTTCATCAGTGCACTTAATCGTTATGGATTTGTCCCAAAACGAAACGCAAGTCAAGGTTTATACCTCATTATAATGCTCAGATTCACCATATCCGTGGGGTAAAACCTGAAAATAACTACTGTGGGAAGAAATCCCAGCCAGGGAAGTGTCAGAAACACAACACAGCAGTATGCGTGCTGTAGCCAAAGAAAGGTTAAGAAACAGAAAATTCCAATTCAAGGTATATTTATAATTCATTTTCAGTGGAGAAAAAAATAAATTCTCTAACCTACAGTTGAGCTCTAAATGTTTTTTTGAAAGCAAGCACAAAAGAAACGGGAATCTAGCAAAGCTGAAGCTTGATTTTTAGTTTGAAAATACTTGAGGGAACAATTTTCCTGCTGCAGCTTCAGGTGGGTTATTTTGTCATTAGTCCAGAAACTGGTTTGTTGGGTTTTTTTAACGCTCGTGATTGTTCGGCAAATTACAGTGTTTGCAGCTGCCATCCGAGACACTGGTTGTGCTGATTTCTGGTTCAGTGCACACAAAACTCCTTTCATACCCCACAGAGACCCACTCTGAGCTGCTGCACAAGGGGAGGACAGGCTCCCTGCCCAGATCCCAGCATCTCCCAGCTCCCGGGCTCACAGAGCCCCTACAAACAGGGGGTGTCCCACAGAGCCCCTACAAACAGGGGGTGTCTCCACTCAAGCAGCCTCCCTTCCCTTTGTTCCTGTCCCAGTTCCCTCATTTGCGAGTCCCTTCCCTTTCCCACATTAAAGACAGGCTCTGGAGCCTTTCCTGCTTCTCAGTATCAGAGAAGGTTTCGAAGCTGTGCAGAGAATATCTAAGATGAAAATTATGATCTCACCTTTTTATACTTGCTGAATATTTAAAGGGTTTTAGCTCCCTTAAAATAAATCCTTTCCAAGTGGAAGGACAGAGGGCTACTGTTTCCATAACAACCACTCCTCAGAAAATCTTCTTTTGGTAAATACAGCAGAATTAACTGCATAGTTTTAATATTTAATCATATCCTGTTAGACACGTATGAAAAAAGGTAAACTTTAGTTCACCTTGCCTCTGTCCCACCTGTCTCATTGAACAGATCTGGCTCCTTTCAGAGAGTAACAGAGGAGCCCCAGTGAGCTCATTCATTGCTCTGCTGAGCAGCTGATGGGCAACCCTGGAAACCAAATAAGATTGAAAATTGCTGATGCATCTTCCATCACTGCAATTTCCACAAGGTTAGAACAAGTCACTTTGGGTAAAATCTTGGGACAGCCAAGGCAACTCTGGGTAATAAACATGAAAAGGCATCCTCTGTTCTGAATTAGGTGGGGATAAAAGGGAATCAAGGATCCTGGCAGAAATCCTAAAATCAAAGTGCGGATTCCCTGATTTGGATATGGAGGGGAGAGGCAGCTTGAGGGGGGGCCTCACACCCTGTCCAGCAGGTGAGAAAATCATGGCCCATCCCTGCAAGTGTCCAAGGCCAGGCTGGACAGGGCTTGGAACAAGATGAGCTTTAAGGTCCCTCCCAGCCCAAACCGTTCTGGGATCTGGAGGCTGTTTCTGTGTCTGTGCACTCTCCCTCCCACGCCCTGCACCGACCAGCTCTGAAGGAAACGCCAGCACAGCAGACAAATCCTCCCTGGGGAGGGAGCCTCGGGGAGCCCCCCAGCCCCTGTGCCCACCTGCACAGAACCCAGGCAGAGTCTCTGCTTCTCCATCCAGAGATGCCAGAGCTCCTGACCTGTAATCAGCTCAGAGCTGCTCCCATCTCAAATTAACTTCCCACGTATGAATGAACTATGAAATTGAAATTCACAGGTTGGAGGTTCTCACACAACGTTCAGTAAACAGTCTCCATCGACTACAGTTGAGAAAACCCCCACACCTTAAATTGATACGAAGCTTTTCTCCGTGCTTTAAACTAACACAGTTCTTATAAGTTTCTGCCCATTTTTAATAGGAGCAGCTCAGCAGACAATGCAATACATGGAGCAGGTAGAATATCCTTGCCATAAAGAGGTACATTTGTTTGGGCTTTTAATAAGATTCATTGCATTGCTATTGTGACTGCTTTTCTACTACAAAACAGCTCCAGCTTCACCCTCAGAAGAGATGAAAAGCATCTCCTTCCTTTCCAGGCTGAGTACTGCCTAGTGACCCCAGAAGAAGGAACATTACAATTCAGCTGATTTTTAACCTTTCAGAATAATAAAATTGAAGATCTGACTTGCAACCACAACTAAAAAGCTTCTTTGAAATTCTTGATAAAGGAAACATTTCATAAAGGCCATTTCTGCCTGACAATGGCTCAGTACCACTTACCCGACCTGAGGCACAATTCAGGTTGTGCCACAACGCTGCTGAACATCATCCCAGCCCTCCCCTCAAGCAGAGGCTGCTCTGTGATCCACCCCCATCACCCATTCAGCAGGACGGCGGGGAAAAGGCACCAGAGAGCAGGAACAGAGAGGCAGCTCACGGAAAGGAGCACACTCCAGCAATTACCCCCTCTGAAGGTAAGAGCCATAGAAATATTCAGTGTTCTGGCAAACAATGGTCAGTCGTAAAACAGGATCAAGGGAGGCACTCATCGCATTGAAAGCAGCCAGAAGGAAGAATAAAAATCACTCTGGTAAGAGCAGGCTCCTTTGTGCTGCTTTTGGAGCACGTTGCTGATACATAACCATGTCCCAGGACAGAACCGGTGTGCCCCAGGGCATTCTGCAAAGCCCCAGGGTGGGAGGACCTGCCCTTCCCTGGCAGAGCTGTGTGGAACAGCTCACCCGGCTGGAGCACCAGGTCCCCAGGGCTGCTCGGAGGCAGCTCCACCCCGGGCAGGCACTGCAGGGCACAGACCTGGGCATCACCCCGCAGCCCATCAGCCTCACAGCATTTGAATGAGCCCGTGCATCTCCACACGTTGTTCAGACAGACCCTTACTGTCACTAATCCAGGACCAAAAACCGAAACTAAGAGATCCGTCCCTCTGGGAACACCCAAGAAGTTTTGTTGCAGACAACTACAGCCACCAGTTTTTGATATCCTGGTGTTCCATCAGGCACACCTTCCCTCCAGAGCTCCCCGATTCCCACAGGGGCTCCTGCTGCTTGTTCAGATAAAACCTGAGCCTGCCCTTGAAAACTGCAGGTGAAAGTAAAACGTTATGTAACCAGTGACAGCACAAATTAAACAAATACTACAGAAGCGGCAGACAGACGTGCATCCAGAGGAAAGAAAGGTCTGTGCTGAGCACGGGTGGAAGCAGCAGCGCTTCCCAGGTGGGCTCTGCTGTTGACTGTAGAGATTTGCAGTTCCAAGTACCAGTGATGTTAACAGTGGTGGAATTAAAAAAAACCCTATTTACTCAATTATAGGGCTGCCCAAATCTCGTTCAGACAAACACAAGTTAATGCTAAAACACCAGGAACCAAGCTTAGGCAGCCTGGCTAATCAAGATTCCTGGATTGTGACGAGCACATGTGTTTGAATGTGATTTTCAGGGCTGAACCTGCCGTGATTCATCAGCCGCAACCATCTAACGACAACATGAAAACAAACGTGTAAGTGGTGCTTTTCTGGGAGGTGGAAGTGCTGCGTTCTGTAAGTCAGCAGTTTTCTCAGTCTATAGGATCCTGTTTACTACCGCTCCGCTCCGGAGCTCTCGCCTCGCTGCTCTGACTCACAAATAATGGCACAGCCCTCGGGGCAGAGAGAAGGGCTGGAGAGGAGGGACCCGGGCACCGCCGCCGGGTGGGCACCGGCACGGGCTCGGCGCTGCCGGGGGGCGCCGGGACCCCGGGAAAGCGGCAGGACGAGAGCTCAGTGCCCGGGGTACGGCACCCACACCCCGCAGCACCCCGGGGTACGGCACCCACAGCCTGCACACCCCCGGTGCGGCACCCACAGCCCGCAGCACCCCCGGGTACGGCACCTACACCCCGTAGCACCCCCGCGTACGGCACCCACACCCTGCACACCCCCGGGGACGGCACCCACACCCTGCACCCCCCCGGGGACGGCACCCACAGCCCGCAGCACCCCCGGGGTACGGCACCCACACCCTGCAGCACCCCCGGGGTACGGCGCCCGCAGCACCCTGCCCCTGCAGCACCCCCGGGTGCAGCACCCCGCCCCAGGCAGCAGCACCCCCTCCCACCCACCCGCCGCGCTGCCTGGACCTGGCTTTCACTGGAAAATCGTTCTGCGTTCAAACCACGTTTGACGAATCCATTGACAACATGTCATTAAACACTGTCACAAGTGTCAAAACATGCCTCCCATAGTTTTCAATTTCTGTGTTTGTTGTTATTTTTAATGCAACAGATTCAGCGCAGAAAATATTTGAATTCATCTTAGATGTTCAAATTTCAGTTAAATTCAACATTTAAATGTCATGCCAAAGTAGCAGGTTTTGGAGCCTGTTTGAGACCCTTTGTGGGAGTACCCAGAAACAGAAACCTCAGTAACACCTTCCCCTTCCCTGCTTGGTGCCACCTGTCCTTTCCATAAATCCCTGCCCTGTGCAGACCCAGCCTGCCCTCAGGCTGCCAACAGACTCTCTTAGTGCAGCCGAGACCTGAAGGCAGGGATTATTTCCATTTTTAAAACAAACCTGCACCTGTACAGTAAGATTTTGACCAGCCATAAAGCCAGGAATGAAAAAAACCCCAAACCAAAGTTACCAGCCACCAGCCCTCCCAATCCTGCTCCCTGAGCTGTGCAGTAAGTCTGCTTTGTTCACAGAGGCCACACAGGTTTACATCAAGCTTATTCTGTAATGAAGATTAATGCCTTCTTGAGCTACAGTTCAGCATAAAAAAAAAAAAAATTCAAAGTTTTACTTGGAGAAAAACCTCATGAACTGCATTCTTCTAAGCTGCCCCAAATTAAAGGGACTTTTTCAAGAGCCTGCTTGCACGATTAAAAGAACATTTGAAATATAAACCTTCCTTCCGCAGCTCAAAAGTAAGGCAAAAAAAAAAAAAAAAAGATATTCCATTCTCTGCCAGTAATTGCACAAGGGCTCAATATTAACCTGGTCAATGAAATTCAATCAGCTGAAAAGCCCAGGTAGCACTGATCAGCTTGGCGCTCTCTGCCCAAGGCTGGGACACAGCTGTGGGCACAGGGAACCTCATCCCCGCCCACCCCAGCAGTGCCCCAGCCACCGGGGCTGTGTCCAGCTCCAGCATCCGAGAACAGCCCCGGCAGTGGCTGAGGGGGGGAGCTCATGTAAATACTTCATCGATTTTCCTCCTCCCTCCAGATGGTGCCATTCAGAGAAATGGTTTTTAAATGACCCCTTGCAGAAACAGCGAGCAGCACAGCCGATAGCAGGCGTATTTCAGGTAAGCACTGACCTCCTTCCCTCCCCAGCCAGCTGAGGCAGCCACAGCCCTGCGAGGGTTTTGTACAAATCACCGACAGCCCAGGAGCTCGAGCAGACGGCCTCTAATTGGAGCTGCAGCTCCTCAGCCTCTTCCCACTCCTCGTTTATGTTTCCAGCAGGACTCAAAGATGGCTTTGGAAAACAACTCGGATTCCTTGCCACGTTCGGTTTAATTCTTTTCCTTCCATCTAAACCCAAATAACCACACGCACCCAGGAAAAATTAATGCGACTGACGAGCCCAACTTGTTTCTCCTTCGAAGTGGTCACAGGCACTGCAGTGACTGAAGAGGAAAGGCATCCTGGAGGCGATGGCCAGCTCAGGATGGATGGATGGACACAGGGATGGACTCCCAGCACAGCCACAGCACCCCTACACCCCGAGGGTCATCGGCACCCAGGTGCCAAACAGAGACTTTAAGGGGCAACAATTAAAAGTTTGAATTTCATTAGCAGGAGCTGGTTTAAAACCAAGAGGTGGAAAACCCAGACAGGTTCCAGGCAGCCAAGGCTGCTGCACTCCCAGCTCCCCAGGGAACACCAAGCTCAGGCTGCAAATTCACCCCTCACTGCTGCTCCTGTAAGGACAAGCAGCAGCAAAATCCCAGCCTCACAAAAATTAAGACTTGACTTTTTGGCAGTTTTCCCAGCGCTTAAAAAAAAAAAAAAAAGCTGTAAAGTAGGTCACTGCACAATATGGAATTTCCCAGATATTTGCACCTTTTAGGAGAAACACTAGAGGGAACAAATTTACACTGTGGGTGAAAATGGGCTCCGGGTCATCTTAAAATACGAGATGCAGCTGTGGGCCCCTGGCTTGCTCCTGGAGCATCCCCCCAGCCCAGCACCAGAGGGCTGCAAGGCCACCTAAAGGCACCTTCACCCTTAGTCCAGCCGTGCCCCTGGACAGCCAGGACAGGGGTGGGACACAGCCCTTCCTCCCCGGGGCTGCAGGCACCGCACCCGCCCCCCGGCAATGGCCCGGGCAGCTGCCCTGCCCTTCCCCAGCAGTGCCCCGGAGCAGAGGCTCCTACCTGGAGCTGGAGACGGCCGCGGGAGCCCCCGGGAGGGCGGGAGAGCAGGGACCCAGGGTCAGACCCCTCCTGCCAGGGCCAGGGAAGGAACGAGGAGCACCTGCCCCCCATTGCAGCCCGGCCCTCCCCCGCAGGGGATTGGATCGGGGCGGTGGGGCCACAGGGAGCTGCTGATGGCCCCGGCAGAGGCACCTGGGAGCACCACCGCGAGTGCACACAGCTGCCCTGGGGAGCCTGGGACCGGCACAAAACCCTCTCCCCTGACCTCGGGACATGCCACTGGGCATCCCCTGAACCAGCGCAGGCTGTGGTGAGCAGCTGCCCCTTCCTGCACCTGCTCCAGCCGCGCCAACACACCCAGCTCCTCTGGAAATGAGGTTCATTAGCATTCCTTCGATTTTCTGTACATAAATATTTGTAGAAACCCTTTCTCTTTTTCCTCAGAGCCTCCTCTCTCTCCCCAGATGCCCAAGCCAGCCTGCTTTTTCATCATTAGAAACTGCTGTAGGCTTAAAAAGTAAAACCCCACAAGATGTAACAAGGGGAGAAGCGTGGCTGGCACAGGATGCACAGGGCAGTGCCCCATCCCAGCTCCTCTGTGCTCTGCCTGGCTGGGGAGGGACGGTTTTGCCCGAAAATTCCTCCCATGCCCCTGGGAGTCTGTTTTTTATTTTGCCACGGAGCACAACCAGCACCACCCCTCCAGCTCGCTGGGCTCTCTGGAACCCACTGGTGAAACCAGGACATGCCCTGAAGCACCCCTGCCTCCAAAACAGGGAAATAAACTTGTCCTTTCCGTTCTCTTCAGTTTTTGAAGCGAGCAGCTCATCCCCACTGCTGTGCCTGTCACTTTGGGCTGTCCGCTCCATCTCCCAGTGCCCTGGGGACAGCTGTGAGGGTGGCAGCAGGCGGCTGCAGCCCAAAGCCTTCGTCAGCCGTCACGCCTCACCCTCACGGACACGAACCACCCTCTGCCCCAGGTTAAAAGCTTTTCCATTAGCACAGCTTCATTGGACGCATTTTGTAGGAAGATAAAGCACCATGAGGAAATAAAGCCTTGTCATTTCCCTCTGCAAATAATTCAGGGCTGTAATGAGAGGGAATCAATCAAGGCAGAGCACTTGGGTTGCAAGGTCTTTCCCGTGGTGTCAGTGGGAAGCTCGTATAAAACCCTGGCACTTTCACGGCCTCAGCCTCACCTGCCCAGGGCTCAGGTGCCAAAGGGACCCAGGCTGTGCCTCTGCTGACGTTTAAAGCAAACGAGAACCAAAGCCAAAGGAAGAGAAAAATAAGCAGGAGGGAATTTTACAGAGAAATCAGAGAAGTCACCACTGACAGTCCGTGCTCAGAGCCCGTGTGCAGGCCAGGCTCTGGTCCATAAAGCCTTTCTCAGAGCCCTGTCTGTAGGGGCAGTGCAGGGACAGCGCCCCAGGGGAGGAGGCCAACACCCCCAGTCCCACAGGCACCCCAGCACTCCCTGCTGAGGCAGCAGGCACAGGGCTGACCCCAGGGGGAAGCTGCCGGTGCCCTCCAAGAACACAACCTTTGGTTCCTGCACAAAGGAGAGGCGATTCCTGACATTTGGAACAATTTCCGTTTCACGCGAATGGTGTCTGGCAGTTTGAAAAAAAGCCAATGAAATGCAGTGTGTCGCCCCAAAGCCAGGGTGGGTGACCCGAGATGGCAGCGACGTCCCTCCAAATGTCACAGATGTTCTCACCACCTTCCCTTTACAAGGCAGCGGCAAATGTGGGAGTTTTCCAGCCTGCCTCCCAACCACAACTCCCTTCTCCCTGTAGGCCTGCCGAAGGATCTTGGGAGCAAATTGAATTATTTTCCCTTTGAAAGGATCCAATCTTGGGAAGACTTTATTTCCTTTGAAAAGATGACTTTTTTTTTTAGGAAGGAAAACACTGCCATAGAATCACAGAATGGTTGGAAGGGACCTTCAAGACCATCTCATTCCAACGCCCAATACTGCCCACCACATGTTCAGCACCTTTAAAACCTGAGTTCTAAAGAGTGCAGGACATTCAGGCTGGACTGCCAGGCCCCTTATCTGGGCGCTTTGGTGCTCCAGCAAAGCAAAGAGCAGCTCGGTGGCATCAGATGGACAGAGAGTGTCCCGGCTTCACTGGCCTCCTGCCTGTGCCCAGCTTCTGCCCACGGCAACAGCTGCAGCAGGCTCTGGGCCCAGCCAGAGTTCAGGTGAGCAGTTGATTCCCTGGGAATAAAATCAAAGCAAAGCTTCAGTTACATTCAGCAAAAAGATTTGCCTGTGTAAACACCCATGAGGCAAGAGACGCAGAAAGAGCAGACACAGCGTGAAGTTTGATTTGGACAGCCCGGAGCGTGACCGCAGCACCCACGGGGTGTCCTGGCCGAGGGAGAGGCTGCCCTGGGGCTCAGAGCCTGCCATCCCCCTGGGCAGCAGCCACCTGTCCCAGGCTCCCTGTGATGCCTTAAGTTTTAAGGGTTTTTTTTCTTTTTCTGCTCTGCTTTAGTGTGCAGCTCTCAGCTCCATATTCAGCGTTACTGAGTTCTCCTCACAGGGCACTCAGACACAGCAATTCTCTCCAGCTCAACATTCCAGGACAATCCTTCCCAACCTCAGGCCCAAAAGAACCAACAACATCAAAAAGAGGAGGCCGAGCAAGGAGGATGGAACTCCATCATTCCCAGTGATTCATTGACCAGTTCAGATCAAGGTGCAAATGGAGCAGAACTTGTAAAAGTGTGAAACCCCGTGCCCAGGCCCCTTTTCTGTGCCCATCTCGAGGCCCATCCCACATCTCTGGCATTGCCCGCATTCCCCGGGAGCATCCCTTGTTCCCGCACCCTGCCTGTATCCCCGGCCTCTCCGGGATCACTGCGCTCACCTCCCGTTCCTGGCACCAAGCAGGATGCAGATGGATAACTCTGGAGAAGAGAATGGATTTATTGAACATTTATTATTCATAAACTTACTTGGGGGCTGGGAGTGGACACAAATGCTTCCTCTCACCCTAATTCCAAACTCCAGAGTGATGTGAGACTGAAAATGCCAGTCCTAAAATTATACATAGCAGTTCAAATAGAAGCAATTTGATAATTTCCTCAGGCGCACAAAGCAGCAACTCAATAAGAATAAATATGCTAATGAATGTACTTAGTCTTGGCCATTACATTCCATAAATATTTACTGCTCAGTATTCAGAGTCCCAGTTCACAAGAATCAGTCACCAACCAAAACAAGAGGTGTGAGGGGAAGTGTTTTGTTCTGCTGTGCCAGTACAAAGCCAGCCCGTTTCCTGCAGACCCTGTGGGGGCTCCACAGCCCACACCTGCCACGGAGGGACCCCACAGCACAGCCAGGGCTGCTCTGGTCCTGCTGCTCCGTGTGCCCTTGCCCAGCTCGGTCTCCAGGGGTGACAGCCCAGCAAAGTGCTGTTGCCGAGCCCACCCTCATTCCTCCACGATTTTCAGCAGCAGCGTTCCCTCAAGCGTTTCCCCATCTCTTGTAAAAGATTTGCAGTCTGAGATCTTATCTTCTTCCAGTTGGGCACGTTAAACTCTTTTTCTTCAATGAAAAGGTACCAGTGAAGTTCAGCCATAGAATTCTGAAGGCAATGAAGACATGCAGAACCAAGGAAACTCAAGGCAAACGCATTTGCTCCTGCAAAAGCAGAGAAAATAGGTTTTAGAGGTTTATTAGGAGGTAATCAATAGCCATTTACTCTTGTTCTGGAGCTAATTTGAGAGCTGACCAAATCATCTCTCCACAGATAACCCCTGAAGATACTCCTTCTCAGTAAAAATCCTTAGACAAACCAATATCTCATTTTAACTTCACACTTGTTCCTCACAGGCCTCTGGGTGTGTGAGGATGAACACTGCCCAGAATGCCCCTGGCATTTCTGCCATAGTGAGGGAAAGGAATATTGAATTGAAGTGAAAATTCCATCAGGGGATCATGAGGGGGAATCCTTTTTCTCCAGGACTCACGTGTGGAGCAAGGAGGAGCTAGCAGCAGTGTGCTATTAATTACAGCCACGTGGAGGCTGAAGGCAGGGATTTTCCTTGCCTGGTGGTCCCACAGGGCTCAGCCTTCAGCCACATCAGGCTGCAGAGAGCCACACCCGTCCCTGTGCTGAGAGCAGCTTGAATTCTGCGTTCTGCACAGAGCAAGAGAGAAGCAGCTTCTGATTTGGTGAAAAGCAAAAAGCACTCACTTTAGGTAGGAAAATCCACAGCATCCCTCCCTCTCCCCCTTTTCAGCTTGGTCTGTGACTGAGACTGTGATTTGCCAACCCTACCTGTAATATTTGGTCAGATCTGATGGGCTGGAGCAAGCCTGGAGCTCAGTTGTGACCCAGCTGAGGTGGGGCAAGGCTGAACCTCGTGTGCTCTCTGCGTATCAAGGTACAAAACAAAAAAAAAGGCAATTTAACAAATAGGTCAAGAAAATTTCTATCTACATCTCTAAAAATAACCAAACCAGACAAGCTATTTTCTGTCTATAAAACCCAGTTGCTCCTCCATGCCTGTTCTCTGCAGAAGGCAAGAAGCAGGTACCTCAGTCCATTACTCTAAACTGGACATGCCCCTGTTTACAGGAGAAAGCACTAATTGACATCAGTGAAGCCTCACAGGTTTGCCAAGGGAGTTACTTATGGATGGAATCAATCACGTTGGCAGTGTGACAACTGCTTTTTCTTCTACTTCTTTTCACAGAGCTGCAGACGTCCAGGCAAAATGGTGTTGAGGAGTAAAAGGAGAATGGCGGGGACTCCATTAAATGAATAAAACAGGAAAGGGCAGGTAAAATCATTACCTGGAGTCTTTTCAGCAAGGAACAACTAAATCAAAGCCTAATCAATGTATTTCTTTCAACTAAAGTTCAAACACAAATCTCAGCCCCAGGAGGCCAGGCTTGAGGGAGCTAAATTTACACTGCTCAGAGGGCAAGGATGCACCTGCAATGCAGGACAAACATCAGCTGCCCATTAAATGCTGTGCTCCACAGCTGCAGCTAAAACCTTCCCTGATGGACAGGCTGTGGAGCAGAGGAGGCACTCAGCTCCTGGAGAGCCATCCTGCCATCCGTGCCCTCACCTGGCCCTCGCTGCTGTGACACCCACAGGGACAGGGCCCAGCAGGGCCCCCATGCAGGAGCAGCTCCAGGTAACCCCTCCAGGGAGGGCCACCTTGTCGCTGAGGCCCCGGGGACCACGAGGGAAACACCAAACAGCAGCCTGAGCACTTGCAGCACGCCCGGCTTGCTGAGCAGCCCCCTTGTGCCTGGAATACCTGCCAGGAGCTGGGCTGTGCCGGGTGACAGGGACAGGAAAGCACGTGCCACAGCTGTAACACCCCACGCCTCCACCGAGCCCTGAGGGGTCTCAGTGAGGGGTTCAGGGCTGCACAGGGCCAGCACCAGCAGCCTGAAGTGACTGCAGTGCAGGCAATGGGGACGTGGAGCCCCCTGGTCACCACTGCCAGCACAGCCCAGGGACGCGTCCCCAGGCCAGCAGAACATTTTCTGCTGTCTCTGGACACCCAGAGCACCCAGTACCTTCCCTTCTCCTTCTAACCAGGACGAAACATTGTTCGGTTCAGTATTTATAATTTGAGCTCAGCATATAACAAACCCTACATCCCGCAGTCAATTGCCACCTCCATGTGTTCGAGTCAAGCAAAAGGAACCTGAAAAGGAAACCAAGTGAAAACGGTAGGAATGTTGGAGCACTTACAGGGCATAAATATAAGATCAACATAGCAGAAGTTTCCTCCTGCAAAAGGATTCTTTATTGTGTGACCTTACCTTGGCTCAGAACTGCTCTCAGAACTTGTCACCTGCCCTGGCAGGGAGCTCCTACCTTGGACATGGACAAGTTAATTCAGCCACCTTGTAATAAAGGTTAAAAATCTCCCCCACACAGCACTGACTTACCAGGTCACCACTCCCCCTCCGGGGCTGGAAATTCTGCCCAGACTTTGCCTGCAGATCCCAGAGCCTCCTTCACCCTCTCAGGAGGAAGTCATGCTCTCACCAGTAGATCCGGACTGGGCTGTGCTGGTAGCCGGGATTTAGTGACATGTCTGCTTAGACTTGTAAATTATTCACAAAGAAAGTTTTTGGCAATAATCTGGGTGTGCATCATTCAGTAATACCTTTTCTGAACAAGTAATAAAAAATAAACATAAACGCTGTAATTTCCACCCAAATGCACTACGACTTCTACAAAAAAAAACCCAAAGTGGGCAAGACAATGTTTTCTCATATATTTTTATTCAGAGTCGGAATAAAACAAGAGAGATGTGCCAAATAAGAGGAGTTGTGAAATGGCATTGGTATTCCATTAGGCATTAAAAACCGCCACCCTACCCAGAGAATAGGCTCATGTCCCAGTTACAAAGATAATTATTTAAAAAATCAGTGTATTTGGTGTCCTTGAAGAGTTTTACAAAGCATAGTTTTTCCCTCTCTTTCTATAAAATACAGATATTTAATCTGGGCTGTGTAAATACATGAGCTTTATCATCGCCACGCACAAAATGTAACATTCATACAGTATTTCCTGCTGCTTGTCATGCGGCTCATCCCCTATTCCATCTCCTGCCCCTCACTCTGCTGCTTCTCACCGAGCCCTGACTCCCTTATCTCCCCCAGCTCTCCAACAGATGGAGGCAGCAGTGGAGTGCTGTCAGGATCAAGGAGATAAAGCGGGAGGCAGGGCTGGGCTCTGCAAGCAGCATCTGCTCTCATTCCAGGCACTTACTGCAGGTAAGGAAGCAGCGCCCGTCGGTCAGGCCAGCGGGAGGGGGCGGGTCAGGGTGGGAGACAAGGAACATTTATCAATCACTGCCATTCTTGTAGCGTGTATTCCAAAACTTTCAATGTCGTCACTGTGCTGGCACTGACTGCATTTGGGTGACACGTGCCTCAGAACCACGGCCGAGGCAGGGGAGGGTCCCTAGGGAGCAGCCAGGGGGGAACGGGGTGCCCAGACCCAGCTGCTGCCTGAGGGACGTGGGGGCTCTGGGGGCGAGGGACCGCACACCATACCCGGCCTGGTGTGCCCGTGGTTCCGTCTTTCACAGACCTGCAGGCACAGCCACACCTGCTGAGGGATCTCCGTGGCCTTGTGGGGACACCACGGGCCGGTTTCACCCAGCTCTGAGCCGTGGCTCCGCGCTGCCAGCACCGCGCGTGTCCCCACCCCGGTCACCTCCCACACAGCACAGCTGCCACTGCCCCTTCTTCCCTTTTAAAATCTCACCACGAAGATCTCGGGCCTACAAAAACCAGGCAAATTAATAACCAGCCGTGGAAACGAAGCACATTCCCATCAGCAGCTCAGGGCACAGACTCCAACAGCAGCTGCAGGAGCACAAATGAGAGGTTGGGGCCATCGGGCCCTGCACCAGCAGAGAGGAGCGTTCGCAGGGCCACGGGAATGTCCAAAGGACCACGGGAAGGTCCACAGGACCACGGGAATGTCCACAGGGATTACGGGTGCCGCCAGGCTCTGGGATCCTGCACCTGCCCACTTCCGTGGGAAAACAGACAGGACACTGCTACAGCCACTTAAAAACCAAACCAAACCAAACCAAGCCAAACCAAGCCAAACTTCATCAGAATTAACCACTTGGTCCCCAGGGATAGTTAGGGTCAGCACAGCATGACCCGAGCCCCCAAATCTCTTCAAACGCCAACTTCCAGAGAACAAGCCTTCCACTGACCCCCATTTCCCAGGGAACACAGCAGGAGACATGGCTGTTAGATCCGGTTTGTCAATAGGACACGGCTCTCTGGAATGAACGGCCTTGGAATGCTGGCTCCCTCGGGATGCTCTTCTAGAGAGCTTTTATCCCTGTTCATAATTCTGACTGAGACACAACTACTGAAGTGCCAGTACTGCTGGAGGGGAAGTGACTGGGGCTGCTGTAAATACATCCAGCTGCAAAAACCATCTAACGGCCGGAGAAAGATGCGTGACAAGATATAAAATCCCAGGGCCTACTTTCAACTATTTCAGCGTAAAGGTGCTATAGAACCACAAATTGTTATTACAGTATTAGCTAGTACAATGAGGCATTAGGAAGAAGAACGGCCTCAATGCCTGGGGGAAATCAGGAATGAGAATGAATTACGGAAACCGATACAGTTATACATGCCCTGTTCTAAAATGTATTTGAAACAAAATGATTACCATAATAAAAGTAAATCCATTTCTGTTCTACGTATTCTCTGTAGACAAAAGAAAGGGTCAAACATTTTTTTCATCAATTAAAAGATGTAAAGAATCAGGACTCAAAATACCATTTTAATTTTGAGAGCAGATAATCCGGTGATTTTAAAAAAAATACAATCTAATTCAGGGAAGAAATTCAAGTAATAAATTGCTTACCTTCCTCACACCTTGTTTCCAAAACTGACTGTGTGAGTTTCCAACACACAGCTGCCTGTCTGTGAGAAGCCTGTCCTAAGAAACAGGGACAGAGCAGAACACCCTTCACTTTTTCTGTCTGCTTAGCAAATATTGCGTAAACTCTGCATTAGAAAGTCGCTGTTGGATTCCTGAGTAGGAGATTCATCTCTTCACGTATTTTGCACGACCACCCCGAAGGCAAACACAAGGAGACAGAGGAACATCAGCGCCGTGAGGGGCTGTGATATCCCCTCCCAGGGCCAGCACTGCCGAAGGTCCTGCGGGACTGACCCCAGAGGCGACATCGCTGACAGGGGACACCCCAAGAGCTGCGACACAGGGGCGCCTGGGGGGACACAGAGCCGCCTCCAGCACCACGAGAGCCAACACCCGCCCTGAAACACACCCGCCAACTCAGAGTCCTCAGGACTGTCCCCCCAAGGCTGAGAGAGGCTGTGGGGACAGCGATGACAGGACCCCACTCCTGTCCCCCAGCACACAGGAACCCAGCAGTACCAGTGCCCTCAGCGGCCCCAGCTGCAGGTTATTCCTGCCCATGGCTGTGGGTTACTCCTGCCCATGCCCGTGGGTTATTCCCACCCATGGCTGCGGGTTATTCCTGCCCATGCCTGTGGGTTATTCCCGCCCATGGCTGTGGGTTATTCCCGCCCATGGCTGTGGGTTACTCCTGCCCATGCCCGTGGGTTATTCCCACCCATGGCTGTGGATTATTCCTCTCCATGCCTGTGGGTTATTCCCGCCCATGGCTGTGGGTTATTCCCGCCCATGGCTGTGGGTTATTCCTGCCCATGCCCGTGGGTTATTCCCACCCATGGCTGTGGATTATTCCTCTCCATGCCTGTGGGTTATTTCTGCCCATGCCTGTGGGTTATTCCCACCCATGGCTGTGGATTATTCCTCTCCATGCCTGTGGGTTATTTCTGCCCATGCCCGTGGGTTATTCCCACCCATGGCTGTGGATTATTCCTCTCCATGCCTGTGGGTTATTCCCGCCCATGCCCGTGGGTTATTTCTGCCCATGGCTGTGGCTTATTCCTCTCCATGACTGTGGGTTATTCCCGCCCATGCCCGTGGGTCATTCCCGCCCATGCCTGTGCATTATTCCTGCCCATGCCCCTGGGTTATTCCTGTCCGTGGCTGTGGGTTATTCCCGTCTGTGCCAGGGTGAGAACACAAACACGGGGAGTTCACGGGGCTGCAGAAGGGGAGCAGCTCCTTCGACCAGGAGGGACAGCAGCACAAAACACCCACCTCTGCACACAGCTGCTCTGCCAGGGGTTTATTTATTTATTCAGACTCCAGTGCATCCAGACCATCGCAGGGGACAGAAGAGGGAGGCTCAGGGAAGGTATTGACCGCAGATTGATCCCCTGGCAGGCAGGGCCACAGCAGCACAACACAGGCACGGGGAGAAGTCTATTAATGAGCTCCAGATACTAAATTATTGACTAGTTAAGTACTGCAAATTTGGTCTAATTGTTCTCATGATGGGAGTTTAATTAAAGTGTCTTCTGTATAAAAAGTCGAGCAATATCCTTGTTCAGATAGTGTCAGGGACAGTTTCCAAAGCCTGCCTGGCTTTCAAAACCAAATTAAAAGTTACATCCAATGCGAAGCTGTTTAAAAGAGGGAGCTTTTGTGTGGGAGGGCACTTTAATTCCCAGCTCCAGCTCACAAGTCCTGAGCCGTGTGCTCCTCTCCCCACCAGGGAGCCATCTCACCCTGCACCCACCCTGCTGTGAGACTGCAGCTCCCTCGGGACACGGGAAATGAGGGAACTGCCGGGCAGTAATGGAAATCTGATGGCGGATACAAAATAAAAAGTGAAGAAAATTTCCCAGAGAGGAGGGGTAAAACCGTCAAACCAAAACACTGAAGGACAGCAAGTGACACCAAAAATTCAGGTTGCACACGATTCTCCACTGCAGAAAAACAGGTATTACCTGCTCAGACACATGGGAATTTGCCAGTATACAACTTCAGCATAAACCCAGGCAGTAACGGCAGAATTTGGCCACTGACTTTCCCTTCGGCTTGGCACTGACAGCTCCTCCCAGATCCCTCCCTGGCACCCTGGACCTGCCCAAGCGAGCTCGTACCTAACACAGCACACATGTTTAGGGCAAGCACAGGTGCATTACTCCAGAAATTGTCCCTAACCCAAACACAGCCACCTGCAAGCAGAGGGGAGCAGCCAACAGGACATAAACTGGTTTGATATTGCAGCAGTGGAGGCCAGGAAGCCCAGAACCCTCCCGAGTTGCACCCCCACAGCAGCACTGGAGAACACTGGGACAGTGGCAGGAGTTCAGCCAAGATGGTAGCACCGGTGCTTCCTGGCCTCCAGATACACAGATATGCCTCATCATGCTTTCCCAAGGCTTATAATTTATTTATGTTAATGTCTACTCGCTACTAGATATTTCCAGGCATTTATATACCCTGCTTGGAAGCAGAAGAATTCAAGAATTTGCTTTACTAGAATATGGAGCAGTTGGCAGCACCACATCCCATTTATTTAGGACAAAATAACACCTGCCACTAAGAGGAAGAACTATGCTGTAGTTAAATTGACTGTTTAGGACTAAGCAAGTGTCACTTCAATTGCCCCAGTTCCATCGGGGACACCAGGAAGGTCGCAGTCTCCACTCCCTGACTTGCAGTTCTCTAGCTGAAAATGATAAAGGATGTAACTGTCAATATTAAACTGGATAAACTCACCCACACCTACGGATGAGGGTCTGCTCAATGCCTAAGCCACTGCTCCTTGCAGGGACTGGATTGGTGGTTTGATTTTTTCAGCGCATTGGTCTACAAAGCAGCTGGGCCGAAGCCAGCACAGTTCAAACGCGGCAGAGCTGAAATACTCGGGATTCCCATCAGCACCGTCCCCTGGCGTGCACCCGGCCCGGAAGCTGCCCGGAGCAGAGCCCTGTCCCCCGGCAGGAGCTCTCTGGCGAGGGATGGATGCCCGGGATCGCCTGCGGCCACCCCGACCGCTCCCGAGGAGCGCCGGCGGGCCCGGAGCGGGCAGAGCCCCGCACGCAGCCCCGAGGTGCGGGGAGAGGCGGAGCAGCTGCTCGGGCAGCTCTGCCTCCCTCTCTCCAGGCCCCGAGGTGAAGCTGCTCACACGAGCAAAGCGCCGCGACGACGCACACGGGCCCGAGGAGCGGAGCCGCCTCCTGCTCTGCGCTCCTGCGGTGCCCCAGAGAGCTCCGCGAGGCTGCTCCTGGAGCCCGGCCCGCGGCAAAAGAAGGACAAGCTCCTGTCCGTGCTCAGGTTACATCATTCTCTCCACGGTGTTCTCTCTTTAAGGGCACAGTGCACGATTTTCCCACGAATTGGGAAATAGGGACCACGGCCTCGGGTCTCCTCGCGGTTTCGTTGTTTCTGTCCGGTGCGATCACAGAGTCGTGCGTTTCTGATGCCACACCCTTTGCATAATTCGTCCATCCATTCACAGGTGAACGTCGCGGTGCATTGCTCGTGCTGAAATGTCACGCCCGTTTGTCCAGCAGCAAGCGCTGGATCCCGTCAGCTGCAGGGACTCCTGTGCACACCTGGCCACCCCTGAAGCATCTGGGCGGGGCAGGTGAGCGGCCCCGGCTCCCCGGGCACCTCTGGGGGAGCCGGGCCCCGGCAGGGGCCGAGCTGCACTCACACCCCACAGCCTCCGCCGTGCCGCGGCCCCTCCCTGTTAGCAGGGCTGGCACCGAGCTGCACAAAGCCCTGCTCGCCGGGGGCAGCGACCTGCCCAAACGGAAACACCTGCAAAACAGGGCACGAGTGAGTGACCAGCTGCAGTATTTGAAGTCTCTGCACCAACAGGACCAACATTCAGAGCTGCAATGCAGCTCTGGAAGCCCCAGAGAGGACAGAGGATCTCAGCAAACTTTTGGAACGAATCAGTTTAAAAAGCCAGAGGAATGTGTCCGGCATCCCAGTGTGGGCTTTCAAAATTGCCTGAGCCACAAGGGATTTAATTTTTTCTGAGGTTGTTGGGTTTTTTTTTTAAACACCCTCAGAACTTTCTGAAGTCACGTGGACCTTGCTGGACAACCCTGCCACGCTTCCCAGGCAAAAGCAATGACGAATTACAAGAGACACCAGAACAAAGTAGGAATTAATGGCGTTGACATCAGCTGGAAATAAATCTTTTTTTTAAAGACAGTCACATGTATCACATACCTGCTCATTTCGAAGCTACAGGAATTAGAAATTCCACTCTGATCCTGCCATAAATGTGCATGCAGACATTTCCAGGTTCCACTCTGCACAAGGCACGATCTCCAGGCAAAGCCCCGTGGCAGCTCACGCCTCTGGGGCACAGCAGGCACCCACCGAGGAAAGGAAAGGAAATGGTTTGGGAAAGAGCACGCTCCATGCCAAGGGCTGGCAAGCAGGAGGGAGCTGATCATTTTTAAACTTCTGTCCAAGCATCTGCTGGCAGACACGAGAGCAGAGCGGAGGCTCCTGCTGTGCAAAGCAGCAGGCAGCCTGTTCTGGCTGCAGAGCAGCACAGAAAATTAATTTCCAGCAATTATTTGTGCTCTGGCCAAAGAACCAGACCTGGTGTGTGAACGAGCCAGAGGAGACACCTACAGCTGCTGCTCCAAATGCATTCCAGGGCCCAAGAAATCTTATTCAAACCTCTCTCGCTCCAAGCATTCGAAAGGCAACAGAAAGCCATTTCTGAGGGTCTGGGTCTGCAGCAGCAGCCCTGAGCAGGCACAGGGGCTCTGCTGCCCAGTGCCCAGCACTCCCCAGGCTGGGTGCTCCCAGCTCACTCCCAGTTCTCCCAGTCTCACAGACTCCTCACTTGCAGAGGACATATCCGGTGTCCACGTCAGACACTGAGTTTGCAGAGACCTAAGTCAAGATTCTTTTTTCAAGTAGATGGCAGGGTAGGGTTAGATTAACAGCCTGATCTGGGGAATGGAAGAATTATAGTTTTAAACAAAAAAAAAAAAAAAAACCCAAAAAAACAAACAAAAACCCAACAAAAACAACAACAAAAAAAAAAAAAAAAACCAACCAAACAAACAAAAAACCAACAACAACAACAACAAAAACAGATAGGGTAGAATCTATTCTCAGTATTTGGACCTGTGTTCCTGGCCTCAGAGGCAGGACTGAGGATTCTGGAGGGCACGTCAGCCAGGTTGTCCCAAATGAGAGCACTCGGCTTCCTCAGGCACTGCCAAGGGCCACACGAACACTCCAAGGTCCGGGGGAGCTGCTCAGTCCCCAGGCAGATTCCCCAGAGCCTGCAGCTCACCTCACCTTCTTGCTTCCCATCCTGCCACTGGCAGCCAGGTTAGGCCAAGGAAGGATCAGAGGAGCCAATTTCAGCCATTACGTGCAAGGCAGCACAGCCCACCCCTGGAGCAGGCAGCAGGGGAAAGGCTCGGAATTCTCTTTAACAGCAGCTTCTCTAATTGCTAAAAAAAGCTTTTTCAGGATATGTGATCCTTTTAAACAAGACAAACCACAGCAAAGAATTAGGGTTTTACAACTTGACTAAATTACCTCTCTGAAAATTTCAGGAATTACATTCTGGCACATTGCAAGTCTCCAGTAAGTAATCCCCAACTGCAAACCTGATGAGAGAAGAGAATCAGAAGGGAAGAGTCACAGCAGCATATATTACCATTTTTTTAAATAAAAACAAAGAATTGGAAGACTTTACAGCACAGCAAATGTGCAAGCAGAAAGGTTGGCAAATTACAGAGCACTTGGGGAAGATTTTTTCATTTTCTTCAGCACAAGCCAGCGCTGCTGCTGCTTTGCCAGAGGGCTGTAATGGGGCTGCCCCGGGCCCCGTGCCTCAGTACCCAGCACTGCCATCCAGGCCCCTCACGCAGCTCAGGGACAAACACCTCACTGCCAGTCACCGTGGTGCCCCTGGGCCCCAGTGCCAGTGCCAGGCTGTGTGGGGACAGGACCCCTCCCACAGCCTGGGCAGGGCCCCCAGAGACCCCTTCTCCTGGGAACACGGGGTGGACAATGGCTGAGGTGAGAGAAGAGCTCAGGGAACCGAGTGACCAGCCCAGGATACAGACTGGGCTTTAGTTTAATCCTGTCCCCAGCCCAGCTGCTGTTCCCAGGCTCGTTCTCCAGGCGAACACACTGTGCACAGGATTTACAGAGCACTCCTGTCTCATCACACGCTCTCTTCTATCGGGTTGGACTCAGTGACAAGGACAAAACTATCTATTAGGAAACAAATTACAGTTATTTAGTACTTCTGAAAAATGGCTGGCTTTTAGAATCACTTTGCCTTTTAATATTTAATGACCCAGATCAAGAACAGAACGCTCCCAGAGGAGCAGCCAGCTGGCAGGCAGCCCAGGGGAAAGACTTCTCTGGGATCATGGAGCACCTTCCCGAGCAGCTGCCTTTGGTGGGATCTGGGAAAGGAAACTTCCTTGGGTTTGGGTTCAGAACTGGAGCAAACACATCACATGGATAACACGGAGCATCTCCATGAGCAGAGAGCAGAGGAGTGTTCTCAGGAGGAGCAGTTTCCTGCACCTGCAGAGAAGGGCAGCACTGACGTGCAGAGTTCAGCTCTCTGGGCACCCTCACCAACAGCTCACTCACAAACAAAGCCTGGCATTAAAAACCACCATTAAATCCCAGCTGAAAGCCAGGAGACATCTCTAAACGCATGACAAATAATTCAGGGGCTAAAATTCTGGGGATTAAAGCATTGGGGACTAAAAATATAATTGGTTTGTGAGTTGCTATTTCATCCTAAATGAGTATTTGATTGCGGTTCCTGTAGGAGGAAGAGAGTGGGATGTTTCCTCCCAAAGTCCTACGGCACTTGTTTCCCACGTGGTGCCACAACTGTTAATACATCCTAGACCTTGTATAGGCTGCTGTAGGGCACCATCCTGTGTGAGAAATGCATGCACAAAACAGGACTTCTGAGGATGAACGCTCTGGCTGGGAGGTGACAAAACTCTGGCTAGGAAAGAGCCACAGAAGGTTACAGGGACCTGACTCCCTACTGCAGAAGGCAATCAGCATTCACCTGGATAACAAACTAGATTGTAAAGCACAAGGTAATTTACTGATCTCAAACGATACTGGAATGTTACTGTGACTTCCATACTAATACAAATGCCAGGCTAAAGAAATACTGCCATCAGCTTGGTATGAAAGAAAACACAAAGAATGTGGGGAAGTTGCATTTTAAGGCTAACACAGTAGTGCAAGTATGATGTGCAATCACAGGTGCTCCAAAACTCTGATATAACAAAATTCTGATGTAAAAGGAATTTTGGGTTCTAAGCTAAAAAGGTTCACAACTCCAGAAAAAAACTGTTCAATAATCTAGCTCTACTATTTTTTCTTGCTGCAGAACACAAGTTGGTTTAAAAAGCACAAGGTTTTCAAGGCCTGTTCTACACCAAAATTGGAGGCTTCTCCGCGACGTGCTGCTTTGAAATGGCAGTAGTGGCATAATTACATTATCGATGTAACTTGCACTCTCCCAGGCCCAATCATGTGAAACAAAGAGCCATTTACATAAATCTTCCACTAAATAGCAGGTTCTATTACCCCGGTATTTAAACAGAAATAGACCCAGTTTCCTACACGGAACGGTGAGAGAAATAACCCTGCAAGTCTACAAGCAGATGTAATGACTGGGAAAGGCGAAGAGCCCCAGAAACCGAGTCTCCAGCCAGGCACAGCCACCTGCAAGGTCCCGTCCCCCGGGCCCCTGGTCCCCCCTGGTCCCGCTGCGTTCCGGGAGCTGCGGAGGCAGCACAGCCCCGTCCCCTCGGGCTGGCCGGGCACGGGCGGCGAGCCCGGCGGGCGGCAGCGACCGAGGGGCAGCGAGCGCGGGACTGCTCCTGCCGCTGCCGGGGCGGCGGGACGGGCGCTCGGGCAGCCCGAGCCTCTGAGCCGCTGGGGCAGGGCCGGCAGACCCCGGTCCCCGCTACCCTCGGCCCTCCGCACCCCTGCTGTCCCCGCTGTCCCCTCCCCTCGGCTCCCCGGCCCCTCCGCAGCCTCGCTGTCCCCGCTGTCCCCGGCCCCTCCGCACCCCCGGTGTCCCCTCGGTCCCCTCGGTCCCGCGGCGCCACCGTGTGGCCGTCCCGCAGCGCCGCACGGGCCCGCCCGGCCTGTCCCCGCACAGGGACACCGGGAGAGGGACACCGGGACACCGAGAGAAGGACCCGGGCACTGGGACACCGAGCACAGGGACCCCGGGACACCGAGAGAAGGACCCGGGCACTGGGACACCGAGCACAGGGACCCCGGGACACCGAGAGAAGGACCCGGGCACTGGGACACCGGGACACCGAGAGAAGGACTCGGGCACTGGGACACCGGGCACAGGGACCCCGGGACACCGAGAGAAGGACCGGGGCACTGGGGCACCGGGCACAGGGACCCCGGGGTGGCGCTGCTCCGGCCCCGGGGCGGACTCGCTCCCCCGGTCGCATCCCCGGCCCTCAGCCGCGCCCAGCCCCGCACGCAATCCCTGAGAATGCCGAAGCCTGGGAAGCAGGGACGGTATCCCAACAAAACGTGCACGCTTCTCCTAAAGCCGTTAACGAGCTCCTGTAAGAAATTTCCTTCCGGAGTGATTTGTGTATTTCAAGGACTTTTCTCCTCCATCGCACTGAGTGGACCTGAAGCAACCACAAAGCTGACTTTGCCTGTAACTCACCCATAGCTCGGAATTATTTTTCCTACCCCACTGTTGGCTTCGAGTGTTTCCAGAAACTCTCGGCACCTCAGCACCGGGGTCCCAGTGGTTCCAGGGCCGTTCCTCGCATTGCTCCAACTGGAACCAGCCGTTCTACACTTGCAAAAACCCAGCAGATAAAACTACACCAAGAATTTCTGTGCTCTCGCTCATCTTCCGGCAAACGCATCGATTTTTTTCCCCACAAACAACAACAAGCAGAATTGGCCGCGTTGGTCATTATTCCGAATCCAGGGCGTTCCGAGCCCGCGTACCTTTGCTGGCTGGAACGGGTGTGATCTTTTTGAGAAGCAGCAGTTCCCAGCAGCGTTTCTCACAGGTTCTTGGAGGGGAATCACTCGGCCACTCGGGCTGCACAGAGTTCTGCAGCAGGGAGACATCGCTGCAGCTCACACAGAACGGTTTGTACAAAATCAAAAGATTTTGAAGCAATGAAGGGTTGGGTTTACACGCAGATCAAATGGAGCCCACATAAATCAAAATGACAGCCTTAAAGACTTGCAAAAATAATAATGTTTAAATTCATAAATATTCAGATTTTTTCATTTTTAACTGCAGGGAAATAAGGCAGTGATATTGCAAATTCAGCTAAAGCTTTCCAGATTCCTCCACTTGTTTTCTGCTTTGGAAGGGTGGTGGTTGTTAATAAACGTAAATTTAAAACCCACTGCACAGATTAGTCACTGTGATAAAGACTGATAAATACAAAACCCTTTCACATACAGACGTGCAAATTTCAAAAACAGGTCAATTCATCACACTTTAACTAAATGATTTGTTCCCAGGTCATGGACTCACTTTAAAACGACCCTGGCAATCAATTAAAGGCCACCCAAAAAAACCCAAACCCCACAATGGTGCCTTCCACTGTCCAAGGGACCTCTGTGCTCCATCCTCACGGACCCCAAGTTGCAGCTGGTACACAGAATGCCACAGCTGAGGCCACTCACGGGATTTCTGTGGGCCAGGAGATGTCTTGGCACAAACGTGCCCTTGAAGAACCCCAACAGCTTTGGCTCTGGTCTCCTCTGAGAGCTTGTCTGGTCACACCTTCCCACCCTGTTTTGCAGCATAACAACATTCCAGGGTTCCACCTGCAGAGTCTCAGCAGAGAGAACCAGGGCAGGAGCCCTCAATTCAGCTCTAACCAAGGCATTCATTAGTAACTCTGGGTATCACCTCTTCAACCCTGCTGCCTTCTGGGCTGAAGCCATGCAGCAGACTTTGCTACCACGTACCAAGGAGGGTTATTTTAACCTCCTACTTCTGCACTCCCAGCTGCTGCTGTCAGCCTCCCTGCTCAGCTCCAGCTGCCCTCCCGGAGTCACAGGGACGTGCAACACGGGAAACAATTCCATTTGCACTTCTGCTTGCCTCAAACCCTTCACAACGAAGAGCATTAGCTCTGCTTCTCCTTTCACCTTGCACTGCCAAACACTCAGGAAAATCAGCAAGAGGTGGCCCTGACTCCTATTTTCCAAGTTGGCTCCAAGTTTTCCCAGGCGTGTTTCAGAGCACATCCATCGGTTCGCCATGGTGTGGCAGCCAACAACAGTTAGTGAATGAGGCTGCCCGAGCCTGCCAGAGACGCAGCTCTGCAGCAGGGCAAGAGAAGAAATGGTTGCTTTTTAGCTCTGGAGTTTGTTTTTTCTTTTTAGAAATCCTTAAATGCCTTTTTGCGTGCTCCTGTTCTACAGAAAAACAAGAACAGCTGTAGAAAGTTAATGAAAATATGAGAAATAGACTAAGCATCTTTACCTGTATGTACTGTTCAAAGTCCTGGCAGTTGCGAGGATATTTGGGGTTTTCCTTTGTAAAAGAATATCACATAGAGGAGAGTTGGGTTTTGGTTCAGGGCACACCACCACTCCAGGTGTCTGTTTCTATTATTGAGCCATTAAAAGCCAGAAAAATACAGAGGTGATCAATTAAATCAAAACCGTGCCACCACGTTTTTTAGAGATTCCTGTATTTCATCCACCATTCTCTTCAGAAACACTTCCAGCTGACCCCACCGAGATCACACGCAGAAGCCTGGTGAGTTCAGCAAGTTCAATGCCATCTTTATCCAGGCCCTCAGCAAACAGGAAAAACCTGTTATTTTTTGGCAGAAGTACAACACATCATCTTCCGCTCCTATCCTGATCCATAGAGTAATCCAGTTTTTAAAGATCTGGCAATTTTTGCTGAAAGGTCACCCAGCAGAACTCACTCTGCTGCTCCCGGGCTGGCAGCAGCAGAAGCCAGGCTGAGCAGTGCAGGTCGCTGCAGCACTGGCCAGCAGGCAGAGTGCTGGGCACTGCCCGGGCTGCCAGAGAGTGCCTGGGCTCTGCCCGCCAGGGCTGGGCCGTGGCCAGAGCCAGATTTGGGCTTCTGAGCTGGCAACAGAACCAGGCTGCAGCAGGGCAGCACCAGGGCCAGACATGTGCCCTCCACCCAGTGCCACCAGCCCAGCGGGGATGGAGGGAGGGCTCTGAGTGCAGCAGAAATCAAACCAGCAACACGTGACAAGCAGCCCATTGCCTCGACAGTCAGCTCACCACGACGCTGAAGGAAAGGTCAAACTTTTGCCATGTGAAAAAAGAGAATTTATTGGGTAAATAAGGCCAGCGTGTTACCAGAAATAAAAGGAGTACGTTGGAAGCTGGGGAAGCACATCCCTGCTCTGCTTGGTCCGGTCTCCAGGACACCGGAACCTGCGAGATAGGACTGAGCAAGGGCAGAGCTCAGCTCTGGCTGCAGGCATTGCCCCTGTGACGTGCCTGCACGATGGCAACAGCTGACACAGCCAGAGGAGTGACAGTGGTTGAGAAACATCATCATTCCCAAAGAACAATAAATATTGATTTTATAAGTGCACATTTGCATCCAGTTTTATTGTAAACACTATCAGGCAGTTTCGCCTGGTTAGTTTTTTCTTATCTTAAGCCAGCAAACTCTCCAACAAGCCCAACAAACTGAGATCAAACGGGTCGTATTTCAGGGAAGAGACCTGCTTGACAGCAATTTCTGATTTGGGAAGTCTCACCTGCCCTCAGTGATACCCCAAGAACAACATTTTTTCACACGGCAGATACTGATATGATGAATGAAGCTGATCAAGTATCTCCTGTAGATTGATGCACTTTAAAAAAAAAAAAATAAACCCTCAGCACCCACAGCATAATTTCAGCAGAAGGCATGTGGAAGTGTAGGGGCTAGAACAGTATTATTTTGAATAATTTTGGTATCGCAGAGAAACCTTGCAACCTATCTCAGGAAAAGAGAAACTTGGCCCTAAATTACCCTGCCTGGGCTTGCAGCCTCAGTGTGAAGCCCATGTGAGCAGCCTCTAACTCACCAGGGTCTCAGAGGTAATATGGGAGTTAAGGCTGCACTGACATTACTCCTGAATATAAAAAGTATTAATGCTTTAGAGAAAAAATACCGTTTCCCCTGCTTGCCTCAGGCTCTCACAGCCCCTGTGCTCCAGAGGCAGCCTGCAAAGGATCCCCATCATTACTTCATCTCACTAATTAGAGTTTACCTGCTGCAGATTACAACACGGGATTAGTGTTAAGCAAGAGCTGTCCTGCTCACCCTCAGCCTGGTCCTGAGAAGTGCTGAGCAGCATACAGCGGAGTTTTAGTTCAGCCCTTTCTTGCAGGGAGGCTACAAACTTAATAACTTCTATTTATAATAATAAATTCACATACACTTTTATACCTTCAGGTTTGGGAAGGGCTTTCAATTTCTTCCATAAATCAGACCCCAAAGGAATCCCAGTGTCACCGAAGCAGGCGTGAGGTCAGCAACACCTCGGGAAATGCTTGTGACCCTGCAGGGCACAGAGAGAGAACTGCAGCGGCAGTGCCGTTTTCAGTGTTCTGCAGGTTAAACCCAGAGAGGCGCTGCTGGGGCAAACGGAGCACAGACCTGGGCTGGAACCAGCTGATCCCAGTACCCACTGCGCACCTGTACTGGTACAGACTGGTCCCAGTCATGACTGTGCACCTGCACTGGTACAGACTGGTCCCAGTTCCCACTGTGCATCTGCACTGGTACCGCCTGCACACCCGACAGGGTGCTGACGCTGCCCCTGTCGCTGGACGGAGTGGTCAGCCCTGGCTGTGGCGGGCACCAAGCACCCACGGGAGGGGCAGTGCCAGCACAGGCAGTGCTTCAGCCGAGTTCCAGGTGCAGGGACACTCACACAGGTGCGTCACCTCCGAGCGTGCCCTCTGGGCCAGGGACACGTTCGCCCTGCAGCCCCTGGGGTCAGCCCGACTGCGAGGCGGGCCGGGGGCACGGGGCAGGCTGCAGGGCGGCTGGGAGCAGAGCAGCAGTTCCGCACTCACAGGTACCGAGCGCCTTTCCCTGTGCCGGGCAGAGCCGCGGGGAGGCCGAACCGCGCAGGTGCCGCTCGGTGCCGGCTCAGGCGGCGCAGACGGGGCACGGCTGCAGCCCGCTCTCGTCGCACGCCGGACAGCGCAGCGCCCGGTAGGACTCCCGGAATCTGTTTGCCAGCATCGAGAACTTGCTACCGTGGCACAGTGAGCAGGGAGCACAGCCTGAGCCTCTGCACTGGGAACAGCCGTGTTCTGCATTGCCCTCCTGAAGCAAACGGCAGGAAAAGAATCTGTTAGGGGGTGTGAGATACCCAAGTCAGGAGCACTCTTGAAAGAGGGAAGTTCTGTCTCCTGGTCTTTCCCATGGCGGTTGCTCCTGGCACACCACTCTGCCTATGACAATCAGCTCTCCACAGCAAGGACTTTGATAGCAAGGCTCCCACATGCCTGGGGACAATTTGTGGCTACTGCTAGAAAAGGAGAAGTTAATGTGACCGGGCTTATAACACAATACTCCAAACGCATCTTTCTCCTCCGCACAGCTCCACCCATCCTCCTGTCGTCTCTTAGCACACCATTTCCACTCTCAGCCTCAGGTCTGAGCCACGCCTCATTTCTACAGGGATTGCTCGTAACCCTCTCTCCCCAAATTCCTCGTCACCACCATGCACACCTTCTTTCAAGCTGTCCTTTGTGCCTGCCTCTCTCCCACTGTGCCAGGAAGCCTCTTTCAAATCCCACCTTGAAATTCCTGGGAACAGAAGGACCGCGGTGACCCGCGCTCCGCCCAGGCCAGACTCAGCTCCATGAAACTCTATCAGCTCCAGATGATAACATTAGGTTTTGTGGGATCAAATCTTGGTCAGACTAATTGGGATTCTGATCAACAGTCCCCAGTGAGAAAGCAAATGTAAGGCACAACCTTATTTCAGCTGATACTAAAATTTTAGCCTGAAGCAGTCTCAGCCACAGAGCAGCTGTGTTTAGCCTTGTCAGGCTGGAAAAACTCCAGCCTGCCCTCATCCCACTGGGAGGGGTGACAAGGGCTGGAGCCCAGCCAAGCTCTGGAAATGCCAGCCATCTCCAGGGGAAGGAATCAGTGGGAGACATGAGCCCCTGGAACCAGCACCGCTGTCCCCAGAGCATGGTCTCAGCACAGAGCTGGTCATTATCTCCTGAGGGAAATGAGGGACAGAGTGGTGTTTTTAATCCAAGTTTAGTTAGGAGCCAGATACAGAGATGGATGGGGCTTGGGTGCTTTTACCAGGGCTAAGGGGAAAAAGCACTTTCCATTTTCTCTTACCTGCACATGCTGGTTGCAAGTGACCTTATTCTCCACATCTTTTTTATGTCCTCCAGTAAATCTGTCTTTCCTCTCCCGGTACACGAACGTCCAGTCATTTATTCCCTCAGTCTGGATGATTCTTCTCATGAGCTCTCTCTGGTCCATCGGTGCACGGATGATTTTCAGGTTATTGGTGTAGATGATGATCTTGCCAAAATCTACAGCTGAGGAAGTCTGAAGAAGGAACTTACCAGCGTCTCACCAATATAATTCACTCTGCAAACACTGATGGTCCCTGGGCTTCCAGAAGAGCACCCCGCTCCACCAGGCCAGCTCCCTTGACCACCCCCAGAGCACCCAGCAAATTGGTGGAGGTACAGCCCTAATGGGTGAATCTGTATTTTTTTTCTAGTAATTTCAAAACTAAACTTGGCATGGTCAAATATTTCCCTGAGAGCAGCATTTTGCTGGCCTGGTCCCTCCTCCCTCCTTTCTGGGTGTCATATGGAGTTACTGGGGCCTATTGTTTTACACGCTCTTCATATTTCACTCTAAGCGTCTGTGTCAAGAAGCCATGCAAAAGGAGATGTTCTCCTAAAAAAATGCCCTGAGTCACATCAGCAGGCACGAGGTGGCTGCTGCTCTCCTGGCAGTGGGGCACCTGCTTTTCTGTGGGGAGAAACGTGAGGGGGAGGCGGGTGAGCACAAGTCCTGCCCACCTGCAGAAGGTGAGAGCCCCGCGTGCGTCACACAGACATGGTGTCTCCGAGCACCGAGCGCCTGTTGATGCAACACAAGCTGGTGCTGGACAGTGTGGTTACTCGAGGTACCCGTGGCTGGGCAGGGAGAGGAGCGTTACCCAAGAATGCAGAACAAATTAACGGGGTGGTTAAGATCACAGTACTGCACTGTCTTTGGGCAGGAGAAGAGATTCAGCATGGGCTGGTGTTTCCAGGCAAACTGCACGTCCAGCGTGTCAGCAGGTCAGGTATCAGCCACCCAGGTCTCCCACGCACAGCTTGGCTGAGCATCAGGAATGAACAGACTTCCACTGTGCTCAAATCAAGGCCATAAAAAGTATCTACACACATCGTGCATGCCCTGCCTCTTTATTAGGACTAAAGAAACTCTTCTCTATCAGTGGCGTTGATTACAGGTTAAGAAAATAGCCAGTGAAACTAAGCTGGGATTGTCAAAGCAGCCAAAGAGGAATTCTGGCTGCCAGAGGATGCAGACACCTGGTACCCTGAAGGCAGCACTGGCTTCCTGCCAGCTGAAGTCACACGGCTTTAATATTTTAAATATACCTAATTAACTTAACATCCTCCTTACGTTTGACTGATCTAGATTCAGTAGGATTCCTAGGTACAGATAGTAGTACCTATGGAAATGTTCTTCGACTCTACCCAATGGACAGACGCAGATTAGCACTGGGAGAAGCTGGAGCACAGCTGGAGCACAGCTGGCAGATGCCATTCCCTCCTGCAGACCCTGAGGATCCTGCCACGCGTGGCACACTCGGCACACGGAATTCCTGGAATAACGGCTGGAGATTTCCAACCACCCTTTTCAAGTCTGGCCTGACAGAACAGTTTTATCTGGATGAGGCTGCAGTGTGAGACTCCTGTCAGCATGCCACTCGGAGCAGGACTGAGCCCGAAGCGGGTCCCCAGGGCAGGGGCAGCCCCGGGCAGCACTTACCCTGCAGGGGCTGCCGCCGGGCTGGCAGTCGCTGAGCAGGGGCGCGGTGCCCGTGAGCCCGAGTTTCTGATCCTCTCGGAAGATGCTGATCCTCTGGGCAGTCAGGGCTGTGGGCCAGCAGAACCTGTTCTCCAGCACCTCCCCGGCCCCGCAGAGATGGTCCCCTGGCTCGAAGCTGTGGCGCAGGAAGCGCCGCGAGTGCTCCTTGGCCGGGGGCTCGAGCTCCTGCCCGTCTTCATAGACCTGCTTCAACACCCGCCCGCTGTACGCTGAGGATATTTTGAACCTCACCTTGCGGGGCCGCCCCTCATGCCTCTGGCTGAGTTTCTTCTGGGGCTCGTCCATCCCTGGGGTTTCAAGCTGCAGGTCCTGGAGATCAGCTCCGAGAGCTTTGGGTCCAAAAGAAAACACTTCCAGCTTCCCTCCACCACATGATGCATAATTCAAGGTTTCTAGTAGTTCCTCTCATCTTACAGCAAAACTGACACCACTGTATTAAATATTGATAGAAATTCACAAAGAGAAAATATCACTGGTAGTGAAGTCAAAAGCAGGTTGGTGAGTGGGGGCCAGGCTGGACACCACAGGAAGAAAGGAGTTAACCTGGAAGGAGAAGATTAAATAGGAAACTCTACCCATGAATTCTAAAACCATGGAAATATTTCTGCCATGTGCTGTGATAAGAACTACCCTGAATACGTCATCCCAGTAGTTTTTCATAGTTTTCTGACAAGGTTAAAAAAAGTTAAAAAGAAATTCAGAGAAAAAGCAATCCACCATTACACATCAAGGGGGACTCTACCTTGGCAGGATGTAGGCAGAGAGCTTCACTTAACTTCTTTCAGTTCAAACCCAGCACTGTTAAAACTTAATGTTCTCAATAGATTAATTCATTACGTCTTTTAAAAGTTGGTTAATGAAATCCTAGGATGACACTTTAGAAGCTGCCTGCTAATAACTCCACTGCACAAACCTTCCACCGAACAAACAGCTGCCACAAGTGGTTTCTGTCAGGACAGACGAGGCTCCGAGGGTCCCTTGGGCTGCTGAAGCCTCACCATAAGGACATGTAAAAAAGGTGTCTGGTACCAAGAGGACAGGCCTGCACAGGCCTGGGTAAGCACATAGCCCCGGAGCCGCCCTTGGCACCCCCACACCGCTGCAGGGCTGCTGCCAGGCTCCCCTCCTATCTCACTTCATATGAAAACTCTGACGGGCATGAATCACACTCAGCTCTTGCTGCATTCGCTTGGGAAGCCTGATCCACCCCTTCCCCTGTGCAGCCCCGTGAATCAGGCCTCAATTGCTGCTCTCCAAAGGGTCCCCAGCAGCCATAACCTGGCACGAACAGCACTGTGTGAGATACCTCAACTGGGGCTCATTTTCTTTTGATTCAGGGAACAATCAGACAGGAAAGGAAGCTCAAAGCAGCAACGAGAGAACAGAGCGCCAGCACCACCGCCAGCTGAGCAAAGCAACTGGTGGCTGTACAGTTACTCTCAGCTCCACCTGGCCCTGCGACTGTGCTGCTGGAACAGCCCATCCTCTGCAGCATCCAGCCAGGCACGGCCAGCCCGTGGCTCCTGCAGCCCCACGCTCCCCGTGTCACCCCAGGGCCAGGACGCAGAGGCGGCTGCTCATCCCTCACTGCCAGAGCCACGCGTCGCTTTTATATCTGCCTACTGATGATTCTTGCAAAGCAAAGATCCCCAAACGGCCATTCTGCATTTCTTAGCTGTTCCGAACACCCCGAGTCAACGTTTCAACGTCCAATGTCCTAAACAGGGACTTTCCGGGTGGTGTTTGATGACACCTGGAGGGTTCGGGTGGGTGCGGGATGCAGGAGCCCCTGCAGGATGCAGAGTGGGGGGCTGGCACGGGTGGGTGCGGGATGCAGGAGCCCCCGCCCGCACAGCCCCGCAGCCCCCGGGCGTTTGTTTCCCACAGCCCGCACGAGCCTTACTAAAAATACAACAAAAATAATTGCGCATTCAACAGCGAAATCATTAAGTTGCACGACCTAGATCGTCACAGCGCTATATTTGACTTCAGACTCTGTTCCACTGCATTTTAATGACATCTGTCTTTCAAGCGTGGGGTCTCTCCTCCCCACCGCGGCACCGGGAGCACCGGGGAATCCGGAGGCTCTGCAGAACAGAGAGCCAGCCCTCGCCCTGGGAGCACAGCACGCTGCATTGGAGCTGTTGCAGCCAAGCTGGGGCTGTACAAAGCAGGGCCGAGAGGAGAGCCACGCGAGCTGAACTTTGAAGGCGTGTTTCCACCTGCAAGTTTTGCCGGAAAATACTTTGTTGTGCTGTGCTTCCTTGGAGCAAGCACTGCCGCCCCCCCTCCCCTGCCCAGGGAGCAGGATGGGGATGAACGTGGGGCTCTCAGCTGCAGCAGTGCCCTGCTCACTGCACCTACAGCGAGGTGCCAGGGCACCAGGGATGTTTCCCAACACGCCATGTGACAGAAACAGCAAGGCCTGGGAGGGCATTCACAGGCAGCTAGCACAGCCACCACTCCCTCTGGCCTGGCAGCCCGCGCCTGGATTTCATCATTCCTTGTGCCAGGAGATGCAGCTAGACGTGAACCTCAAAAAATACAAGTATTCTGCTAACTACTCGCTCAGGAGTTTCCTATTCAGCAGCACTGAGACAGTCTCAGCTGAGACTGTTTTATACGAGGACCATACAAACCTGCCCACATGAGCCAAGACACAGGTCTGCTTCCAGCTGTCTCCAATCTATTTCTGCCAGCAGCTCAGAATATCTGCAATCTTTTATCTGACATTAAAGATCACATTTTCTAATTAACAATTTTAAAAGCGTGAAGAACTTTTAAAATATGAGCTGCCCCAGCCAGACCAGTCAGGTCACACAGTGCGCAGGGCTGGCTGAGTCACGTTCAGGGTTTGGTTTGGGATCCTCAGGGTGGGAGCAACCTCAGGAGGTCCCTAATCCAGCCCCCTCCCCCAGAGCAGCCTGGTCAGCATTCCAACTTCTCCAGAGATGCACAGCACAGAATTTGGTGAGGGTCATTAGCAGAAAACAGGCACGAAAGAGCAACCCACAGGAGCTGCAGCAGGTGGCACCTGCACAAGCAGCCCTGGCTCTCATTGCCCTGACACCTCTATTTCCAAACCATGGAAAACACGGCAGGATTGGCTCAGGTGTAAGCTCTGATGTTCAGGTCAGGAGGCACTAAGGCTTCTCTACAGGGGAAGCAGCCTGACCCGCACCAAGCATTTTTGGCACTCCTGGCCATCATCATCCTCTGCCAGGGATTTAACATAGACATGCTTGAAGTACTGGGCAGGGGCTCATTCCTGCTGTGAAATACAGGGGCAGGCATAGATCCTGCGGAAAATCCAAGGAGCTGAACCAGGACTTTTCCTCCCTCCCAGTCACAGCACAGCCTTGGCTCCCACAGCCAAGAGACCTGCATGGATTCCGCACGGGGTGGGTGGGTACAGCCCAGCAGTCTCTGGGCTGGGGGTGCTCGGTGCTGTCCCACTCCCCAGAGTCGTCCCTCCACTCTGAGCTCGTGCATCCACCGGCAATCAGAAGCTGATTGCTCCCTCCCAGCCCTGGATCAGCAACCCCCACCACTGGCGTTCCCAAACATCCCTCCTGTACCCAAATTCCTTGTTCCAAGTGGGCTGAAGGCTGCCATCAGTGCAGCCTCCCCGGGCCGAGGGGCTGGGACACAGCAGGAATGAAACCAGCGGTGCTGTGGAGAGAAGCAGCAGCCTCGTGCACAGAGCAGCTAAAGCCAGGGAATGGAGTCAGCTCAGGGTTGGATTCTCTGATCCAAACATCTCCTTTGCAGCAGACATCTAACATCTCCTCAGGAGTCCTGAGCACCTCATCAGATCTGAGCTAAGGTGTGATGTCGTGCTGCATCACCTCCCTTCATGAAGGGGCTGACAGGGTTTCCTTTTGCGCTCAGCCTCCTGTTTTCACAAAAATGCCAAAGTCACAGGTTGTTTAAAATTCTGGATGCTTTAACATTGTACTAAGCTGGAGTCACAAGGGTGCACAGACACAGAGCTACACACCTTCACACTCGCCGTGAGCCCACAGGACCCCATTTTTCCAGGAACCCAAGCTCAGGAGGTTTCCTCCTGCCGGCACAAGGCAGAGCCCGCTACACATTCCTGGAGGCTGAAGTCAGCGGGGGTGGAGGAGGCCCAGCACCTCCGGGAGAGCGGGCAGGCTCCGCGATGAAAGCCGGCTTACTCTGCACCAACCTCAGTACGCACTAAAACGCTGAAGTCACAAAGGAACAGGGGTAAAAACAGGAAAGAGAGCTTCAAAGAGGGAAATTCCCAGGGGTTGAATTTACCTGTGGACACAGCTCTCCCTGGGCTTCTCCTGAGAGCAGCAGCACCGCCTAGGAGCAGAGCCCAGGAGGAGACATGGGCAGTGGGCAAGGAACAGCCCGGGCACTGGCCACGGCACAGGGGCACTGCCCACCCAGGCCGGGAGCACGCAGGGTCGGGAAAGGGAGATGGCCCTTTGCTGGATAAAGCCACCTGGAGCTGGGAGGGAGCACCTGAGGAGCCCTGCTCCGCCCCGCGGCTGGGGTGCGGCTCCAGAGCCTGCAGACATGCCAGCTGCTCTGCCAGCACAGGCTACCTCCACCACAGGGGCCCGAGTGTTCCCAGGAGGCTCCCGAGCAGCCTGGCCCTGCTCCCCAGACCTCCTCCCACAGGGAGCCCTGCTCTGCAAGCAGGAGCTGTGGGGGAAACCAACTCAAACTGAGCCCCCAGGTCGCAGCGTGCCCAGAGCAAGCAGCAGCAGAGGGCTTTCGCTCAGGCAAGCAGCAGCATACCCGCAGTGCTTTGGTCAATGCTCACCTCTCCACGCTGCCCCTCTCGTACTGCACCATCCCCTCCTAGAGCTGGGGGCTTCAGAGCAGCAGGATTTATACCCTGCTCCTGGCTGCAGCACTCACTGGTACCCAGAAGCACCTGGGAGCACTAAAGCTGATGCAGCCTTGCAAGCAGTGGGGTCATTTCCATGTGTTTAATTAGGTGACTGTAACCTGATATTTTCTGTGCTCAAACCTCCACAGAGACCAGCTTCTGAAGGCCTGTGTTCAGGTCCACACTACTTGCAAACCCTGATTTCTTTTCTTGGAGGATTAAAATTGCATCCCTGAAGGTTCAGCGCTTATCAGGCAGATCCCAGAGAAGCAGGATGCTGTGCTCGGTGCTCCGTGGCTCTGCTCTGCACTGCAGGGACAAAGGATGAGTGTAGCAGAAACCCCGGAGCAGGTTGGGGGCACTGGGCACTGTCTGCGGAGGGGTCAGGGTCTCACAGGCAGCTTCATCTCCCAGCGGAGGGGCAGGGGCTGCCCACTGCCCCCGTCCCTGTGAGGAAGCTCTAGCCCTGGGCCGTGCAGCTCAGAGGTATCAGAGCCACTTTCGTGCCTGCCCCACAGTCTCACGGGCCTGGTGTCAGCTTTAATCACCCCCATTCCGTTCCTCCCGTGTGCAGGGAGCAGGCTGCAGGAGGAGGAGGAAGGAGGTGGCCTGGCTGACCTCCCCAGTCACAGGAAGGACACGTCCATCCTCTCACTGTTGCTCAGCCTGGTTCCACCGCCAACTACTCCTAATGACACGCAACAATCTGTCTTCACGAAAATCAGTGAATAAATTTAATTTAAAAATACTTTTCTATTTCTGGACAGGCACCACTCTGCTCCAGCTACTTCAGAATCAGCTGAAGCCTTCACAGTACCCAACAGCCAGACTGCACAAGGTTGTAATGGCAAAACAGAATTCAACCCTCTGTGAGCTTAATAAACTGCTCCCCTAAGCCCTCCTCTTATGAAGTGTAGATGGGGTGTCAATGTTTGGCTTCTATGCTCCAGCCGATGTGTATGTGCCTCATGAAGGGGACAAAAGGAAGAGGAAGCCTGGAACAGGCAGCTCCCTGAGGTTTGTCCCTCTGTGTGTCCCCCGGGGCTGTGGGGTGGGCACTGGGAGCAGGGAGGTGGTGGCCCCTGGCTGCTGCCCGGCACGGGAGACCAGGCATTGGTTTGAGAGGTGGAAAATTCCAGAGGCTCTTTCTCTGCTGGTCGCAGGTCCCCCTACTCTGCACATCCCTGCAGAGTCACGCTGGCCTAATTATGTCTTCAAGCAAACACAACTTATTTACTGAATGTGCCGGGTTCTGCCGTCGGCACCGCCGCCCGTTCAGAGCCCGCGGCCGCAGCCGCTCCCCGGCGGACCCTGCCCGCAGTGCCGGCCATCCCGGGCCAGGAGCAGCACTCCCGTCCCGGCCTCGGCGTCTGGAGGCACAGGCAGGTCCTGCCATTCGCCCCTCTCAGCAGCAGCACTGGGCACCGTGTTTGTGGGTGGCGAGGAGGATGAGCTGCCAGCTCAGATCTATAATCTGTAGCAGCTTGTAAGAGGCACCCCCTCTTGCTGCCCTCCAGGAGCTAAAAACAGTCTGAAAGGTCCCTCTTCCCCCGGAAGGGAGGCATGTGGCATCCCCTTGCATGGTGCAGAGTGGCTGAGGCTTTTTATACCCCCTGGAGGCGCTGCCGTGCTGTGCCCTCTGATGGCACACACAGCCCTGGCTGCAGCAGTGCTGCAGTGGCCACTGAACCCCAGCCTGGTGCCCCTGCGGCTCCTGGGGGATGATGAGGACAAAGCGTGTTTGCACTTCGCTTTGGGACCCATTGGAGCTCCTTTCTGAGCCGAAGTTGGAGCTGGGGGAAGACAAAAGAGGCAGCTCCTAAGGAAGACGAGTGTGCAACCACTTGGTGTGGAAGCAAAGGTGGGCGCATTGCTCTCAACCTTGTCTCCCAATTTCCAGCTCCATGATAAAACCTCTTTGAGGAACGCAGTCTTGCAACACATATTCCAGCAGTTCCATCCCTTCGGCACCAGGCATGCACCCCCTGGGAAGCTGCAGAGGGCTCCCGTGGATCAGCGGGGCCGTGCCCAGGCAGAGCCCGGTGCGGCGGCACCGCCTGCGGCCCCAGAGCAGCGTCCTCCCGACCAGGCACCCCGCTGCTTCCAGCCCCGAGTTAATTACGCATGGGCAGCAGGCACCGTGGAAATGAAAGGGAAGGATGAGCAGCTTTCTAGCTCTGCCTTTATTTTTTAACCCCAGTTACGAGTCACGTTGGAAGAGAGAGGCGGTGACAGATAATAAAGTTCCAAAGGAATGGTCTTGAGTGTGAAGTGGAAAGCCAGGAGAGTCTCACATCGTGATCCCAAACTGGACATTAATATGCTGTGTGGCCTTCTCTCCTGGTTTCCTCCACGTAAACTGGGGAGTGGGGGATGCTTAGTCTGAGGGGCATTCCAGAGATGAATTAGCTTTTGGGAAGCGCTTTGAAGATTTAACGTGTTATGTAAATATAAGTGTTACCACAGACAGCTTTTGTATTGCAGCAGAACCAGAGAATGCAGCCCAGATGGGAGGCTGGATTGGCTGTTCTCAGAAGCTCAGAAGCTGCGGGTTGGAAAAGACCTGACCCCACCTGGACAATCAGCAGCCTGTGCCCCAGGCATGCGGGAAGGGCCAGAGCCACTGCCAGGCTCAGGGGAGCTTGCCCAGAGCATATCCCTGGTGCCATTCCCAAGAGATGGAGAGCACAGGGGGCTTCCTGCAACCACCCAGGTCACTGAAAACCCTCAGGGAGCCCCAGCCCCCTGATCCCCTGGGCCCCCCGAGTGTGCTCAGCATCGCTGGATTCCCCAGCCTGGCCCCTCCTGAGGAGCCTGCGAGGTGACCAGGCACTCCCGCTGTGGCCAGTGGTTTCCCTTGGGAATTCGGTGGGAATTGTGCATTGCACCGTGCATGTGCATCCCCCCAGCAGAGCCTCGGTCCCACCCACTGCTCTGAGAGTGCAGCCAACGCAGCCTGGCCCCTAAAGGTCAGGAAAACTGAAGGGGCACTCACCAAACAGATCTGGTTGTAGATGAGCAGGAGCCGGCATGCTGAGAACTCTCCACTCGACTTCACTTCCAGCACCTCCCCACTGCAGGGTACTTCATAATTCTGTTTCCTTTCCAATCTAATCAGATGAAAATACAAACTGAGTGCTAATCAAAGAGCACAAATAGGGAAGGATATGTAAAAAAAAAGAAAAACAACCTCCACCACCTTTGTTTTCAGTAAAGTTTATGTCATTTAGAAGCGCTGGCGGATGAGCTGAAGCTGTTTGCAGCATGACTCGCTAACCAGCGTGTGCCCCACCAGCCCAGCACACATCACCAGGTGACAGACTACAAAGCAGCACCAAAGCAAAAGGAAACTTGAGATGAAACAGAGTGAGGTCATTGGTTCCTGCCATTATCCTGAAAATGTTTGCCAACATTTGAATTTAGCCAAATGGCCACTATATTACAGAAATACAGAAATATTTTGTTTTGACATAATCATGATCTCGGGGGGGGGGGGGAGACTGTTTTAAACAAACAATT
>WEKY01062769.1:266973-291124 GCA_013390045.1 Picathartes gymnocephalus
ACACATTAACCCTTTCCACACTGTACTCCTCAGGAATCCTGAGAGGAGGACTGGGACAGCTGCAGCCTGGTGGCGTTATCTGAGACATCTTCAGATTTACCGTCTTGTCCTCTAATATTTGTAGTACTTTTACGTCGAAAACACAAGACTGAAACACGGCAGGGTGTGTAAGGAAAATGGTCTCGGACCTTAACTGCCCCTCCTGCTCTCCTTAGGCAATCCATCAGTATGTGCGAGCAGGCAGACCCGAGATAGGAATTCAGCTGATAAAGGGAATGCAAATTACAGGTACCGTGAGACGATCCCTGGCCTCCCTTGCCAAAACCCGTGCCTCGCTGGATGGGAAGGGGCCCCTCAGACCCCTCTGGCTGTTGCTGGGCTCAGGTGTCCCTGGGCTCGGCTCGCACACGGACCCTGCCCGCAGGGAGCAGGTGCTGGCCACGCTCAGCACCCGGTTGTGGCCCCTTGCCCCAGCACCAGCCCATTGCCGACCAGCCTGGAACTGGGAATGCTGGGGGCTGCTGGAGTGCAGGTGATGGCACCAGAAAGCACACCGAGGGCCAGCCCGGCCCTGCTAGCGCTGCCCGGGTCCCCCCGGTCCCATAGGGCGGGTTCTGTCCAGGTGAGCATCCCCAGGAGTGCGAGGCTGGAGCGGTCGCTGCCTGTCTGGAGCACCGGGCGCAGGAAGCCGGGTCCGGAGCGGGTCCGGTACACGCTGCCCCCGCAGCAGGCCCGTGCCAGCCCCTGGTGCCAGGGCTGCCCTGGGCCCTGGGGACATCGCGGCTGAGCTGCGGGGCCACGCGGCCGCTGCAGGCCCGGGCTTGAGCCCCGCCGAGCGCCCGGCCGCAGCCCCGCAGCCGGGAGCCGAACAGGTTGGGCGGCTCCGGGCTGTGGGAGGAATAATCGCTGGGGGTTGATTCAGCGAGCTGAGGCAGCCAAACCGGGCGAGGATGGCACCGCGGAGCCACCCGCGGGCCTGCCAGGTACCCCCGGCGAGCGGTGGCGTTTGAAGGACTTTTTATAGATGTGGAAACGGGCAGGGAGCGAGCCAAGCCGGCGCTACCTGCGAGCGGAGGCGGCCTGTAGGTGTGCGAGGGGTGTGCGCAGCGAGCGGCGCTGCAGCCGGAGCCCAGCACGAACAGGTCGGGGCTGATGTTTATCAGGCACTCTCATCTCCTGAGCTGGTGAATTTTTCCGTGCCGTGCCAGTCCTGCCGCGCGGAGCGGGAGCGCTGCAGCTTGCCCTGCGCTCGGCGTCGGGGAGCGCCCGGCCCGGCTCGGCCCGGCCCTGCTCCGGGACCCTCTCCCCGGCGAGCAGGACCTGCGGCTCCGGTGGCCGGCCGCAGCCCGGAGCCGTCCCCTCGCTCCGACTGAGTCAGGAGTGACTCATCCCAGACCGGGCTGCAGGCGCAGCGAGTGCGGCCGCAGATTGGCTGGCAGGCGCAGCTCTGGATGTAGGTGGCTGCGTTACACACTCCAGCAGCGCATCTCTGCTCCGCGCTCCCTCCTCCTCGCCCTCCGTGCAGGATAGCTGCCTGAGCCCGGGCTCTGGTTCTCGCAGGCGCAGGAAGGCGTCTCTAGCCGGCTCCGGTGGATGCGGAGCGTGGATGGCCCCGGCTCCGCTGCTGAAGGGGCTCTGCGCTGAAGATGGATGATTTGGCTCTCCTTGACTTGTTGGAGTGTCCCGTGTGCTTTGAAAAGCTCGATGCCACGGCAAAGGTGCTGCCGTGCCAGCACACATTCTGCAAGCCCTGTCTGCAGAGGATCCTGAAATCCCAGAAGGAGCTCCGGTGCCCCGAGTGCAGGACCCTCGTCCTGGGCAGCATTGAGCAGCTGCCCTCCAACCTGCTCCTCATTCGCCTCCTGGATGGAGTCCGGTGTGGACAAAACGTCACCAGGTTTGGCTCGATCCAGAGGTCGGGGGTCCCGTCCTCCCCCGCTTCCATCAGGAGGGTCCCCAGGGGGCTGCAGCTGCATCAGCACCGGCTGGCAACGAACCCCAGGATCCACATGGAAGGGGTAAGGAGGTTCCTAGTTATTTTTTCTGCCCATGAGCATAGAAAGGTTCCTGCTTTGTGCCCAGAGCCAGGAACCTTCTCTGTTAGCAGCACTGCAGAGTGTCTGAAGTGAGACTGAGTGTTTTGTGTGCAAATTTGGCTGCTCTTTTGGTGTGATATTTGACCGTTTCAGGTTCATCGCAGCAGAAATTGAATTGACTCCCAGGTTGAGACAAAGCCAGCCTGCCCTTCTTACAAAAACTTCCCAGCAGCTCTTTTCCTCCAGCGTTTTCAAATGCTTCGTGGGCTTTTGAGGGCATTTCAGGTGCTTGGACTTTCGGGCAGTACACTGCTTTTGACTGATAGCAATTACGTCAGTAATTGCAGAGCTGTAACTCTTAGTGGTGGAGAAGGTATTTCTGTAGCTGCACCTCAGTTTCCCCACACTGGAAAAGAAGGGGGGTGCCCAATGCTGCTGCTGCTGTTCCTTCCAAAGTTCTTGGAGGTTCACTAATAAAAATATCAAATTTTACTCACTTACCCACTGTACCTAGGGATGATAACTAGGCTAGTTTTAAAGTTCTACGTTCTTTCCATCATTTTCTTTAACAATACAAAAGCTTTTCTTGAATAAAGAGGACATGATATTAGACCTGTTAAAAGAGCTTGGCTCAGATGGAATTTAGGGTAGAGACTTGTGGCTTCACCTTTCCCACATGATATTCCTGGATTTCCATTTCTCTCACTTGAACTATTCTGTACAATGTCTCTAAAACCTTTTAATGAGACTCAGAAGCTTGGCTGAAAGTTGGATGCCAGAGCCTGGTCAGGGCACGGAGCTGTAGAGGTCCGGGCAGGCATGGCCCAGGTGTTGTGCCCTGTGCTGGAGCCGAGCAGGTGTGGCTGTGTCCTGTGGCTGTGAGCGGGCACGTGTATCCCAGGGAATCTCTGTGGTGGCGCTGAGGGATCGGGATGGATCACGCACCAAAACCAGGCATCCCTCGGGAGCTCCTCTCCTGGTGCTCCCCCTGGGCAGGCCTGAGCCAGAGGCACCGTGTCCCTTTCCTGAGAGCGCTGCCCAGCCAGGGACAGGGCTGGGGGCGGGTGGGTGGCACTGCCAGCCCAGAGCAGCCCCTGGCTGCAGCTCCGGGACATGGGGACACCGGAGCGGGTCCTTGGGCTGCCAGTGCCTCCCTCCCCAGGGCCCTGCTCTGCCTGGAGTTGTGGCACAGGGAGACCCTTGCTGGGAGCCTCCGGCTCTCCAGGGGAGCTGCAGGAGCTGCTGGTGCCACTCGTGCGAGGGACAAACCACCCAACAGTGGCAGGTTTCGGTCGCTGCCATCCCGGGTGGCATTCCAGCTGACAAGGAGAAGGTTGTAGTTTTTTTCCAACTGGACTCCCCTGGCCTTGGATAAAAGAGCACAAATACATTTGTCTGGTTTTCTTCTCTCTCGTTTGTTTCATGTTTCTTTAACTGGTTCTCAGGACAGGTAGGAACTTGCTGCTGGTATATAATGGCAACATCCGTCCGCCTATAGCTCCCAAAAGCTTTTAAGAGCAGCTTAAGACCAAACTCCTGGGAATCAGCAGAGCCAGTGGCTGTGGCTGCTCCCTGGCACTGGGACAGCCCTCTGAGAAGGGATATAAAACACATTACACTGAAATACTCTTAGACTTAATTAGTTACTTAATTATAAAACACTTCGGAATCCTCTGCTGCAAGGTGAAGAATGCAATGTATTAGTCACATTTTGGTTTTAGTGGTTTTAAATACCTGCATTCAAGACCAGCCGTTACTTTGGGTACTCCAGTGGGATGTTAATGGATTTGGAGCCTCCCCTGAGCTGGCGCTCGGTGACAGAAGCACGTCACCCAGCACAGCAGGGACACATTCGTGCACTGCAAAGATGAGATAGTGACGAGGGTGACTTGTCATCACCCTACCCCGTGGATGCCTGAGTTCCAGGGTCACCTGAAGGAATCTGGGTAAGCAGAGGCTTCCAGATGTTTGTGAACCTCAGAGCAGATTCTTCTCGTCCGTGAGAGCAGCTGCCCTGCAGTGCTGCTCACCCCCGGGTACTCAGAATTGCAGCGTACGTGTGCTGCTGCAGCAGAAGGTCACAGCTCCCCAGAAACAGACTGCCCCAATCTGCAAGGGCTGCTAATTACCCCAAATACTCTCCAGCACCTTGTGCTACAAAGCAAATACAACTGACGTGGCCCACACACAGCTCTGCAGCCAGAGCCACCACCCAGCCAGAATAGGGGCCAGCATTTGGTTTTACCCAGGCTGTTCTATAAATAAACTTCCTTTACTCCCTGGAGCTGAGAACATCACAAGTTTGATCAAAGTTTCTCTCTCAGCAGAGAGGTTTCCTTGCCAGCTCTTTGCTCTTCATGTTCAGGAGCATCCACGAAGGCAAGAAATAAAATCAGTCCCTCATCACCCAGCAAGCCAAGAGCTCATCTCATTCTGAGCAGGAGGGGCAAGCAGGCCCCCACGGAGCTGCTGCATTAGCACAAATACAGCGCTCGGTTTGCAGCCAGGAATTTCCCAGAGCCAGCTGTTAAAAAGCAGGGAATTTTCTAATTACAGCCCATCCCAAGCAATTTATTTGCTGGCATTTAAATCCCTTTTGAATCCACTTCCTACGAGCCAGCGTGGCGTGGGCACGTGCTGTGTTTGTGCACGTGGAGCCGTCCGTGTGCAACCACGGCCTGGCCATGCTGGGTCCCGCCCTGAGCCCCTGCACTGCCCCACAGCTGCTCCTGCCACCTCGGGCCAGGCCTTCAGATCCTGAACATCAGCGCAGAGAGGACAAGACTTTGGATTTTCACCATCTCCACATAATAAACCGTCTGGAATTTAAGAATAAAAGGACTTGCTGGGAGGTGTATGCGTAAATAAGCCACGCTGAAGCCTTTGAACTCTTAGGAAACGCCCCTGGCATGTGCCAGGTGTGGTTTCAGCTTGTGCTGGAGCTCCTCCTCACCTGGCTGCAGCCCCAGCGCGAGCTGGTGAGCAAGCAGACCGTGTGTGCTGAGGTGTGCACGAACCTCCCACACCTCTTCAGGGGCTGGGATGACCCAGCTGCACCCTGCACAAGGCAAAGCTCCATCCAGGCCCCTGAACAGCTGAACTTTGTCATGCAACAAACATGGGACAGTGAGCCAGGGGAAAAAAGTTCCAAGCGTGACAGCTTGCCTTAGGAAAACACAGACCACGCAGATTTAACTGTGACTTGGGCTATTTTCTCTTTGCATGAACTGAGTGCTTAACACCCCCTCCCAGCATTTCATGGGAGATAGACAGATAACACCTCTATTGGGATAAAAATACTCTGCACTCCAACGTCCCACCTTCACACGGACGTCTATAGATAGTGCCTGCGTCTTGGTATTTTCTTCTCCTCCAGAATCATCTCCAACTCCTTTCTGTATTTGACAGACAGGACTTGGATTGCTGGAGCTTCTTGAAGTCTTGTTCAAAGCAAACTCCATGTTTGCACCTAGCAGAGGCAAGCGAGTTTCCTGGCCCCCTCACTGAGCCAGCCCCCTTCCCCAGCCTCCCCAAACCCCCAGCACCTCCTGTGTAGTCACAGCAATGCCCTCAGAATGTGTCACATCCCCTCGGGCTGTACAAGGGCCGCCGGGGGGATGTCACACATCCCCGGATGCTGCCCAGGCCCGCCCGGGCTCTGCCCGAGGGGGTGCTCCCAGCTCCTTTCCCACCAGAGCATCCTCACACCCCGCAGCTGCTGGGGTTGGTGGGGGTGTGCCACAGAGCCCCTCAGCTGGACACGGAGAGGCTTCATTTGGCTACAGAATTCCCCGTGGTCTTATGGCCTTTCTGGAGAAAGGATCTGTCCCAAGTCTCTTCCACTGCCATGTCCCATCAGGGTTCATCTCATTCTAACAGAACAAGGAGCTGCTCCCACAGTGGAGCTCCCACCTTGTGCCAGACGTTGGTGTGTTTTCTCCCTCTGCATGTAGTTTTAGCACTTTTATCTACTACAGAGGGAGTGAGGTCACCTCAGCAAAGCCTGATGGACAACACACACCCCAAAAGCTGTGTGAGCAGCAGACCCGGCGCGGGGCACTCCTCAGTGGTACCTCGGGTGGTGGAAAGCCCAAAGACCTCCACGGCCAACAGCAGGAGCCAGTTTCACTGGTTTTACAAAATTAGGTAGCAAACTGCAAACACGTAAAAGTGTGTTAATTTGTTTCCAAGGCAATGAGTCAGGCTCGGATGGCGAGTCAGGAATAGCACAGCAGGGCTCCTCCGCCAGCTCGCCTGCCCAGCGCCGTGGTCAGCCAGGAGCCTCAAAGTCTGAGCCCTCCTCTCCTCGCGCGTTCCCTGCTGGTCGCTGTCCCTGGCTCCACGGAGCTGCTCCCTGGCACCAGGGTATCGCTTTCCCTGCAGAGGGAAGGGTGGGGAGGAGGCACACTGCCCTGCAGGTGTCCTGGGAGACGGGAGGGCTCTCCCTGCTGCCAGCAGCGTCTCGGCTTGCAGAGTGCCCAGGCCCGGTGCCACCGGCAGAGGTGGCCACGTCGCCCAGGGCTGGCAGCGCTGGCGGAGGAGCCACATCAGCACTCCCTCTCCCAGCACAGGGAGGGCATGGAACCAGAGGGAGAGGGCTCAGGAGCAGCAGCAGGAGGGAGCAGGATGCAGGTTTCCTCCCTGCACCATAAACAGCTCTTCTAAGAGCGCTGCTGCTGAGGCAGAGCGTCATGACTGGGCACGCCGAGGGCTGACACAGTTTGTTTTCCGTGCAGCTCAAAGCCGTGACACACAGCTTTAACCACGGCCCGGGACTGCTGACGGCAGCACAGACTCATCTGATAGAGCAGCAGCCAGCCAAGAGCTGCGAGAGGGTTTCGTGCAGGCACTGCAGCCTGAGCCGGCTGGGACCCGCTCCCCAGCACAGCCCTGCCACGTCCCCTCTCTCCTCTCACAGGCCTGTCCCTGCCGCCCCTGCAGCTCTGCCAGCACCCAGGAGCAAAGCCACGCTCAGGTCCAGCTGCAGCCCTGGGCGCTGCTCACCTGAACATCCCCCGTGTTTCTCAGAGGCCAAGTGAGGCCTGGTGCAGCTGTGTCCTCCTGGGGAGCCGCGGGGGCATCACCAGCACGTGGCCAGGCAGTGGTGCCTCAGCATCTCCCATCCTCTCCGTCAGAGAGGCTGCTCTGTGTTTTCTTTAATCATTGTCCGCGTCACCTTTGCATTCCAAAGGCAGGAGTAGAGCAGACCACGTCCAGAGGTGGCACGAGCCTTGATGCCATGGTACCCTGGGGCTGCGAGTGAGCAGAGGGGCTCGGTGCTCCCCGTCCCTCTGCCATAGCCCCGGCAGCTGCAGCCGTACAGATAGAGCAGCTAAATCATGTAATTCACATCTCCAGCATCTCCCCACGATGGCCAGTTGGCTCAGGAGCAGGTGGCCACCAGCATTAGCCATGGCCAGTGCTTGTCTCCCATTGGGGCAGCTCCAGGGCTGACATGAGCAGGAGGGAGTGGCTTTGTTCTCCCTGGTGCACACAGTCTATGTGTGCTTGGAAGACAGGAACAATCCTCCTCAGGGAAGAAATAATACAGAAACCACCCAAGTGTCTGAATCCTCAGAATATAATTATATGAAGAGATTGAAATGACAAGTTCCCTTTTGAAGGTTTTGTTCTCTGTGACAAGGCTGAAGTTATCTCCTCTGCCGAAATGCAGAAGAACAGAATTGCAATGGCAATTGATTTACATTCAAATAGCTCTTTTCATCCACCTGGATCCTGCAGAGCCCTGAACTGTGCTAGCTGAGCACACGAGCAGGCAATGGGGCTCATTCATGCCATGGAGACACGGGCAGCTGTGACAGGACGTTGGAGGCAGCTCTCAGTAATCAGAATGGATCGAGATGTTGTTGATCATCTCTATAAAAAGCCAGCATGTCCGCATCCACAGTGTGAGGGTGTGGATAACACCCAGCTCCACGTGCTCAGGGTAAGTCACAGCTCATCAGGAGCGTGGCCTGGGCCGTGCCCTCAGATCTGCCCTGGCACCACTGGCTGCCTCGGGCTGAGACATTCACACTGCCCAGTGCTGTCCTGTCTCCTGCACGAGGTCCTTGGGAAGAAAAAAGAGACTTCCCTGTGGGGCAACTGCCATGAAACCTGGGTTGGGATCAGTCCCTTGGGATTTACTGCAGGGATATTCAGGGCGTGGGCACAGGGGGAAGCTGCTCCAGGGAATTCCCTGCACGGGGTTAGGAAAATCAAAGCTGGGAAAACACCAGTCCAAGCCCATCTGAGGCCGTTCCTGATCCACCCACCAGCAGCATCCCCACGGCTGGAGTCAGCAGGACACGTGCCGTGGTTTGGGGACCTGCTGAGCGCTGCGCCAGGCAGTGGCAGCAGATCCAAAGGAAGCAGCCCTGCCCATCCAGAGCAGCGAGCTGTCCCAGGGATGCTCACGTCACTCATCCCACACGTCCACCCACGCTGTCAGAGATGCTGGGGAAGCCAGAGCACGGGGGGCTTGGGAGGATCCCAGCCGGTGTCACCAGCTGGCTCCCACTGAGCCCTGGGCGGGAGGGGAGCAGGACTCAGCGGGTCCAGCACGGACACGTTCCTGGCCTCGGCCCCAGGCTCCCCTGGGGGATCCAGGCTGCAGCTCCCGTGGCCAGAGGGCTGCACAGCTCCTCGGGGGGGCGAGTTTAAAGGGAGTTGCCTGGGACAAGGTTTAGGGGCATTCCCAGCTTCCATCAGCAGCCTCTCCTCTTCCCTGTGCTCCTGGCTTTGCCCCCAGGGATCCCCTCCCCAGCCAGCCTCACACGCTGCTTCTCCTTCTCTTTTTGGTGAATTCCCGTGAATGAGTGCAGCTCTCACGTGAATCCCCTTCTGCCAATCGTGAGGAGTCATAACCCTCTCGTTTCAGATGATCACATTTCTCTGCTAGGAAGAGATGCCCCGAATCTCTTCCTCGCACACATACACATATTTTTAATCTTCTTTGTTTTGCGCAGAGGGAGACTCAGAGGCATTGGATGTCTGCCCAGCGTAACTGATGCCAAAAGCCAAAAATAGTGAAAAAAATAAAATCTTTTCTCCCTTATTGGCCTCGAATCCACTGAGAATGGGGACAAGGAGTGGAAGTGCAGCTGCTAGGACCATCCCTGCTGGTGGAGAGGCCAAGGAGAGAAAAGCATCTCCCCCAGAGACGGTGCTGGTGCAAGGGGGTTCTGCTCCACACCTGGTGTTACCTGCTGCCTTCTCTCCCACACTCTCTCCAGGCAGCCCCACAGCAAGGGGCATCTGGGGCTTGGCCACTCTGAGAGCCTGAAGGAGCTCCTGGGTCTCATTCAGGTGTGATGGAGGAGAAAACAGAGGGTAAAATCAGGAAAAAATTGAGACAGCATCAAAAAAAAGTTACAGGCACCCCAAAAATGGGCTTCTTTGCTGTAGTTTCTCTCTCTCTGCTACTGGGCAGCAATGCTGCACACAAACTTTCAGCAAGCTTTAGCTGAGCTTTTCACAGAACTGCTCCCGGTGTTTTCCCACCGGGATGTTCAGACAGATGCCGAGTTTGCAGGAGGGACCAGCCGCTGTGTGCAGTGCTTGGCTGAACACGGAGCTGCACTGCCACCCTGCTAAAACCAAACGCTCCTTTGGATTAACTAGAAGCAGCTGGACCTGCTAACGGGAGAAGACTCCATGAAAGCAAAGCAGGTCCTCCTGCCCCTGCCAGGAGCACGTTCTGGCCCCAGGAAGCCTCTCCCTCTGCCCCCAGCCACCTCCAGGCACTCCTTGTCTTTATCGCCGGGTTAATTAGCATCCCAGTTTCTGCCCTTGCAATTAACCTACTTTACATAAAGCAAAACAGATCCCTTGCAGAGGATCTGGGACACGCAGGAGTGGGCAGGAAGCAGCCCAGAGCGAGACAGGGCTCAGACCAGCTCGGAGCTGCGGCTGCAGGGGAGCGATGCTGGCCCGTGACCAACTGTGACAGGGGCTCTGCTGCCCCAGCCCGGCTCCAGCCCCGTGGCTGCCACAGCAGGGCTCAACTGTTCTTTCCAACACCCCACAAACATGTTAAAAACCAGGGACTCTGCACGTCTTTCTGAAACCTTCAGCTTGCTGCTTTACTTTGTGAAAGGACCGTACAGTAAAAACCACATTAGTTGTTCCCTGTGGGTAGGTGAAGGCTTAGTTTATGTCCTAAATAAAGTTGGGAAATCGATGGGATATTTTTGGCTCAGTGTCTGAGAAGCCAAACAAAGTTTTCTTCTGAAAAATTTAAAACATCAAAACCTACAGGCTTCGGAAAAAGCTGATTTGGGTTGGGAGATTTGAAAGGGCCGAAAAGTGTGAGGAAAGGGTTAAAGAGGAGGGGAAGAGCTGAAGGTTGTGAGTGTGGTTAGAGGAAGAAAGAGCCCATTCATCCAACCATCCCTGCATCCAAGTGGAGGGATGCGTTCAGCCAGCACTGACAGCACAAACACACCTATCCCACCTGGTTTTCGGGTATTTATCCCAGTCTGCCTCATCCCTTTGCCTGCTGAAGAAAGAATATTCCAGACTCTCAGACCTCTGTTGCTTGCTCCCTGTTCCCAGTTAGAACCAGGCGTGCGTTGCATTTCAGAGTTTCTCTTCTCTTTAATATATTTCCATAACCCGTTCGTGCTGCCTTTAATGTTGTGCTGTATCCTGCCGTTCCCTCACATCCCAGACGCTGCTGCTCCTCCTTCCCAGGCTCTGTTCTCACACTTTGTGAGAGTCCCGTTTGTTTCCTGAGGCAACCCAAGGTCTGTGCTCCTCCTGCTTGTGTAACACCAGCCAGTGGTGCCTGCGTGGTGCTGAAGGAGAGCTGCTGCCCATGTTCTCTGTCCCCACGGTCTGTTCTCCTCACAGGAAGGCACAGGTGTCCAGGTGTGTGTTTGCAGGGAGTCCCATGGCCCCGGCACAGACGTGATCCCTGGTTTTCTGATGGAGAGCAGCACTGGCCCCAACTTCCCTTTCCCCGTTGCTTTTCTCCCAGCAATGTGCTGTCGGTGTCACTGAGCCAAGCACATGTGTTCGCTATGAGCACAAATTAAGAGAGAGAATGACTTAATTAGAACTAAACATTAAACTAATTGCTTCCCATTTCAAAGGCTTTGAAGTAGAAGCAGTCCATGAAATTTTTCTCTTCTTGGTTCCTTCTCCCTACCAGGCGTCAGGGTTTGGGGATGCTGGAAGATGCCCTCTTTCCAAAAACTTAAAACTTTCCGTGGGAAATCCGATCTTTTCCACACTTCTGGAAACTCACGTCGAGTTTCTCATTTCTACTTTCCTGACCTCTGAGAAGTGGCTGAGAGAGAGGGAGCTCTGCAGGAATCCTGCCTGAGCCCCCGTCACAGACACGGGTGGGTTTTGGGGAAATGCACAGTAAAAGGCAGGAAATACAGAATGTGTCCCTGGTACAGAGGTGTCCTGTGAGATGCGTGGGAGGGGGTGACCACGGCTGGGGACACTGCAGGGCACGGTCCCCAGCAGGCCACAGCAGAGCAGGGCTGCATTGTCCCCTCGCTGTGGGGAGGGCAGGAGCTGCACGCAGGGTCCTGGTACGGGCAGGGCTCAGCGCAGCTGCTGTTTTAGGAGAGCTCTGTCATTTCGTTCCGGTGAGAGCCAAGATCACAACATCCCTGCATCTCCTCTGGGTTTGGCGGATCTCTTCTATGCCGTATTACACTGCAACAATGACAACATTAAGCCACCTCTTCCCATAACCCAGGAAAAGGCTGAAATGAGCCCACAGTCACGTGTGTAAAAGAACTAAGGGACAGAACCACGGGAGCACAGAACCTGCACTCGCCTTGCTCTGCTGTGTTCTCCTGGCAGGTGACAGCCACCAGGTTGGCTGGATGATGGCTGTGGCCTCGAGTCCTTCTGAAATAGAAATACTTGGGCTGTTAAAATAGATATTGTGTTGGAGGAGCCCTTATAGCAGGAATAAGGTCCCATGGGAAGACTAGTTTAAGGCCTGAACTGTTCCTTAATATTCTTAAACAAGTCCAGCCTGCTTTTCACCTTGATACAAACTTAGCATAAGTATTTGGGAGCTTGTCTTCATTAGTAAAACCCGTCAAGGAAGGATGTGGGTAGTTAATCCTAATAAATGCATGCTTAAGCCTTAGACCTCTGCATTTTTTTCCCCATTGATTACAAATGCTTTTGGGGAATTCTGTCTGTGCCGGACAAGCCGCAGGGGCTGTTTCTTGTCCCCCCAGGTGCCCCGAGCCAGGGCCCTGTACACCTACCGCGGGCACAACCCCGGGGAGCTGCGCTTCAACAAGGGGGACACCATCGCGCTGCTGCGGCAGCTGGATGAGAACTGGTACCTGGGCGAGCTCAACGGCATCAGCGGCGTGTTCCCGGCCAGCTCCGTGCAGGTCATCAAGCACCTGCCCCTGCCCCGCCCGCTCTACAGCCTCGACCTGCGGAGGCGGGACGAGGCGGAGAACAAGGACGGCCGGACCTTGTGCAAGGTACCACCCGCAGCACCGGGGCACGGCGGGGCCCTGCGCTGCACCGGGCTCTGCCCCTCCCCAGCTCCTCGGGAGCTCCTCTCGGTGTCTGAGGGTCCCCTGCCCCCCTGAGAGTTAACCCTCCCCTCCGCTTGCCCCGGGGGCACACAGGGTGACAAAGAGCACCCGGAGAGGGGTGAGGTGCCCCCGGCCCCGGCCGGCGCCAGCTGAGCGCGTCGCAGGCTGCGCTTCCAGAGCCCTTCCAGCCACCCGCTCCCCGGCAGAACTTTGCCAGCACTGGTCTAGACGTTAATTGTGTTGTGCAGTTCAGCTTGAGATGCAGGGAGTAAATGGCACCGGCACCAGTTCCTAGAAATAAAATTAATACTTGTAATGCCCATAATTACAGCAAGCTCTGCTTTGTGGCTGTTTTATAGGAGGACAGAAGCAAAACATCTTATTTGAAGTTCGAATATATTTTTTAAAATGTCTTTTCATTTAATGAAATCGTTTTGGCTTCAGTAATGACTTATTCAAGTCTGGCATAAACAGACACAAGTTGTTAAGAGACACATAGAGCCACCAAGGAATTAGAAATTAGTTCTAGAGAAGGCAAAAGTAGGGCTGCTGTGGGAGACAGGAGGGTCTCCTGGCTCTGACACGCAGTTTATACCCCCTTTTATCATGGGGCATAAACTGTCTCCTGGGATTTAGACAGGCAGAAACATGTTTCCAGTTTGCTCGTGCACAGAAATGACAGGATGGCCTTGGCACATGTGTACCTGTGCATGCACTGTGGGCTTTAAACCTTATTTTGGAGAGGGGAAAAAGAGAAAACCACCCCTGTTGTAAAATGACAAAGTCTGGGAGCCACCTGTACCTCTCCTGTCTCCCTGTCTATCCCAGGCATTGAGCACATTGCCTCCCACAAGTGGGCGAGAATCCCCAAGTTTTGCAATTCACTAATGTCAGCAGTAAATCATGATTAATCCCTCTGGCACCCATCACGGTGAAAAACACTGTCACCACATGCCCTTTGCTGCCAACACCCTGATCAGCAGTTTCCAAGAAGTACTGTGTGAACACTGCCCATATGCAAACTCGGGGCCTGCCTCTCCCTCATTAACCCCAATGCTTAACAAGCCAGGATTTTTTTCCATGGAAGCAGCATCAAGCCGTGAATGTTCAAGCTGACAGAGCTGGAACTGGGTGGATCTAACCCTGCTGGGAACGCCACCGCCAGTGGGGGCCTCTCTGAGCCCCTGCCACGCTCTCAGCTGCAGGGCTTGGGTGTCCTGCTGCAAGATGCACCCACGTGAGCCAGCAGAGATGGGGAAAGGGTGATGAGTCTAAATATCCCTTCTAATTCAGAGTTAGAGTTACTAAGTACAGCCCTCCCTGCACCTCTGCCAGCAAAAGCTTTGGACAAGGAATGTATCATGGGCAGCACTCAGGAACCCCTTGTCTTAGCACAAGTTTTTCAAACCAATTTTAATTTTGCTGTCAGCTTTGAACTGGGGACTTTACACCCAGAATTTGTCACTGACAAATGATGAGAGAAATGGCAGAGCCCCAAGATTTTAAAGGTAACCTGTAATGGCCACCTGAACTCTGCCTGCAGCTCTGCTGCCAGATGGGCAAGGGAAACAGAGCAGTCATGGGCTGTGCCGAGTGTAACTCCTGAAACCCCTCCACGTCTCCTGTTGTCTCTTCCAGCCAAGCAGCCCCGCTCAGCAGCTCCTGCAGGCCACCAAAGGCCACTGGTCCCCGCAGAGCAAGGGCACGTCCCTGCGAGCGGCGTCTCCCAAGGCCAAGGCCGCGGGCTCGGCGCCTTTCCCCAAGGTGCCCGACTCCAGACGGAAGAGCCTGCGGCAGTTCTCCATCACCACGGCCCTCAACACCCTGAACCGCATGGTCCACGCTCCCGCCGAGCGCCCGGCGCTGCAGATCAGCTCCCCTGTGCTCATCAGCTCCAGCAACCCCACCGTGGCCCCCCAGAGCAGCGAGAAAGCCGAGTTCCCCTACGGAACCCCCATCCAGGTGAGGCAGGGCCGCCCCAGCCGAAAGCTGGGCTGATCCCGAGACACACTGAGCCTGGGCCTGAGGTACAGACCTAGACCCACCTGTTGGAATTGATCCACTCCGGGCAGAAGGGTCTCATTCCTTCTTCCCACACTGGCTGAAGGTCTGACCACAGATGCCTGCAATGGGACAAAAAGGGGTTTTTTACATTTATATGACACTTCCCATAGTGAAGGTTGCTCCAACGTTTTTCAGAGCAGTCACCCAGCCCCCGGCAGTCCGTGTCCAGGCAGTAACACCCGGCAGGCACTTTGTACTGAGCTGCGGTGTGATATCCTGGGTTGTGGAGGGCAAGGGAAACCCTACATTAGTTCCATAAGCCAACTGAAACTGTATCGTGTCTCACACCCCGCCCCCTCCCTAAGGGACCTTACCCAAAAGTCTCAGTGTGAACTACGGCCAACAGCGGAAACAAGAGAGGGGGCGCGTTACGGTTTGGCCTTAGAAGGGTTGGAAATTGCTTGCTTCAAACAGCTCCCGTAGGTTTGCAGGAGAATCTGTGCCATTTCTGGGGCTGCACGGGATGCAGCTTTCCGTTTCCTTCTCCGGGTCGGGGCTGCAATGACTGAGCTGCAGCGCTGAGATTCCAGGGGGGCAGTGCCGGGGAGGCCGAGGGAGCAGGGGCTGCAGCCGGGGCAGCCAGCAGCAGCTGGGCAAGCCGAGGCAGAGGGGCTGTGCCGAGGGCTGCCGGGCTCCTCACAGCAGGAGCTGCCCGCCTGCCGTTCCCACCACCGGGCTGGACTCATCTCTGCCCGTAAAAGGCAGTAACCAGCGCGGCCCCAGCCCTCCCCTCGGCGGTGCCAGGTGGGGCTCCGGTGGAGCCAGAGGCGGTCTGCAGGGCTGCCGTGGCCGTGTCGGTGCATGTGCCTCTTGTGCAAGCGGCTGCAGGGCGAGGGCAGCAGGGCACCCCCGCCCTCCCTCTCCATCGCTGGCATCTCTTCCCAGCCGCAACCCAGCGGATTCCCTGGGCTGGCACTCCTTGGGTCGGGGGATGTCTGGCTGAGAACTACTGCTCTGCCACTCACGACGGGAGCTGCTAAACCCCACAGCTGCCCCCAGAACATGCAGATTTCCTGTGTGATAAATGATGGGAGCTTGCAGGGCCCAATGCCCAGGAGCACTGAGAGCTCCCACGGCCGGGATGGGATGGGGAGCGCTTCCCTCCCCACGAGGACCACTTGGACACTCTCAGGAGGGACTTGCCCGTGCCAGCAGTGCTGGGGGTCACATCGGTGACACACTAGGAAGGGAGATGGAGTGAGAGAAGGATTTGGGGAGAGGCAGGGAATTAAACCCTTTGTACTTCCAAGGGCTTGCAAGGTACTCGCAGGAGATCAGCAAACGCTAATGCTGCAATCAGTCATATGTGACTCGAAAACATTTCTTTCAGTCTTTCTTCCCCTCTGCGTGTTGCAGATGCAAAGGCAGCTTTGAGGATGCTCTAAATGATGGCTGCTCCCAGGCACAGGGGAACACAGAGGTGAAAATCATGGAGCTTTCCACCCAGAAGGGAACATTTCAACACAGTTCCTTCAGGAAAATCAGCAAAAGGCTGTCATTTTCCTCCAGTGCAGAAAAAAGAAACTCCGAAACCCCAAATTTCAAGCATTTTCATTATGGTAATTAATAAAACAGAATTATAATGTCCAGTCAACTTTATGAGCAACTAGTCCAATCCTGCCTGGACTAGAAAACGAGGAATGCAGAGAAGGTTTGAAGCTGACCTGCCACTCCAGGTCCAAGACAGAAGCCGGAATTGCTGGGGTGTTTTAATTAATTTAATTTACTGGAGAGCACCAGAGCGAGTGAGTCACTTTTCGTTTTTCCTAGCTCCTTGCCAAGCCAGTGCTCCAGTACCGCATTACAGACACGACCACTAGAAATTAGATTTGAAATGAGCACGAGATTAAAGCCCCAGCTTGCATCATTAAAGGTCCTGTGGTCACTGCTGGAGAGCACAGCTGCCAGCATCATCCAAGCGCGGCGACGTTCCGCTGCCCTGAGCTTCCCGGGACGCTGCCGCCGCCGCGCCGCCGCGCTGGGGGCTCTGTCCCCCCGACAGAGGCCCCGCTGCTGCCACCAGAGCTCAGCCGGGGCCCCGCCGCGGGGCAGCAGCGCTGGGTCCGGACGGGACCGAGCTGCTGCTGGCAGCTGCTCGCCCCGGGGCGCTGCACAAGGGACAGCTCAGCAGAAGAGCGTCCCGAGGGTGCCGGAGGATGCCCTCCTCCCTCCCTCCACAGCTCCAGCGCAGCACGGAGCTCTCCCGCATCACCCCAGCCCGGGGCTGCTGCGCTGCCAGCGCCGCTGAATCCAGAGGAGAAAAGGCAGAAGTCAGAGGGACAAGTCGGCGCGCCCAGCTGGCACAGACCCACACGTTCGGCAGCTGGGACCCTGCCGGGCTCCCTGCAGAGCCCAGCAAGCACAGGGGACACAAACCCACACTGGGAAGAAGAACAGAAAGACCCCCCCAGGAGAGTCCTGGGTCGGGGGTCACGGCTGGACACTCAGCAGACACTGGGCACAGGACAACAGTGCACACCTCGCCCCAGAGACCCCCCCAGGGAGAGGCATCGCCCCAGCTGAGAGATGAGGAGGGACGGGGAATGGGAACGGCCCAGCACCCTTCTCGTGACCTCCCTGGCACAACAGGGACAAGGAGTCACCCTCCGGCCCTGGCACAGCACAAGGCACAGTTACCTCAGCAGCAGAAACGGGGCTGCAGTTCCTCCCTGGAGCACCAGGCCCCTAGGAGAGCACAGAGGGGACATTTTGGTGGCTGGTTCCACTCTGCAGGTTGCAAAATGACAGTGGCCGAAGGAGCAGGCGGGGGTCAGTCACAGGTCCCGAAGATCCTGGAGGTCTTTTCCAACCTAAATGATTCTGTGATTCTGAGTCTTCCGCTTGCTGCCTGGTCTTTTTTTAAGTCAAATGCTCCAGACTCTTCTATTTCCTGAAATGCCTTTGGTGGTTTTTTGAAGAGTGGGTGAAGCCAGTCAAATGTTAGCTGCTCCTCCAGTGGCTGAAAGAAGGTGAATATCAGATTGATACTTTGTTTTCTTTGTTTCCTTTCTCCCCTAGGTCAGCACCTCTTACTACCCCACACCAGGACCACTGGGCCCCCCGGCAGCCATCGTTACCCTTCCCCACCTGCAGCACCACGGGCCAGCTTACCTGTACGTAAGGAAACCGAAATCCTTTGGGGAACAGGGTGTCATTTCCTGTGGCCTCACCGTGAGCTTGTCCTGCCAGCTGGGAGGTGCAGACAGACCAGAGCACAGCTTGGATCCACACACAGATCCATGTAGGAATGCACTTGGCTGGTCTAAGCAGGGGGTTGCAGAGACCTGGTATCACAGCTGAGTGCATCTTTCTGCATCTATGGAGAAACAGTTCTGCCTGGTTGTCAACAACACGTTCTAATTTTTTTTAAGTGTAAAGAAACTAATTACTCCCTAAGTGCCTCTAGTTGTTTATCCTGAAACCTTCGTGGCCACTGGTGTTTTGAACTATTCAATTTCTGAAAACTTTCACAGAGTTAACATTTGCAGATTACACTGTACGATGATTACATCAAGGTAAGATTCACCACGCTGGCACTTTAGTAATGCATCCAAAATAACAACAGCCTCGCAACACGCTGTTCACACAGCACTCAGCACCCCTGGTGCAGAGCCAGGCTGTGGGAATGCTGGTGCCTAGCAGCAGCACCCACAGCTCCGTGCTGTGTTGGGACCCACACTCTCCATCACCAATCAGCCAAGGCTCCAGCACACACATAATCCACAGGACAAAAGAACTCCCAAGACCTTAGAACAATTTTCAGAAGAAGGATGGTGCAAGAGCATCCCGGCAGCCGCCTGGTTTGCACAGATGCAGTGTCAGAGCAGCACCTGCTCAGGCTGCCCTGGAGGTGGCTCCTGAACAGCCATGAGCTGCTGCAGAGCAAGAATGCCCTGAGCCCACCTGGGCTGCCCCAGACCCCGAGGGAGCAGCCCCTCACACAGGTTGGCCCAGCAGGTCAAACCTTCAGATGCTTGTGCTGAACAACAGGGAGAGAGAAACCCTTCTAAGAGAGTTCTGGGGTAGCCCCTGACCATCCAGACACCCCGTCTGTTGTTTTTATTTTGTAAATAACACCTGATAATTGTGGTGTGGGGCTGTAACTCGTTGATTCTTGGAGCAGATCACATTCCCCTTGAATAAAACAACAGTGCCGTTAAATGTGTTACAGTGGAGACGAACTGAAGTTCTTCAAAGAACAAAGAGGGAAAAGTTTTGAAAAATACACCATTTTCTTTTGCTGTTATTTTGCTGTGTGTTCACATGTGGGTCAGTGAGGAGAACAACCTTGGTCACAACCCCAGAATCACAGAAAAGAGGTCTAGAGGGGATTTCAGACTAATTTCCAGTCTGATTTCCTCACTGCCCTGGAGTGGAGCCATGTACCTCCTCCTACTCCTCCTCTGACCACTTCATTCTCCACGGCCTCCAGTGTCAGCGACTCCAGTCCTTGTGTCCCAGTCAAAGTGGGATGTGTTCTTGATGCTATATTGAACAGGGCACCATAACTGTGCTCTTTCAAGAGCTTTGCCTTAGGACAGGTGCTTGTCAGGCCCCGATGGGGGTTTCTGATGGAGCACTCGCTGTGTGAGGTGCAGAGCCCGAGGTAACAGGCTCTTTCCTCCCTGCAAGTTCTCTCCACAAACGGCAGCATCCAAACGCTCAGTGCAGCCCTGGCTGAAGAGGCTCCGGGCAAAGAGCAGCCGCTCACGTACAGACAGCAGCGCCCTTCCCCAGCACAGTTAACCCCCGGGGCCCCGGGATGCTCCAGACACCCTGAACGGGGGCAGCTCTGCCTCCCCTCATACCCGCTCTCCTCAGGTGCGTGGCTCTCCACTCCCATGCTGCTCATGGACCAGACGAGCTGGAGCTGCAGAAGGGGGAAGGGGTCCGTGTCTTCGGCAAGGACCAGGACGGGTGGCTGCGGGGCATGTCCCTCGTCACGGGCAGAGTCGGCCTCTTCCCCAGCAACTACGTCACTCCCCTCTTCAGGTATGGAATTTCTTATATGAAACAAAAAAGTGGAGAGGGAAGGGGGTAACACGTGGAACTTGAGGTCTTCTCGTTTCCACAGAGAACCCGTGGCAAGGCAACCCCCAGCGCTGCCAAGGGACCCCCAGTACTGATCAGGGCCAGGGGTCCCTCGCCAGGTGGGCTGGCACCCGGCAGCTCTCACCCTTCTCTTCCAACAGGAAATCTAGTCTCTCCGACTCGAAGATGCCTTCCCTGTACACCTCATGGACGCTGTCGACCTCCTCGCTGTCCTCGCAGGGGAGCATGTCCGAGAACGGCCAGAGGCAGAGCCGAGCGCTGAAGCCGCTGCTGCTGCCCGTGCCCATCCCGTCCCCCGGGCGGGCCGCGGGGGGACCGGCACCGCTGCGGCGCGGCCGCGGCAGCACCAGGAAGAGTAAGTGCTCGGGGGGCTCTGCGAGGGAGCGGACGGGCACGTTCCCCCACACCACTCCAGAGCTGCTGCGGTTAATGCTCCCGCACCCCTGCTTGGCACCGACTCTGGCTGCTGTGGGAATCCCATGGAGTTTGACTCAGCGTGGAAAAATTCCTTGCAAAGCTTTGTGCAGAGCTCGGTGGTTGTATTCTTTCCAAGGAGGCTGCAAGGTTTATCTTCATGCCATACGCACTGTTCTGTAATACACTTCCAAGAGTATTTGGGGAACCAAGGGGTGTGTTCCCAGCTCTGTCAGCAGAGCTCTGCTGGAGGCAGCAGTGCTCCGGCAGGGGCCACCGGCAGGGGTTTTACATCCGAAAGCGGTCCCGGTGCACAGGGGTGGGCACGGGGTGATCCCTGGGAGCTACAGCCCCACAGCATCCTGTGAGCAGGGCTGGTGGTGCAGGGCTGCGACCGCTGCTCTCTCTGCGCATTTTGGATTCCTGACTAAACTCCTTTCCGCGGTCCTTTGCTCCCCAGACGGATCCCTGCAGAGGCCGGGGCAGGCAGGGACCCCCGTGCAGATCACCGGCTCCCTCAGGCGTCCCTCGGCTGCGGGGCGACTTCAGCACTTCCAGCTTTATCCGCACGTCAGCTCCCCACCGCACAGCATCCCTGCCGGAGCAGGCGCGGACGAGGCAACCAGGCCGAACTTCTCCTATGAGGCTTCACCGGCGCAGCTGGTCAGGGGAGGGGAGAGCCGAACCCCCTCCGTGTGCAGCTCGGTGATCCTGGACGCCAAAGACCCCCCGGTGAAGAGCGAGGCAGCTCCCAAGCCGCCTGCGTCAGCCCCGCCGTCCATCCTGGTGAAACCAGAAACCTCTCGCAACAGCGCCGAAAAGGTACAGCCACCCCGCAGTGCCCCAGAACATCCCCTTGGAACCAGCAGTGTCAGCCAAAACTAACCAGGGCCAGATCCCCCGAGGGCTTTGCTCCACCCTCACCAGCTTCCCTTCCAGTAGAAATCACTGGGGTTGACACACGCGTTAGGAAATCGGGGATTTGTGCTGCTGACGCAGCTGTTCAGATTAAGCCCTGAAGAAAGGCAGGACGCTGCAGGGGCTCTGTCGCTGTCACCAAGTTCGGTCACAAGCAAAATCTCCAGATTTTTCTGAGGTCATAAATTGGGCAACAATCTGCGAGTTTGGGAGCGAATGCCACAGACTCAGTGTCAGGCAGAGCCCTGCAGAACTCTCCAATCTCCCTCATGTCGCTTGGGCTGAGCCATTTGGAATGGGAATTTCTTTCCCCTCTGGCAGCCAGAGAGAAATTTCAGAAAGGTAAAATCATTCCGAAAATTGCCCTAGAGACAGCTTCCCCTTCCCATGGTACCCCAAGAGGTGCCCAAATCGCTCCACACGCCGCCAAAAGTCCAGCCAACCTCAGAGGCCCCAGGCAGCCCAGCATCAGCAGAGAGAGCCCAGGGCTCTGCGGGGGCAGAAGCTGCGGGTGCTGTGCTGCCTCCCGCTCCCAGACCAACTCTCCTCGGTCTGCTGTAGCTGCCAGCGCTGCTGTGCTGCTGCCTGGGGCTCTCTTCCACCTGCCACGGGCTGCACACCACCCCGGGCTCCTCTGCAGGCATCCTGTACCCCCGCAGGGGTCCAGCCGCCCCCTTAGCACGTCTCCCCGGTTCCGCGGGGAGCGGTGGGGAGGGCGGGCAGGGTCTGCTGTTCCCACCTGACTCTCGCCCCCTTCTCGCTGCAGCAAGTGAAGACGGTGAGGTTCCAGAACCACAGCCCGCCGCCGCCCAAGCGGCACAGCCTGCAGCCCTCGCCGAGGCTGTCCCGCAGCAGGACAGAGCCCGGGCCCGAGGGGCTCCTGCCCGAGGCCGGCCTGGGCCCCGAGCTGCTGGTGCTGTACTCGCCGCGGTTGGGCTCCAGCCCCCTGCACCCGCGCCGAGCGCTGCACCCCAAGGTGCTGTCGCTGGACCTCTCGGGGCAGCTGACCTTCCCCATCAAGAAGAGCTACAGCAGCATCTCTGCCAACTGACCGGGTAACCCGCTCCTGCCTTCCTCCCCACGCCTGCTCCTGTCCCTGGGCGCGGGGCGAGCGCCCAGCCCTGCATCCTCCCCCCGCCCGGGCAGGCGCCGCTGCTCCCGTGTCCCCGCGCTGCCGGCACCGGCGAGCCGGGGGCTTGCAGGGAGCTGTGGGAACCTCTGAGGGACCCCCCCCCACCCCGGCCCGGGGCTGCTCGGGCACGGGGAGATGTCTCCGGGCTCTGTGGCCTCCCCAGAACCGACCTTGCCCGGGCTCGCTGCTTGCACGGCTCCACAGGAGCAGCGGCAGGGGAGGAAAGCGTGCCGCTATCAGAAAGATTCTGATCTCCTCAGGGCTGCGGGAAAGCCCACAGAGACCAAATACTGGTTCATTACCTGCCTGTCTCAGGATAAAGAAACGATAAATCAGAATCAGTCAGGTCCTAGCTGATGGTTCATGCTGCCTTTGAGGGGAGGGGGTCACTCAGATTTTTTTGTTAGGGTGGTTGCTTGCTTGCTTTTCTCATTGGTTTAGCCCAGGAATTTTAACACAGAAGTCTAAAAGGTGATTTGGAGGGCAAAGAGCCAACGGAAAGGGCTTTGCCATCACTGCAGTCACCCAGGCTGTGCAGTGAGGGCACTGAATCTCCCTTCTCCTCATTGCTTGTTTTCCTCTGATCACCTGTCAGCTACCTCCTGCCCCTGAGCTCCTTTCAGCCCCTTCCCACCTCCCGCCCACTCAGACGTGGCTGTTGTAAATATCTTAAGTGGGATTCATGGGTTTCAGATGCATGAAACATTGTCTACGTAACAGAAAGCAGAATTCAGAGTTCATGCCCCAGAGCTCCCTCTGCCCCGGCATCACCAGCTCTGGCTTCCAGCTTGCTCCAATCCAAGCATTCTCCTGTGAATCCCGGGAAAAGCCAGCAGAGCTGTGCTGGCTCACAGCTGTGCCTGCTCTCCATCAAACCTCTGCACAACAGATTCTGGTTTCCATTGCTGGTTTATCCATCAGCAGTTCCCAGCCCAGCTGCAGGCACCGGCCACCCTCTCTCCTCACAGAAGGAGTTGTGCTCCCTCCAAAACTGCCCTGAAATCCCACCCTGGGTTACCTGCATACAAACCCAGGGAAAGAACTCCATTGGTCAATGGAGACTCTTCCTGGCACAGCCTCAGAGAAGGACATTTTTTCCTGAAACTACAAACAGGGAATGGATAAAAATTTCGCTACACCACAAACCCTGGACCTTCCCTCTTCCAGACTTTCTGTTTGTGGAGCAGGAAAGCTGGGTCTGGCTGCAGGGATTTTCTGTGGCACAGCAACCTCCAAGGCACAGACCTGTTCTCGCTCTGTGCTCTCTGTCATTATTCCAGCTCCTGCAGAAACACCCTGACAAGCTGAAAACATGCTGTGTGGCCAGGTATAAAAGGTGGCAGCAGCTGCAAAAACGAGGGTCAGTCCAGCTCAGCAGTGCCACCTCAGAGACAGCTGAAGGCCTCGGGGGAGATGTGCTGGTTCTTTGCTGAGGAGTCCTGTCGTCCTTTTAAAACTGAACCAGAAAGTAGCTGGCTCTATCGCTGACACACATCCACAGATCCCAGCACACTCAGAAACGAACAGAATTGCCCTCAGCACGCCCAGGAGCAGCCTGAGCAGTACCTCACAGTGCTGGCTGGGAGGGGACGGAGCCCAAGGCACCTCCTCAGCTCTTCCCTATCCTTTGACACTGCAGTGAGAGGCAGCCTGAGCCCCCAGCTCCGGGAATGCTCCCATGAAATGTTACAGCCAGGTCACCACCAGTGAGAAACCATAAATTACTGTTTTTACATATGTATCTTAGAAACAGTAGGATGTATAACCTTTGCTTAGTTGGTGATGGGTAGGAAGAATAAATCAAACATGTTTAGTTTATTGTTCAGATAGTTGTACAAATTCAGGGATGCTGAATATTTTTTCCAGAAAGTGAAGTTCATTTTTTAAAAAGGTTTTTTCAATTTAAGGTACTATTTGGGTGAAAAGTCAATAAACAAGAAGATACTACATTCCTGTTTTATATTAATCCTCAAGCTATTTATTTTGTATTTCTGTTAAAAAAAAAAAAA
>WEKY01062769.1:291137-336960 GCA_013390045.1 Picathartes gymnocephalus
AAAAAAAAAAAAGGCAATGATTTAAAGACATTTTAAGCTTTCAGAAGTTTATTCATCTAAGTTTATAGTACTAATGCTTAGCTCTGTAGCCTGTAGATAATTAAATTAATCGGGGCCAAATGGATTACAGCCCCTCGTGCACTGGAACACTTGGGGGCACTGAGGAAACAGGGGGCTCAAGAAAGCTTTGGCACCTACTGTGTGAGACACCAGCCCAGGGGAGCTGCTGTGGCAAGATTAAAATTTTTTGCATGAAAAAGCCCAAGAATGTTTATTTTCACTTTCTTATTTCAGGTTTTGCCTGTTGGGAACAGACGGCAAGGGGATGGGGGTTACCTGGGCGAGAGGGTTACCTGATGGCAGGGCTGGGAACACAGACCCTACTCTCCTGCTCATGCCCAGGTTCCAGCTCAAACTCCTGGTGCTATTCCTGAGGCTCTTTGCCCCCAGCAGGAACCTACAATCAAACTATAGCAAATAAATCTGCATGAAATTTCCAGCTCACGAGTCCCAGCTGAAGATGGCAATTTAGGTTCACGCTCTCAGAGCCCCCACTGGGTCAGGAACCTGCTGTTACCCAGGCAAGAATAAACCATGATGAGACCTTAGACATCCAATGTGTCAGAATGACTTTGAGGCAGCACAGGTGACATCACCACGCTCCTTGCCATGTATCACACCAGTTCCCACCTGCCAGGGCCACCCCTCTCCCCAGCCCAGGCACCACCAGGCTCTTCAGTTAAAGCCTTTGGCTGAATCAGGTTTGGAGGGAGCTGAATCCAGCTAAGGAGCAGCACAACTCCCTGGAGGAGGGAGTGGAATTGTAAGCATGGCATTCGAATTTGCTTCTGAAGACCCTGCCCTCAGCTGCAAAGAAAGGGTCTCTAGGGTACCTGTTTCTTTTCAAGAGAAGCCAAAGCACCAGAGGAAAATAATTTTATTAAATCCCTGTTTAAAAGAGCAAACTCAGGTTGGTTTGGGTGGGCTTTTTTTTTTTTTTTTTCAGAACAAATTCTCCCCTTTGTTTAATACAGATGCTTCAAAGTCCCTCCATGAACCTTCTCACTGCCAGGTACACGCCAGTTCAATGAACCAGGTAAACAATCGTGTCCCCAATGTCCCTTGCCAGGCCGTTCTCAGTGACACAGACGTGCCTCCGGGCCAGGTCGATGTGGAAGATGGCTTGCTCCAGGATAGGAGTTTTCCCTGCTTCCTCTTTGCCAAGGACTGGAACACGGCGGGGCCCAAGCACGGGGTCATCAAACCTCATCAGCTTCACTTTTGAGAGATCTGCACAGAGGGAACAGCTGGTCAGGCCACGGGAGGTGTACACAGGCCACAGCACCAAGAGCTAACCACAGCAATGCTGAACCCTTGGAACTTCCACAGGAAATACAGTCTCATGGGAATAACTGTTGTGTTAAGGTTTATACCAATATAACAGTGTCCTTCAGCAGTTACACAGTGAGTTACCAACAGAAACGGGGATAAACCACACAGAAACACCAGCTCCTAAAAACACATTACAAGCACTGAATTTGCTTTATCTGGTTCAGGACAGGTCTGAGTAACCGAACAGTTACTCCTCATTTTCTCAGGAATGAACTGCAGAGACTGGGAAGAAGAGGAAGGTGAGAGTTGATTTCAGTACAATTCCCAATTAAAAGACTGCTAAGCAGACCAAGAAGCCTGGAACTCTCCAGCTAAGCCCTCCTGCAAGTGCAGCCTTCCAGCCCTGCGCCCAACAGCACACTGACATCTTCTGGGAAGACAGGAAGCGAGCCCTGCTCCATCTCACTCATTTCCAGCCATTCCCAAACCTCCACCACCCAGAGTGGGCAGTAACTCACACCCCTGCACACACAGGCCATGTCCCAAGCCCTGGCACACCCCTGTGTGCACCCCCTGAGCAGGTGGCACAGCTGGACGCCAGTGGCTACCTTTGATCCCTCTGTCCATCTTCATCAGGCGCCTGATGACCGTCTCTCTGTTGTCCCCTTGCCTGATGTCCATTTTTATGGAGAAGTGGCCGTTGGAGGGCTGAGGGTTCACCAGAAACACGGACACACCAGGCTGTGAGAAACAATACAGACCTTAAACCTGTGCTTGTGATCCCTCAGGGGAAACATGAAACTAAACCAAATAAATATTTGCTGTCAATAGGTCTTCCAGAGGGATAAAATCCTGGATACCAGCACTGCCCCAGCTCTAAAATGCAGCCCAAAGTGTAACAAGGGTTTAGGACATATCTAGGGAAATCAATGACATTCTTACTTTTAGAGTTAGAAATATTCATATATGATGTACATTCATGTCTGATCAAAGTTTTTAAATGGCATATTTACTTTTGTCTGCGTTTTTTTAAAGTTTCAAGTTAAGTTTTTAAGTTAAGTTTCCAGACTCCCACTATCTGAATTTCTGATTTTACCTCAGTTCTGAATATAGAAAAAGGTTTTCCAGGACAGCAGTCTTCTTTGATTTTATCTTCTGCTTCAGAAGCAAACTTCACCTCAATGTGATCCAGCTGCAAATGAGAAAAAATGGGGGAGGAGGGAATAAGCAGGAGTTTAATGGCTTTAGAGGGATCAGCAGAGGTTACAGCCCCATTAAACAGCTGTTCGTGCAGGAAAGGGGAAGGCAAACCTGCACTGACATAAGGCAACAAAAGCACACCTGAACCCACAAAATCTTGTTTGGAAGGGACTTCTGAGGGTCACCTACTCCCTGTGTGAGGTGCCCAAGGCCCCAGTGTCAGTCTCCAAGGACAGGGATCCCCAGAGAAGCCCCAGCTCCTCTGGCTGGTCCCAGCAGTGTCCCTGTTCTGAGGACACACGTGCCTGAGACGTCCCCTCATGCTGCCTATGAAACGAAATCGTGCTCATCATAAGAAGCAGCACAACTGCTAGCAGACTGGATGCATTTACCACAGCACAGTGTGAAAAGCCCTGCCCAGGGCCTGCTCCCTGCAGAGGGAAGACAGCCTGCTGCAGCCAACATGGCACTGTGGGTGCCCAAGGACTGACTGGCCTTGTCAATGCCTTGAAGCAGCTCCTTCTCACTTCTTCAGCTGGAAACGTCAGATACAGACTGGCTCAGAGAAAAATGCCTCCTCAAAAGTGCCAGTGCACCTCACTGTCATGGCTCCATCCGGTACTGCAGTGGAAAACCAGTCCTGTTTTCTGGGACCACGTTTGCAGTGCACACCTACCCCTGCACCTCATGCCAACACTAAGCAGATCTATATGCATCTATTTGACAAATGAAAACAGAAAGTTGATAAAAAACTTACTTGAGCAATGCACACCCAGAAATTAATGCAAAAGGACTTAGAGCCTTAGGGAAGGCTGCTGCTCCAGCTATCCCAATAAATGCCAAGTAGTAGGTGCCAAGTCTGTACCAACCTCCAGGGAATTTGTCAAATAGACAATGTTCTCCATGAGCACTGCACGCTCATCAAACTCCAGCTCAAGATCAAGAACACGAGAACCATTTTTCTCCAAGTTTTCCTGTGGGGAGGGGCACAAAAAATGTATTAAAACCCTCTAAAGGCTGCAAGTAAAATGATGCTTCAAAATGGCAAACTATTTACATTAGTTATGAAAAGAATAGGCTTGTAAATCCGAGAGCTCTCTGCTGGCACAACATTAACACCGGAGCAATAATTTTCTTGTAACAGGGCTGCCTCTACAGGGAGCTGGTGACACTGATGGGAGGAGTAAGAGCAATTAGAACACATTTTTCATATAGAATTGAAAAGGTGTTTGACATTCACAGTTATTTAAATCCCTACTTAATGTGCAGGTTGAGAATTCACAAAATCAGTCAGCATTTCAGTGGTATTTCACAGCAGGAAACTCAGGCTTATGACCCAGTTTAAAATAAAGGACAAGCCCACAACACCTGGACGTGCTCACAGCGAGTTCTCTGCAGGGAAGTAACAACCACTTTGTACGTTAACATAAAAGTAACTTAATTAGTCCAGAAAGCCAGCAGCAACAGTCACAAGAGACACAGTATTAAAGGCAGTATAAAAACCGCACAATTTTTTTTTTTTTTTTTTTTAACTAAAACAGAACTTCCTCTTTGGAGTTTAATCTGTCCCTGCCTGGCTCTCACATGCTGAGCCAGCTGTCTCCTTTGAAGCTCTGCTTTGTCAGCCTCAGCATGGTTGTGGTTTCCTGGTTTCCTTGTCAGTTTAATGTGAAAGATTCCCTTTTAACGTGGAACTGCTTCCCTTTGTAAATCACAGAGGTGCTCCTACATTTCAGCCCTCCTCTGAGGAGCAGGAAGCACAAGCAGAAATGCTGTGCCCTGGCATTGATGAGTAATTGGTTTCAGAGAAAGACACTGCTCAGGGAAGTCTGAGCTCAGATGTTTCCGTGTGTCTGTGGGAAATTGGTTGCTGCTCTTTGGCAGCGAAAGGACAGATTTGAGGCAAGCCTCAGCTCCCTCCCCACGTGCCCCAGGATCACTCACTGCAGCCAGACTAAAGACACCAAAACACAGCAATGTTTCAGCCCTGACTCTTCGGACTGAGAGCTTGCCTGACCTTTCCCAGCTGGATCAGTGGATCCACCACATCCCTACTGCTCTTACTCAGGAAGCTCCAGAACTGCCCTGTGCTCCCTACGCCTCTGAAGGCTTCCAAGCTTCCATGAAAAGGAACAATCAAAACAACCCCATAGAGACAGCAAAGAACACCTGCACTTAGAACACATGACAAAGCTTACAAATAGAAGACATTATTACGTGCATTTCAAAAATCAAGCTAAAGCTTAAGGAGGAAAAAATAGGGTTTTTTTTTACACTCATTAAAGATTTTTTCCATTACTAATCCCTCCCAACTTCTACAGATCATGAAAAGTCATCAAAAAGGTTTTAAATCGTACACTGCAACCCCCCCATTAAAAAAAAAAAAAAAAAAGTTCATTCTTTGCTTCTTGGCTCTCCCTAGTTGCTGTATTGAATTTTTATCTGCAACACCAAGCACAAGAAAGTTTCTTTAAATAAATGGAAGCCAAGATTTTCATAGTCTCACATGACTCAGGGAAAATAATGGACTACCAGAATATTAAGTGATAAACATAAGAATTACACACAAAATTCGTAATCCCATTCAGGGCTCAGAACAGTCTGTTGTTTCCTCCCTTAAACATACTGCAATCAATTAAGTCTGGCCTAATTCTTAGCTTCCAGTTTTTATGTCTCCAAAGCAACACGTGACTCATTTCAGCATGAAAAGCTGGAGAAGTCTAATAGCATACATTTCAAATACAGAGGAATCCAGGTATGTTTGAAGTACAGGTTATATCACCCACAAAACACAGAAAGCACCAAGCCTCAACCAGATTCAGAGTTCACCTGGGCTAATTCACATAGAGACATTTTTACTCTGTACTTCTTCTAGAGATGTAAAACAAACCCATGAAGATGCCAAATAAGCAAAGGGCAAGGTGGAGACCTTGCACTCACAAAAGTCTTTCCTGTACCAGAACTGTCCCTCTGACACTTACCTTAACCATGGCAACAAAAGGCATCACCTTCTTCATATACTTCTTCAGGTCTGGCAAGGTGTTCAGCTCACTGACAATTACTTTGTTATCTGGCAGCTGACCTCCACTGACCTAAACACGGATGAACAATCATTAAGGAGAACAGCTACCATGAAAAAACTTGCCCTTCAATATCATATACCTTTCCTGCTTTCCCATAAATACCAGCAAGGTTTGTCAGCATCATTGATTCCACAGATAGTTTTCTCATCCTTTTAAAACCCAAACAGCATTTAACACTAATACAGAAAAAGCCTACACAATGCCTAAAGGTGAATACCCCCAGGAACAAATTCCACACGAGGAGTATTAGTTTATCTCACTGCCACAGGCTGGCATAGTCAGGACTCCTGAATCTATCAGCTGCAACCCTGGTGTGTTCAAGCTGAGGATGGTTCATCAGGACCTCAAAAGCCACTCTCAGCAGTTTCTCCATGTCAGAAGCACAGATCCTACTGCTTTCTTAATATTTATTTCTTCTTATGACTGACTTACTCCATTTCAAGCTATTTCTTATGACACTGCTGAGTGGTATACGCTTACTCAGGGACTAGAACAAAGCTTCTAAGCCCACCTGCAGAGTAAGGCAGCAGTAGTCTGTCAGTTAACCATGTTTCCTCAAAAATATACTTGGAAAGAAGAATATTTAAAAGCTAACCACTTACAAATGAAAGAAAGAGCAGAGCACAGGCACGTTTTTACACAGATTGTCAAAACCAATGAAATTCAACTGTCAAATCAATGACAGTCCTTGGAACATTACCATTAAGCATCAAAACTTACTGGACAGTTGTAAAAGCATGGAGAAAATTAATCTGTTGAAATGACAAGGTGACAAGGTACAGCTTATAAACTTTCTAGAGATGGAAAATGAGCCCCCAAACAGCAGGCAAGCAGCTGGAGGGCAGAGGAAGGGACGAGCACCTGGAAGTGCTTGCGCAGGACAGACAGGGTGGTGTGCTGCCAGGGCGGGTAGTTCTTCGCCACGTAGATGGTACAGTGAGAAGGCTTCTCAGAAGGTTCCTTGGGACTTTTCTGAGGAAATACAAAAAAAATCAAGAAGGAGTCCCTAGGCAATACAGAATTATCACACGTGCACACAAAGAGAGGAGCCTCACCTTTCCCTTCGCAGGCGCCATGTAGCTCTTGAGGCGGAGGCGGAGGTCGTGAGCTGCTTCCATCAGGTACTGAGAGGAGCGAATCAACACCTCGTCCACGGGCCCTGCTGCTGGCCACGAGGCCCTCATGATGGAGTCAGCCTTTGGGCAGAGCAGGACAGGAATGCACTGAGGTGAACACACGTTAACTGCTGGGTTTCCAACCATGATAGCTTGATTGGAAAAGAGTTTAGCCAGTCTGGACCTCAGTGAGCACCCACCCATAACACCCTAAAGGAGTGGGCACACAGCCAACAAGCACTTCTTTGCAAGTGTGTTCAGGACTATACCGTACAATCACAACTACCACATGGCTATGGAATGCCATCTACAAGCACAGGGCTTAAAAAAAAAAAATCAAAGCTAAGCTTTACACAGAAGATTAAGACTATTGCATTGTTTCACTTAATTTTAGATCACCTCTTTGTAAGCAGACAATGATAGTGACTGGTATTAGTGTTGCACGTATCACAGCAACAGGCCAGCTCCCTGCAGTCACTGTCCCAGGAACAACGAGCCAGGATGACTCCTTAGATTCTGACACATTTTTTCTACTTGTACATGAATAGTATCTGTAAGCCTGACATGTGTGCTACTGAAATCCGTAAGAGCTCAGATGTGAATCAATGACAGAACTGAAAGGTCAGTACCTTCCCCAGCAGGGACCAGATGTGCTCACACAGGTGGGGGCAGATGGGAGCCAGCAGCAGAGTCTGCACCTCGATGAACTGGAACACCAGCTCCCTGTGCATCCCCTCGATTGCCAGCTCCCGGTACTTGTCCTTGGCTGCCTGGAACAACAACACAACCATCAGCCCTCTGTCGCCAGGGACAAACACCCAGAGTCACACACACACACCTGAGGGCTCCAACACGCCTTCAGAGCATGAGCAGCTTCTCGTAACCATTACGGAGCTCTAAGAACTGTACTTTCCTCAAGCACTCACATATGAATCTGTCAGTTGGCCATTGGATTTTTGCATTTATGTGGTACTTCACAAAACTGTGTATTGGCACAAACATAAAAGACAAAAACATCTACAGCTGTGTACCAGGTGCTGTCATCCCAAATAACTTACATACTGAGACTAATAAGGACTAAGAAAAAGGCAATGAATATGATCTATCATTACACATAATTCAGCCTATTTAACCCTACTCCTGAGTATCTCAAAGCAGCCACATGAAGGAGCATGTGTAATTCATTAAATGGAGCAGCATGGCTCTGCAGACACTCTGGAGACATGGTTTATAGAGGATATCAAAAAGCACTATGCTTCCAAACAATTTTGTTGACAAATTATCTGGATTTCTTATGAAGAGTCCTTTATCACAAAAGGTATAAAGAAAGGCAATACTCTTTTTAATAGTGTCTTTTTTTAAGTAGCTTATTGCTCATATTAGATACCAGGACTATTTGCAGAATTGCATTTGCTTTCCTCTGCACCTTTGTAAATTGACGCAAGCAGACCTCTACAACTCCACATTTATTCCCTTGAAGTACTCTTGTTTCTTGACACAATTCTGATTCCAATTCAGCTGTATAATTAAGGATCAGATACAGAAGGATCAAAAGACATCCACAAGGTAACAAATACCAGGTGTCACTTTCTTACACCTCCTACCTGAAACTCGAAGAAGCCAGTTTTCAGAGCTTCCTTAAACATCATCTTCTCATAATTTTGGTCTGTCTTCATTATGCCTGCATTCATCTCACTGGGGAGGCAAGTGACAACATCAGTACTGCATAGCCTGCCCCACATAATGGCAACACTGTGTAAAACTGTCACCAATGCAGCCAAATCCCATAACCTATTCTGGAAGGAGCTCTGCTTTATGAAATCCATTAATTTTTAGAACAAAACAACTACAGGATTCCTCCTTGCAAGGGAAAACCTGGCCCAAACTGCATCATTAACCTTTGTATTATACCTGGCAAAGACTCTGTCATTGAAGGTGCTGGCTGGGCCACTCCTCAGGCTGTCTCTGTTTGCAATCATCTCCTTCACCCACTCCACCCACGTGTAGAGACGAAGAATACCAGCATCTGCCATGGCTTCCACAAAGTTGGCATCTTCAACAGTGTCTCCAGCATCAGCCAAGGCCAAACGCATGCCTGAAGGAGACGGGGTCAGCTGCCATGGCTGGGTGCCACGAGCTGCCCGATACCCATGCAGGGCCGTGCCTCCTGCACCCGTGACAGCTCCCTTCAGCTGGAGTTAGCAAATGCAAAGCCAGGTCACAAACTGCCTGGCCAGCCAGAGATGCCTCAAAGGAGGCACTTCCCCCGGGAGAGGAACACTGGGAAGGAACCAGACAGACACCAGAACCAGGAGACCAGCACAGTCACTGCCCAAAACACAGGGGCACTGAAGGAGCATGGCACACGTGGATACACAGGGCACAAATATGTACACACCCCATGCACACCAACAGTGTGTCCTGTGTTCTGATCTCCTCAGTGAATCTAGAGAGATCAAACAGGCTGCCCCTGGAGGGCTCAGCCACAGGAGCAGCTCTGGGCTGAACCAAGTGTGCTGACACACATCCCAAGCTTCTGAGTGGAGTTCAGCTTTTCAACAAGAACAGGTGGTAAGTGGCAGATTTATTGCCATTCAATACTCCAATAAACTCCTTTGAGAGCAAAACACTCATTTTAGTCATTCTGGCGTAATTGACAATCAGATGCAGGTCAGAACACACTCACCATCTGCAGAAAACTTGTCAACAGCTTGAGTGAGGGTGAGGAAGTTGCCTGTCGATTTAGACATCTGAAAGAAAGATAAGAGTGTTTGTTTTCTCACACATCCCCTGTGTTGGTGGATAAACAAGACAGCCCCAACAAGGGTTTGGGCACACAATTTTCTCATTAATCACAGCAAAAAGGATGTTGGTAAACCTGAATGAGGTTTCACAGCAAAAGCAGACTGAACTCTGCATGCATTCAACACCAAAATATAATCCCAGAAATTTCCTAAATTAAACTTAAATACTACTTTAAAACTGGCAGTTTCAGATCACCCTGTATTGATTCTTCAAGTAGGACTCCACTAGGGTTTGTTTGATTCAGACAGTCTCCAAGGCCTAATTCCTGGCTTAAATCCCAAGAAGAGGTTTCCAGTCTGGCTAGCAAATGCCTATTCTGACAACACAAAAGCCATGTCACACAGAACCTCGCCGTACCTTTTCAGAATTGAGGAGCAGATGTCCATTGGCTCTCACAGCTACCGGCCATTTTTCTCTGTTTGAAGACAAGATAAAAAGCTTTTGGCCAAGTAAATACATTTCTTCTTTTTACAAAAAGGAAAAAATATTTTATGTTCCAGTTTGAGATGAACACCTTAAGTGGAATCTTCAAAAAAAATACCTGAGGGTTGTCTCAAATATATTAAGGAGTGTCGCTGAAGATGAAAAGAGATACAGTATAAAGGCTAAGGATTATCATGCTGAAATGCAAGGTAGGGAGCAGTGCCCCTGCAATTACAGTTCATTTACGTCACCTTCCTCTATTCAGGTATTTTTAATTTCAAGGCCAGTGATTGCCACTGCCCAAGAGCACACAGTAGTGCTGGGTCCACATCTCTACCCATGAAGGAGGGAGATATTAACTCACCCACAATCATCTTTACTATACATCAGCAACCCACTTTTCCCATACAACCCCTAAACCAAAGTTCAAGGGAATGCAAACAGGATCTTCACCCTCAAAGCATCATGTGATGGGCAAAGATTCTCAACCAGTCTTGCACAGTCCATGGGAGTATATATGGCTCTTTTAACCATCTTTGAGAAGGAATTAAGGAGACTTAACAGTAAACTCACAAATTCCAGAGTAAGAATACAACTCAACACCAGGAAATCCATAGGAGGAGATATTGCAGAAAAATCAGGGGAAATAATGGTAAAAAACCCTTCCATTTCAATAACTTCTATTATAGACAACTGTATCAAAGCTACAATATGAAAGAATACATTTTCAACCCAATTCTAAATGTTGTACAGTCCAAAGGCCATCAGCAAATGTAACAGAACTGCAAACTCTCCAGCTTTACCTGCATCACATCCCAGCTCACCTTTGTTCTGACCACATGGCCACGTGATTGTAGAGGTAGTACGACAGGTGATTTGGAACAAGATCTTTGCCAGAAACTCTGAGATCCACAGGATACCAAAATTCAAACTCCTCCTTCAGCTTATCCAACTTTTCTTTTGGAACGTCAGTTTTAGGGAATGGAGCTGTCCTGAAGAAGATGTAATCCCAAACTTCTTTGCTCATTTGATGTGCCCTACACAGAATCAGTCCCACATAGCACAGTCAGTAAAAGCTCCTCACACTCCACAGCACTTTCTATAAGGCAGCTTAAACCTGTTGATCTGTTCTCACAACACAGTCCACATGATCAGCAAACATGGACAGAGTGCCCAGGGCCTTTGCCTCAGTTCAGGTGAGTGAAACAAATTCAGAACTGCTCGAGTCATGCCCTGCTTAAACTGCCCTTTGAGATTTCCCAATAAAACATGAAGACTCCCATAAAGAAAAAGTGATTAATAGTTAAAGCATAATCTTGAATGTCCTGGAAACCTGATCATTTCTTTTCCAAATGTCACCACCCAAGCCTCAGCATCACCTGTGACCTTAAGCAAACACTGAGAGTCCCTCACTGGTATGTCTCATGGAGCCATTCCTTCTGGCTTCCCAGAAGTCAAAGAGCAGGAGAACAGGAGAGAACTGCTGTACAGTTCAAGGTTGCCTCTTACATGGAAGATATTTGTGGTCTTTTCCCACTTTGAATGGAATGAACATTTAAAATTAACATTTACTGCAAGACACATCTTACCAATTAGCAGAGGTAGGATCGACAATTTTGAAGGAAAATACTGACAAGATGCAACTGAGACCTACAGCTCTGCAGCCACTGGGCTGCACTAACACATATCCTTCTTGTTTCTACAGAGATTTTTACTCCTGGCTCTCAGAACTTCAGCAGACTGCACCAGATACTGTGTGTATTCCAAATTAAATACTTTCAAGCCAAAGTTCGCTGTGTGTTAGCACCTGCTAAGGGGCTTTGACTTGCGCTGTGCAGAGAGCAAAAGCATTCTGGACCCCAAGTACTTCCAGTACACATTAAAGAACCACCTCAGGTGATGGTCTGTACTACCAGTCCAGAATAAATCCTACAGGCACAGGTTTGCTGGTTTGGTTCCGGCAGTTCTTGTTCTGTGCTTTAAATTCCCGTGCTGTGACTGGGCTTGTGTTTGGTGCCAAATTCACTGTAACTGAAGGTAACTGAAAGGATGGGCCATAAACCCCCTTGTCCTTCACACCACAGAGCAAGTATCAGTAAAAAGCATTTTCCAAGGCTGCTAGATGTTATCTACTCGCATAGGAGAGCACTCTAATTGTACATGCTTAATTACATCAAATCTGTAATTCAGGGCCCAGGATGCTCACTTCAAAGCTCGTTTCCAGACATGACTAGCTCGTGTGTAGTTTCTCTGTAATTAGAGAGGTTTGAGCCCACATGACAGCCTTTCCCAGTCTCTCAGAGCTATTTCTGTCTTTAAGAATCAGAATCTTGACTTCAGAAATGGTTTTCAGATTTGTTATAGCACCAAGAAAGAAAAGTTTCCATTCCAATATGTAAAGTACTCCAGAAATTAGTCCATAAACCACACAGAATTAGAGCAAATGATTCAAGGCACAACCTGAAGTGTGTTTTCAACTCCAGACTGGGCTGTACTACTTCATCTCTCTGATCTCTAACACCACATTTCAAAAGCCACTCCAACCAACAGGTCACATGACTTCTCCATCTTGCTCTGGAGACTGCCACAGACAAGTTGTGGATAAAAGATGGTTCTGAGCTTCCAGGAGAGTGACAGTGACAAAAACCAAGAGCTAAATCCTGCTCCCTCCGTACACTGGAGCCTCCAATTCATTATGGTGCACAGCAGACTCAGCAAGCAGAGACACCTCAGCAGCCACTGAAACCAATCACCCAATAATCTGCCAAGGCCCATTTCAAGGGAAGTCAAACAAGTATTGAAAAAGGTGATTTACTCTCCACACAGTTCTTTCAGAGATGCTTTCAGAGGCATTTCTCCACTCCATCTCTTTCTCTCATTTCCTATCACACTCTTCTCTCTTCCCTTATTTCCCCTCTGCAGACTTGTTCTAACTCAGCTGATGATAGGTTAAGCTTAATAAGGATGCTTTTTACACACAGAAGCAAAGACTCAGCCTCCTTGGCAAGTCTTTCTGCAGAGCAATTCAGGAGATAAGCACACCCAACTAAACAAGAGAACTCAGTGGTTCACTCCGATCAGCTTACCTGATGCCCAGAGGAGATTCTCCTTGGCCCCTCAGGTTCCCTCCCTGCAGCAGGTGAGCCACGGTGTAATAGGCCATGTAGATAGTGGAGTCAGAGAGAGACTCGATCAGCCACTGCTCATCCCAGGGTAAGCGGGTCCCTGGATGGGGACAGCTGTGTCAGGCACCACCCCTACCCACACACACAACTCACAAGCAGCTTACGAGTTTCAGTGCAACACAAACATACAGATATACCTTAGTACTCATGCTTATGCTTTTAAAAGTATTTGATTTAAAAGTTAAATTATGCTTTTGAAAGTTTTTCTCAACAGCAAGCAGTTTCTGATTTTGAATCAGTTTCCTGACACAGTTCAGCTCAAGAACACCTACTGTGGGTTACAGTGCACTTCTAGCAGCTGTCCCATGTCAGGCTACACAGGATGAAGGCTAATCAGAATTTGAGGAGAAAACCCAAGAAATGGTATTAGTTCCCTCGTCTGAGGTCCCTTCCAAATCAATGCCCAGGCAAAAAGCTACCAAGATGCTGCACAGACTACCTGTAGCAATGCAAATATTACCAGCCCCACGCACTTGCAACAAAGCACACTTTCTCTGGGATGCTGGGCCAAGATACAAGTTGGACAATGTTGTTCCCACGCTTCCCTATTCCACTGGGGATGTCATACAGCACTTAAGCCTTCCAAATGAAACGAGGAGCCCCATCCTTACAAGGCACCAACTGAGAATGGAGTGTTTTGCCTACCTAAGCCATACGTCCTGGAACACGCATGCTCTTGTAGCCAACCTAAGGTAGCTTCAAAATTTCTTCTAGTCTCTTCACAGAACCTGTAAGAAAGAACCTCTTAGTGCTTTCAGCCCTCTCAGAACCCACCAGCAAAGTCACTCTCCCTTACAGCCACGTTCATAACTCACGTCTCCAGATGTTGCAAACACTCTGACGCCTGTTTCTTCCAGCTCACTTCACCATAATCTAAATACCTACAGTCAGGAAAGGTTTATTGTAATAAAGCAATCAAGAAGTAGTGTAACAATTGGAGCAACTTCATAACTACAGCTTTGTTTCACTTACCACTGGTCACACAGAGCCACGACACACTCATCAGCAGATCTCGATATAACTTGTTTCTCAGGTTCCATATAAATCATGGCTTCACCCTAAGAGTTGAAAGGGCAACGAAAGATGAGATTTAAGTACTTAGCAAAGTATTGAAAATCCCGACAATCCTTACTAAAAAGCATCCTCTCTATTCTAATTTGGTTTATAGCATTTACTGCATGGTTCTCACCATCGCCCAGGCTGTCCACCTCGGTATTCCCTCAGGTAAAATGAGGCAAGGCTTGACTCTGTACTTCCCCGAGGTACCAGCTCACAGCATTTTGTACAGAATGCATGAGGAAAGGGAGGACATAAGCACAAAATATTCCCCGCTGACTATGCCCCCTGATTGAAACAGCTCCTAGGAAACTCTGGGGGACAGAGGGAGGGGGAAAGGCAAAGGAGAATGGGATGCTGAGCTTCAAATCTATTTGCACACACCATGTGTGCCAGTGCAGGGTGATGGGTTACATTATAATCTGGACATAATGCCACAACAAGGGAATAATGGCTAAATGCCTGAAGCCTCTCCCACTCCCAATCCTCATCAGGGAGTCTCTTTAGAGGGATGCCACCATCACTGTTCATTTACTGCCCTCCCTTCTCTGAAGGACGAGCCCAGCAATGGGGCATTTGCACATCACACATCCCCTTCACTGACTTGAGAGAGACTTGACAGCTCAGGTCCTACACTTCCAGTATCCTCCCAGCTATATTAAAGAACAAATTGGACCACCAGACAATGTCCTAGGGAGGGTGACAGAATAAGGCAGGGAATAAGAGAACTCTAATTAAGCTGCTCAGCTCCAGAACAGCAGGTCCCTCTCTCTGCAGCGACCCAAAGCACCCTGAGGTCTGCAGAACCACACCAGGGGTTTCTCTGGTGACGCAGCCCTGTGAAAAGGACAAAATGGACAATTCAGAAGCAGCTGTGTGCACACTGTCACATACCTTGTCCAACATCAGTTTCTGAATGCGTTTCTTGACATCTTGAACTTTTTGTCCTTTGAACTCATCCACCAACATCACCTGTAAAAGATGCATCACAGGAGATAACTTTTTTCAAAACTTCAAAAGAAATAGGTGCCACAGGTGTTCAAATCAATATAAGGATGTAGAAGGTACTACAATCTTTGACATGCAAAAAATGAGCAGAGGTGTTGGTTTTTTTCATTAAGTGTAGTCATCTTTACCCAAAACCAGTTTGTACACGTCAGTATCCACACAGATGACAGAGTGCAAAGAGTCAGAAATAAAAACCGTTGCTTGCTTACAAAAGAACAGTTGAGAAACACACATGGTGAGCTACTGAGGTAAAGACAGGAGGAAAAAAACCAAAAACAAATAAAAAACCCCACACACCAAACAAAACACACACAAAAAAAAAAAACCCCAACGGACAAAAACGAAACAAAAAAAACTGCAAAGAACAACACAGCAACACCTTGCTTATTTTGTATCAGTTTCCCAATCTATACTTGCAACACAATGGATCAGCTCCCCAGGCGACCACTTGTTCAGAAATCAGGTTATAACGCTCAGAGAACAGAGGAATGTATGAGTGGAAACTTCCTCCAAGTCTACATCACTCCTTCAACTGCAGAACCTTACTGCAGGAAGAGTGTAAATGAAAAAATGAAAAGTCCTTTGGGAAAAAAGGACACTCTTGCTTGAGTTTGTTTTTTATTTTTTTTTTTTTTCCAATTCTTTACCTGCCTTTTTTTTCTCCTAGTTAAGCTCACCAAGAAACCACTTACCAAAATCGTTTATTACTTACTCCCTCATAGAATCCTTTCAGGTACACTCTCTCCTTGGCCTCTGCAAGCTTCTCTCTGTCATTCTGGCTCTGGATTTTGAGCTCCTCACAGACAAATGGAGCACAAAGGTTGCCATAGCCTGGGATTTCAATGATGGGCACCTGAGAATTAACAAAGGGCTGTCAAACCCCTCCTGCACCCCACTGCTCGCTCTGTACATTCACAGCATCAAGCCCAAGTTACACAGGGCTTACAACACATTGTGCAATTCCACCCGCTGTCCAGAAGTTGTGGCCGCCCCCAGAGAGACTCCTGAGCTGCCCAGGTGTCTCCCGTGACATGACACCACACTGAGCTGTCCCAGGGCTGGAGCTGGCATGTGGAACCACAGCTGCTGCAGAATACTGCGATGGCTTTACCTGTAACCTGCATTTTCTAATGAAAACTGCCTCTGTGGGACTTCAGCTTTTTGCACAGAACAGATACACTCCTAATCTGGCCATGAGGGCATTAAGTTCTAACCAGCCAACAGGTTATCAGTAGAACGATGCATCCCAAAACAAGAATTCCCGAAAAAATTGATACTTTTCTTTCTCTCGGAAGAGCAGAATAACGTATCTTGGTTGCAACCCTTAACAGAACAAATATTGTAACTACAGGAAAACACAAAAACTAAGTTTTTCAGCTCTTTCAGGTGAGGAGGACTTTAAATAGAAACTCTGGAAGAGGTAGCTCCTGGTTCATTTCTCATCAGTGACACAGCATCCTATGTGCTGTAAATGGACATGTCTGGGTGCACTCACCGGCTCAAATGGCAGGACCATTTCATCTCTGATGCCATACTTCACCCTCAAAGCCTTGAAAGTTGGAAGAAAAAAGCAATAGATAGAAGTATTCCACATCTGAAGGTTTTTATCCATTCATAGTGTCTTTTTTGAACATAATGTTTTATTACAAATCAGTCAAAGCCACTTCCCTGCCTTCTCACCGTTTCTGACACCTGAGCTCAATCCTCATCTCATTTCCAGGTAATTCTTTGCCATAATTGGCTGCATTTTTTAAAAGGGAAAAAGCTGATATTGCTCTACCCTGAAATGAATGGACAGACATTCAGTAGCCAGGGACAGCTGTTCAGACACTGATGAATTCTTGCGGTTAGTAACGACCACTTTCAGTCTCATTTGAAATTCATAGAGAATCTTTATCTCATTTCTGGAAGTAATTTCTGTTTCACTGGTGCTCTTCTCTACCTTAACATGCAGCACAAGTTACATGATTCTCATCCAGAACTCAGACCTGAAGTCTGGGGAAAAAAAAAAAAAAATCTGTCCTAGCCCAGTTGGTTTAAACTTTGTTTATTTTTAACTGCTTTGATTTCAAGTTAGAGACAGCAAAATGCCAATTAAAGCAAGTTTCATTTTACCCACTGGATATTCACTTTTGACCCTCCTTGACTAGGGAAAAGAAATAGAAACAATTCAGTTAACAGACTGACCTGCTTCTTTTTCAAGTCTCTCAGGGCTGCAAAGTCATCTGGAGAGTCAGAGGGAACACTTGTCACCACTCCAGTTCCTTGACAGAGGAAAAGATATACAGATGAAAGGATTAGTCCCCACACACTGAACGCCAGTGCCCATCCAACAGGGCTCTGCTGCAGAGTTACCTTTGTCCTCCTTGATGGTGAGCATGGGCAGGGCGTAAATGACCTTGTAGGTGGTGAGGGGTGCCGAGAGTGCAGCACCAACAATCTCCTGAGCAGCACAAAGGAACAGCATTACAGTAAAGCAGGGGCTTTCAGCCTAGTAGAGTAAGCTCTCCTGGCTGATATTCTTCAATTTTTCTGTAAATTTTCCTGACACATTACAAACAAATTAAATACATTTGATATGTAGATGGACAAGGAGGAAGTACATACGGAAATGCGTGGTACTACTTGAGACAGGATACAGGTTATTTATTGGTAGAAAAGTCAAATACCGAACACCAAGAAACTTAAACTACTAGTATGTAGAATTGGGAAAGCATAGGAAGCAGAAGGACAGTTTGCTTCCAAGTATCTGAAGCACAACAGCATCGAGGCAGGAACGGCTCAGGAAGCCAGCGCCAAAAGTGATATTAAGCATAGAAAGGAAAGCATATTGTCAAGATATTCACACACTGACAGGAGGTAGTTGAGATGTGGCAGCTGTCTTCTACCTCACTAATGTGCTTGAACTCACATCATGTCTACTAAGAAAGGAAAAAAACTTGTATTTTCTACTTAATTCTTCAAAGCAAGATCAAGAAAGATGGTGACAAGTTGTAGTGAATGGAGATCAAGGGATGCAAACAGCTGAAGGTGCTTTGTATCAGGATGAATAAGCACCACTGATGACACTTGCACAAAGCACACAAGTTAAGGACAGCAAGCCCCAAAACCACTGACATTCACTACTCAGCTAAGAAAGCTTCATTCACAAAGCTGTAGTGGAAATGTCAGTATCAACAAAAGCCGTTCCCACACAACTCTTTCAACCTATTACTTTTTCCCCTCCCTTTCCGTTCACTCTTCCCAGGAAGAGGAAAAACGTTACTTAACACTATCCTTTCACCAAATCATGCTGAGGGAATAGGAATGCATCTGTCTCCAGCTCAGTGCACCAGGTTATTCTCCAAGCAGCAGCTGTGGTTTCGCTGCCAAGGAAGCTGCCTGCTGCTTGCATTTTTAGTCACTAAAGATTTCAGTCACTCCAAAATTTCTGTAACAGCTCCTGTATTTTCTTTGCAATTAAAATTCCACCATCACCATTCTAAGCATAAGCCCCAGAGGAGCAGCTGAGGCTGAGCAGCACGCTGCAGGATGCTCACCTCTCCCATCAGCTCCTTGACCACAGGCACGACCCCGTTGTCCTTGGTGAAGCCCTGGTAGGCCATGTTTCGGGCAGCACGCTGGGTGCAGATGAAGATGTCCCCATGGCCAGTCTCAAAGCCAATGTACTTCATGTCTGGGCGCAGCCAGCAGTTGGTCTGGCCAAACATGGTCTCTGGCCTGAGCGTGGCAGCCACCAGGAAGATGTTCTTTCCTCTCAAGCCACTGCAGGGCAAAAGTATTGGACAAGTTACCAAAAGAAAATCATTCCAGATCATACAGAATAGGCTTTTAAACTAACATCAACCTTCAAGCAATGTTTCCTAAGAGACAAAAGCAGGTCACTAATTTGTTGTGGGTTTTCCATTTCCTTTCCTTTTTTTTTTTTTTTTTTTTTAAATTCCCACTTGAGTTCCAGACACAGCAAATAGAGCCACTCAAAATTCTTCAAAAGACCAGGTCTTTGAAGTGATGGAAATAACTAGGTGAAATTAAATACTGCATTAGGCAAAAAAGACTGTTTAATTCAATGGTCAGTTCTGGCCAGGAGACAAAGCCCATCTGCCACTAAAAAGTCAAGACCTACCTCAATTTTGCAGGGTAAGGATCCAACACCTTCATTTTTATCAGCGTGTATTCTTGAGGCCCAACACCCTACAATTTGCACAAACAATGCAACAATCAATAAATGAAACTCATTTGAGTAGGAAAGAAAATAAATCCTGTTCTTAGGAACCTAATCCAAATGTTATATAAGGTACTGATGCTCTCCTCAGAGTAAATACTATTTCCACTCATATGAAAGGCTGTTTCCTAAAATGCAGACTGCAGAAAGGTTATACTATATTCCTACAGCCAAAAACTTGTCACAGACACTGTCTCAGCAACATCTGAGTTAACAACAGCTTGTTTATTTAGTTTCAACAGATAACACAATGGAGTGATGCTGCTGGCACAGACTGCCAATCACAGAAACCAGCTACAATGGAAAATATCGTCCATAGCTCCAGACAAATCTGCTCAAGACAAGAGTTCATTCAATTGTCACATGCACTTACAGCTGAGAGCCAGTGATTCTGCACATACAAACTATGTTTTGCTCTAAAATACAACTTACTTCCCATTCAGTATTTAAGAACATAAGTAACGCATGAAAGTGTCAAGTAAAAACTTTACCTCTCCTGTTTGCCTGTCATGATCCATGCAAGGCTGTCCATCCTTAGGAGAATAAACTGTGTATCTAGAAAAAGGTATATTTTCATTTAGCAGTGAGTTAAAGAATGTATAGAGCCAGAAGAAAAAAAATTACAGCTCTCTGGGAAAAAAAGACCTGTTAATGATATTTTCAAATTTTATGTGGATCTGTTTCCATCAGCACCAATGTTCAGCTTTCACAAGAGCTTTCAGAATTGACCCTTTTTTGCTTGGAGTTGGCACCCATGGAAAAACTAAATCCCAAAGACAAATCTCACATGCTTTGTTGGCACAGCAATTACACTTCACTACGTCAGGCAGAGCACCAGCAATGAAAGATTCTGGTTTCATGTGAGTTACAAGCACACTCTAGAGACGTGTCACAGGGCTCTGTCTTTGGTACAGCTGAGCTTATCCACACTCCCGAAAACTCAGAGCTGAGTGGCAGCTTACCGTTTGCCAAACTTAACCTTATTTCTTTCCTTGAGTGTCAGAAATTGCCATCGCACAAAGGAATCGTAGTAGGGATTGACATTTGTTGTAATGAAGGAACGCCTCCAGTCCACCTGAAAATGGGCAAAAGGCTCCAGTAAGTAAGCACAATCAAGAAACCACAGTAATCACATAATGCCATAACTGTTATTTTAAAAGTAAAAAGAGCTTTCTCTCCAAAAAGACAATGCAAGTATGTATCCCACAAAGGGTATAAGCTTAAACACACATCTGTGCCTGCTCTCAGAGCAGGGATGTCAAAGACAGGAGGTCCCTCCACTGAGTGAGAAATTTAGAAGTTTTGTAGTAGTTTTAACCAACCATTTAAGATGAATTTCAGCACTGCCTTGTTTCACCATCTTTACCTCTCTTCATTTTCAAAAATCTGTTGTCAGCAGGACAAGTACTTTTAGGAAGAAGATTGATGTGATGTTAAATAGAACTACTGTCAATACTGACTATAGACAAGTTATCTCACATGGGAACCATAGGTTGTAATGTCTTTATTGGATTCATTTCCATCTGTGACCGCTGCACAGGGTACAAGCTCTATATAAGAAAGCACTTAATTATCACCCAAGACCATTAAAAGGTTAAATGACTAATTCCATAAATATCAGAAATATTCCTGGAATTATGTTGGTATTACACAGAAAATCTCAAGGAGAAGCAGCACATTCACCAACACAGTAACAATACAGGTATGGCTGCCTGTGTAATTGAGGTTAGAATCTCCAGAGTCACCTTCAATCCCATGCTCTTCAGATCCTGGACAGCAAGGGGAGGGAAATAATCCAGCCAGTGCTCAGCTTCAGAAAAATTGACCACTTCTTCATCAGACAGACCCAAAGACTTCATGATCCCCCACTGGTATTTGGAAGAGCCAGTCTTGGCAGCAGCCTTGCTCTGAAAGAACAACTGGAATTAGGAAGAAGCCCACAGTCTTGCCACAGGAGCATTTGCCTCTGTTAATGTTATTCCATTTAATATTCCAGACTCCAGATACACAAGTTAATGCAAATATTCTCACATCCTGCCTCTAACAGTGAAGCTAATTGATTAGAGCTTCCACTCCACCATACCTTGTATTCACCGTACGTTCCCTAACCCTCCTCTTCCCAACTGTTCCATGCTGAAGTCCAAAACACCTGCAGAGGCTGTGCCACAACAACGTGGCAGGGAACGGCCTGTTCTCGAGGCCCTGCTCAAACCCACGGGTGTTTGCACCACAGAAAGGTTAGCCCTGCACCCCTGCACCAAAAACCTTTGCTGTTGTCACTTTGCTCGTGGTACTTCACCCAGCTTCTGTCCCTTGAGAATCTCCTCTCTCCCCAGCAGTGACCCAGACAAGGTCACACCTTCTGTCCTGCAGAGCAGCCAGAACCCCAAACCCAACAGTTCCCGTGGGACAATCTCTTGAGCATACATAAACAACATACAGAGCATCTCTAAACTTCTCCTAGACTTGATTCTTTACCTTGCTTTGGGATACTCCCAAAACCCTAAATCTCATTTAAATACCTGGTAAGCGAAAATAGTTTGGATGATTTTACTGAGCCTATCTAGACAGAATTGGCTAGATACCAACTTAAAAAACAATAATCAGAACAGCAGGAATACACATCCTCTACCTCTGAGAAAGCAAGGTTATTTCCTACAACCTGCTTACAAATGTTCCATGAATGGATTAAAAAAAAAAAAAAAGATAAAAAAATGACAGTATTACTCTGGATCTGATCTGTTTTTTCTCAGGAAAACTATTAGGCAGTGCATCAGCTTACCAATAAGGGTTCATGCACTAACATGGTATCTCTGGAACCATGCAGTTAATGCATTTTTTCAAGTCTACCTTAAAGGTAACTCAGTTATCTTAGAAAAAACAGTAATAATCTTTGTATCGAGGTTTCTGTGAGCCCAAAGGAAGAAAAGCCTACAATGTACACACTGAAGTTTTGAGAGCACAGCTCTCAGTCCAGGAAGGCTTGGTTTAAACTTTACCTTTTTGCCTTTTGCTTTGTCTTTGATGATAATTTCTTCCTCTTTTTTACCAGAATTTTCTTCCTCTTCCTCCTCCTCATCAGGAAATTCTGGTGGGCAACCATACAATTCCATTTCTCTTTTCAGCTTATCTGCACAAGCCTGAACAGAGTTATTGGGAGTGTGTCAGCCAGGGCACTGGCTGCAATCACAGCCAAGGAGTGGGGTTTACTGACAACATTTTGCATTCCATGCTTTAAGTGCTTTAAACTTTTTCTGGACCTTGCATTAACATCTAGGAGATTCTGCCACTTCCAGAACACCTTCCAGGCCAGGAAGAGGTTTACTGTAAGGACTTCCTTGCAAAGGAAAACATACAACAGATAAAATATAGTTTTCCAGCACTTTATCTTCTGAAGTGATGTTATAGTTCAAGCACAACACATCTTTATTACAAATTCAGGTTCCAAATCACACTGTCTTGATGAATTTTTAAGTAAACTAAGGTGATGTTGGGGATAGACATTAAGCAAGTCTCCAAGCAGCCTTAGGGATAAAAACCCCATTAGAAACAACCCCCAGAAACTGCAAAACTCTCACCTTGATGGGCATCCCCGTGCAGTGCAGCCCAAAGGGAAACAGGCAGCTCCTCCCCTTCAGCCTCTGGTACCCAACTGCGAACTACAGACAGGGAAATGGAACAGCTGGAACGGCCTCAGGCTGAGCCAGCACCTGCTCAAACACAGCTGGGAGCCCTTCTCTAGCACACAGCTACCCACAGCTGACAGAGCTGGGGAGGAACTCTGGCACAAAGGTGAAACCAGACTTGGTTCCCAGGCTGGCTCCACCAGAGACCAACGGGTGCAAAACGAGGGCTGTTGTGGAATCCCACGCACCAGTGCCCAAAACCTGCCCCACGCAGAGCACAGCAAGCACAAACAAAAGGGACAGATCTCTTGTGAAGTTTGAGCCATTGAGAAGAATCTCCTAAAAATCTAATTTCAAAGAACAAACAGGGGAAACACCTGCAGCCCCATCTCATCAAATTAAAAAAGACATTAATGGAATTTCCCTTCAGCTAGCAATATGCCTACTGAAAACACGGGGAAAAAAGGGAAGTTTAATGAGTCATTGCTAAAGCTATAAAGAAATTGACTTGGCATCCTGGTAGCCCAAAACTGAACTACAAAATCAGCATTTGTTCTAGAGTACTATTTAAAGGTATCAGCAAAGGAGAACTTTTACCTCACATTTAGATAAAGAAAACGTGTGTCCTAGGTGCAGGCGGCCATTCATGTAGGGGTAAGGAAAGGTAACAAAGTACTTCCCTTTGCTGAGAAGAAAGTCAAAGAATTAAAAACACATAATTAGCTTTGTAAATGACCATCAGACAATACACAAGCAAAACAGGTAACTGGTATGTTCAGCTACTATCAGCCCACAGTGACATAGAAATATTTTCCTTGCTAGTAACATGAGTCTTTCATTTTAAAGAGCTGATCCACTAACAGGCTTTAACATCTTAAAGAAATAAACATGAAAGAAAAAACCCACAGAGGACTGACATCACACAAAAACACTGAAATAAATATAGCATGCTCCCAAAAGTAACAAGTTCTAATCCTGCTTCTGTAAATTAATTACAGCAAAGGCTTAAAGTCATTTATTTAGTGTCCCACTGTGTGAGCTCAGATTTTAAGGGCACACTACAAGCAATCACTCCTTTCACAAGGATATACTGTTGCAGAGTGTTTCAAAGACGTATTATGTTCTTGGAAGGTGAGCTCTCAAAGCAGCTAAGAAAATATGTACATGTAGGACACTGAATTTCTACCTCTACCTTTGCACTCCACACCTTTCTCTTCCCTTCACACACTCCCTCAATCCATTAACATGCAGGAATAAAGGCAAAGTCATTTGTTCGCTTGCAAAACCTACAATTTAAGAACCTGCCACCTGTTCCACCACTTCAGTTATTATCTTGGTTTAGTCTGACTTTCCCTCACACCAAATATTAACCTCATACTGCCAAGGTCACTGCTTTTCCAGTCAGAGACCTTCCCACAGGATTAATGCTGTTTGCCCAGGCAGTCTCTCCACACCTGTGAAGAGCATGGAGCCCACCAATCCCAAAGGAACTGTGCTCCCAAGCATGCTATGCATTCCCAGAGGATAAACAATTTTCTCAGGGTTTACTCTGGGGCAGAAATAAAAGCAACAGTCACAGGGTCTTCCCCAGCAGTGCAGAGCACACTCTGCACCTGTGAAAGGCTCTTCCTCCCCACAGCTCTGCTCCAATCCCTCTGGGGATGCAGCCAGTGCTGTCCCCGCAGCCAGAACCCTCGGGGACCTCCCCCCAGACCGGGCTGGCAGAGCCCTCAGCCGGGGCAGCTGCTCGGGCACTGCAGCAGTGCTCCTGTGTCACCTGGGAGCACAGAGCCCAAAGCAGGGTCACACCTGCCCGCTCCTTTAGAGCCATTCTCAGACAGCTGAGAACAATCACACAAACAACCAGGTGGAAGGAAACGTAACCCAGGAGAAAAACACCTTCTACAACCAACAGACAGCAATTCAGGAACATTGTACCACCAAAGCAGAAAGTCATTATCAAAGCAGAACATTAACCAAACCCAGCAGACAGAAGGCAGAGTGCTCTAGGAAACACCACAACCAACCAGGTGGTGGGACAAACCTGTGCAATTCAGTTCATGTAAGAAAAGAAACCTTCAGCCCCTCATCTGAGGAACAGTAATGGTCACACACATACCTGGCCTCCCTCCATTTCTAAAAAATACAAGAGGTTGGTCTACAGCAGGACCACTCATGCTCTGTGAGGACAGCAAGACACACCTTCCCTCAAAATGAAATCTCCCCAGTGGTGAAGACTCAGGCATCACACTGAGGAACCTCCTCCATGTCAAAGAGCACAAGTCACCAAAGAGAACCTGGTTTTAAGACTACAGAGGGTACTGACACTGCCAGAGAATGAAAAAGCTTCACTCATCCTGCTGGAACTCAGCCACAGATGTATTCAGCTGCTTTATGTCATCAGCTACAGAAATGTCAATGATGCGTGAGCAAGTCCCTCCAGCTGAGCCATGAATACTGCTCACTACAAAGAGGCCACTTTTTTCCCCCCACCAGATTTTGAATGAAAAGACACCGAGTATAATGATACCTCCTCTGGTCCTTCCTGTCTGCAGCATTGATCTCAAACACTCGATCACGGTCCCACTTCTGCTGGACCTCTCTTTCAATCTTCTTCAGGAAATCCACTTTCGCTGTTCCTTTACGCTCCTGTTCAACAGAGAGAGGAAGAGAAGTCTGGCTGAACAGGGTAAAAAATAACAGACCTGTAACCTATCACAGACCACCCCTGAACTCCTTTGGGTATGGGCAAGCACTGCAGCAACACCTCTCAGCAGAGCAGCCGTGATGGCTCTGCAAAGCTGTATCCCGAGATCCAGCCTTCCAAAACTGGACCTAAGATCTGCAAGGAAAGCTTTAACAACCGTTTTGCATGGCAAAGGACTCTACAGTAGCCAAGGGACACACACTGATCATCTTGCCAATAAAGAACGAACTCAGAGAAGTCTGAATTGGGGAGGTAGAAGAGAATATTAATCATAACTGAAAACACCCATAGAATCCTGGTTTTATTCCAGACTCTCCACAAACCCACGTGATGCATCCTCCTCTTGACATATATGAAGTGGGAACAGCACTCCGTATGCGAGGAAGAGGGCCTGGTAATAACTCTCATTCTAGTTCATGAAGTTCGTCAGGTAAAGCATTCCAAGTGATTTTAATTAAATCAGTGTTCAGTAGCCCTTCCCCTCATTTTTCTATCACATAACACACGGCAAGTATTAAAGGATCTTATTCTTTCACTATATAACACACAAGAATGGTTAAAGGACACACGCATTACGCACTCATAAAGGTTGAGGATTTATCTTTTTCCCATCAAAACCAAGACGCTCCGAAGACCTGTACATCAAGAGGCCAGAGCCGCCGGGCAAAGGCCCCGCGCCCGCCCCTATGGGACCCTCTTCCCGGAGGCCGCGGCGCCCAAGAGCGACGCTGAGCAGCCGGAGAGGAAGCCCAGGGAATGCCACGAGCCCCCGAAGAGCCCCAAAGCCAAACTCCCCGGCCCTCCTCCTTCACTCACCGCCATATTGCCGCGCCTGACGGCGTCCGCACGGGCCGTACCAATGGCGGCAGCGGGCGGAGGAGCCCAGGCCGCACCAAGGCAGCGTGCGGGGGGAGACCGGGCCCTTTTCAGCGTGGAGAGAGGGGACAGAAGGAGGGCAGGAGGGAGAGCGAACGGAGCGATCGTTGCGGCTACTTATGCCGGCTGGGCAGGGGGAAATGAGCCCGCTGTGCCTGCCCCAGGGGAGCGCCCGCCGGACCGCTGTCCCTTTAAGAGCGCCCCCCCCAAGATGTCGCCGCGGGTTCATGTGCTCGCTCTACCGAACTTGCTGGTTCTCCCTGACCCTCGGCTCGGGCTCTGGGCGGCTGCCATTGGTTGGCAGCGCGGAGCGGCGCTGTCTGATTGGTGCTGGCGGCGCAGCCCCGCCCCGGCCGTGCTCAGCAGGCTGCGCTGCGGGCGGCGCCTGGCAGGTCGCGGCGATGGCGGCGGTGGAGCTGTGAGCGGACTGCGCGGGGCCACCATGATCATCGAGAGCGTAGACGCGCTCAAGTCCTGGCTGGCCAAGCTGCTGGAGCCCATGTGAGTGCGGCCCGGGCGGACCGGGCGGGCAGCGCTTCCCGTGGGCTGGGCCCTGCCGAGGCGTTACGGCCCTGCCCCGCCTGCCCCTGGCCCGGGCCCGGCGCGCCCCGAGTGCGGGATAGCCCGGGCCCGGAGAGGTCCCGGGGGCCTTTTGTTCTACAACATGCAACGGGGCTGAAGCAGGGTTTAGAGCACAAGTCTGATAAGGAGCAGCTGGGGGGGGCTCAGCCTGGAGAAAAGGAGGCTCAGGGGGGACCTTCTGGCTGTGCACAACTCCCTGACAGGAGGGGTCAGGCTCTGCTCCCGGGGAACAGGGACAGGAGGAGAGGGAACGGCCTCAGGCTGGGCCAGGGGAGGCTCAGGTTGGACATCAGCAGGAATTCCTGCATGGAAAGGGTGGCCAGATAGTGGAAGGAGCTGCCCAGGGAAGTTTGGAGTCCCCATCCTTGAAGGTGTCCAAGGACGGCCTGGACGCGGCACTCAGTGCTCTGGGCCGGATTGGATTCGATGGTTTGGGAGCTCTTTTCCAGCCTCTGTGATTCTGTGTGCTCCCAAGCGGTGCCCCAGCTGTGCTGTCGACTTCAGTCCCAGCTCTGTTGTCTCGGAGCAGAGCCGAGGGCTGCTGCAGGAGCTGACAAAACCAGGAATAACATTAAAACTGTGGGAACTCTGCATTTGCATCTTGCTGCTGCTGGCAGTGGGAGTGGGACTGGGATGGAGTTAGTGTGGATCCAGGTCATGTCATGCATTTTACGGTTTCTGGTAGCTCATCTTGGCTGCAAAGTGGTGCTGGATTTGTGCCGGTCCCAAGCTCTGCAGTGCCCGAGCACAGCTGGTGCTGGTGGTGCAGGTACGGCGAGGGGTTGGTGGGTCTCACCAGGGGAAGCTGCTTGTCAGTGCCTGGCCAGGCTTAGGTCTCCCATGAAGTACAGCTGAGGCCTGTGGGAAGTGTTTTAAATAGGCCTTAGGTCTGCTCAGTTGTCATCGTTAAGTATTGTGCTTTTCACAACTTTCTTTTTCCATTGTTACAACCACGGGTTTCTCTGGTTTTTTGTCAAACCTTGCTGAAAGTCTCTAGACTGGAGCATGGCTCCTGCTCCTGCACTTTCCCTGCCACCTCCAGTCAACGTCCAGCGTTCCTTGGGCATTTGAGCTGCACTGTGGAATGTGAGGCAGAGAATCAAGGAGTTGGCCAGTGGGCCCTGACAGTCAGGGTCTCTGTAGTGGCACTAGAATGACAATACAGACTGGCTTACCTGGAGAAGTGCCCTCACCTTGTGTGCTCCTGTACTGCATAATGGGATGGGGTGCTTGGGAGGGACTGACTTATGGGGGGAGGAAGGGCAATGGTTATGAAGTGAGGGATCGTCTCCTCTGTTTGAAATTGAAGATTTATAGTCACTGGGTGAGGGCCCCAGTGCATCACACACAGTGAATACATCACATACAGGTTATTTCTCTGTGTGTGTAAGAATTGTAAAATCTGTCAATTTGTGGTTTCTTTGTTCTTAATTGCTGCATTTACCCTGACTTTCAGTGGCGGTTGGATGTTGTTGGAGGCTATATGAGAGTAGAGATGCTTGATTGCTGCTCATTGAGGATTTTCATTTCTGTCACCAGTTGCCCTCTGCTTAGCTTTTTGCCTTTTGCTTGTTTTCTGTTTTTTTTTCTTACATGAGATTATTTTGAGGTATATATACTTCATAATTTTTCTTTCTATTTCCAGAGTTACTGTTCTCAGAAAATACACAATTCTCTCTTTAAATGTTAATTAAAAAAAGAAAAATCTGAGTATTTTAGATTTCTGCCCCCACCTGATATCTGGCATCTGCACCCTCTGAGGGGCCAAACAAGGAGCTGTCACTTAATCACACTGTTACTCTATTTCATACCCAGGGTGTTCCTGGTAGCTGAATAATGGAATCTAAAGCAATATCCAGTTTAAAGATTAGTGGTGAAGTATCACTGCACAAAGTTGGTGTCTTTGGTCTTTGTGGAGCCAGACAAGGGTGAGGGAGCATGGGAAAAGAATGTGGGTCAGTAATTGCTCCCCTTTAGGTGTTTTACCTGGGTTAAAAGGTTACTGTAAAATACAGCATGGAAGTGTCCTTGAGGAGGAAACCCCAGCACGTCAGGACAGTCACTGAAGCTGTGCAGAATGTGTCTGTGTGTGTGTATTGAAAATGGACCTCTGTGACATTTTCTGAACTCTTTTATAATAAGGTTTTTAATTTTTAAGCGCAGTTTAATCCTTCTCAGTCCTTGTGCAGTGCCTTCCCTAGTCCGTGCTCTGCTGTGCCTGTAGAGCCATTCCAGGTGTGCTCGCTGGGCTTGGGAGGAGGTTCAGCAGCAGTGGCAGCTGCTGAGCTGCCCTCCAGTGGGTCTGTCTGGGCAAAAGAAAGGTGGTGTTCCCTCAGCAGAGCTCAGAAAGAGCAGAGAAGGGGCACCTTTGTCAGGTGCAGTTGCAGGGTTGGGTCACAAGGTAACTAAAATTTTGGGCTGTGGTTGCAAAAAGCCCTTTGCTGGCTCCATGGCCCCAGTGCAGCTGTGCTGGTGCTGGGTGTGAGCCCGACAGCCCAGGGGTGTTGCAGGAGCTCTTAGGGGCTCTGCAGTGACTGTGCCCCCGGGGTTGGCATCCTGCAGCAGCCAAGCACAGCTCTCTCTCTCACTAGATGTGACGCAGACCCCTCAGCCTTGGCCAACTATGTCGTGGCGTTAGTGAAGAAAGACAAGCCTGAGAAGGAGCTGAAAGCTTTCTGTGCTGACCAGCTGGATGTGTTCCTGCAGAAAGGTGTGCTGCTCTGCTGTCTGTGGGCTTCGGCTCTTGGCGGGAGGAGGGAGGATGATGGACCACTACTGCCTTCAAAATGTTTCTTGGTAGCCGTGAATATTTCCTACAGAGTGTGAACGAATAAAGATCTTGTGATTTAAAAAGTAACGATCGTAAGATGAAGTCGCGTAACTTGGACTTTTCACAGTGGGTGGGAGGAAATGTTTTTAAATAAAAGCAATTTAATTTAAAGTGTCAGTCATGTTGCCAGAAGCTTCTCTGACAGGTGTTTGGTAACTTTTGAAAACCTGGTCCATGTTAATCCTTCAGATTGCTGAGGAGCTTCACATGTGGCGATTTGCTTCATAGTCAAGTGTTTAAATACCTGAAAGTCTGACACTCATTGGGAAAGTTATTGTGCATTTCTTGTGGTGTTGAAGTGCTGATGGGGGTGTTGAGAATTATTTACTCTCATAAAAATTGCCCTGAAGAGGCTGCTGAGTGTAGCTGATGGAACTTGTGGATAGCTGTGGACTTGCTGCTTGACCACAGGCTCCAGTCATGCTTGTCCCTTAGAACAGAAGTCTCTGTTACTGTCTTTGATATACGTGAGGAATTTCTTTCTCTAAATGAATAGCCTCAAGTGCCACAAACATAATCCCAGCTCCTTCAGTGGAGCTAATGCTCATTAATCTGAGGTGCTGCTACTGCAAGCAGCCCACCTGTCTGTTTTCAGGGTCTTCTCTGGTAAATGTAAGCATGCACTTAAATGCATATGTAACAGTATTTTCTTGTGTTCTGTATCCTCAGAAACTTCAGGGTTTGTAGATAAACTTTTTGAAAGTTTGTACACCAAGAGTTACCTTCCTTCTGCTGAGCCCACAAAGGCAGAGGCAAAGCCTGCAGGGCAAGAGAAAGAAGAAGTCAAGGAGGAGGTAATGTTATTTATTCTGACTGCCTTTTATTTTCAAATTAGCTCTCCTACATTTGTGAGGCAAAATGTGACAGAAGAATATACTCTATTGTGACTAATGATTTTTTGTATGTCCAAAGAACCGTGGAAGGTGATGATTCAGACAAGAACATTTTACATCCCTTTGCAGAGTTTACCTGGAATAGACATAGATGTGACGCAGAGTTATAACAGTTTATGGAAGTAGCTTTGCTTATGGCAGTTCATAATTTGCCACTGTACAAGACTTTCACTGTAAGAACTTTCCCCTCTGTTCTCAAAGTACTGTCATAGTTTATAGAAAGTCCTTTAGAACTACCTTCAGTTGACTTAATCAGTGCTGTGGTGGGGGCAGAGGAGGAGGTTTGGGGGGCTGGAGGGGAGTGGCAATATGCAAAAGATGATATCTAGGACAGCTTTATGGGACAGCGTTACAGAATCAGGACATTAATTAGTTACTTTGACATCAGCAAGGCCTTCATGATGTGTCCTAAAGCTCAGTGTATGGTGTGATTCCTACGTACGGAGACCACGAAATAAACCACACATGGAATCACAGTGAGGTCAGGGCTGGAGGGGACCCCAGGTACCATGGGATACACCTCGTGCTGGGAGCAGGACTGCAGGTGGAGCTCTCCAGAGCCCTGTCAAGCCAAGTCTTGAGTATTTCTACCCGTTCTCTCCAGATAATCTTGTTCTACAAGGATGCAGGAAGCCTTCCTTTTGGTTTCAATTGGGAAAAAGAAGTCTTTTAAAGATCAGTGCATGTAAACTTTTTCCCCCAAAATTTACAGTAACTTGTAAGCAGTGTGAAGTGGCAGCAGAAGTGCAGAATGGGTCAGTGGTTTGCAGTAGTGGCACAGCTGACAGACTTACCAACCTGCTGTGGTGGAGGCCAGCAAGAAATGTGACCAGTTCCACCATGGGAGCAGGTTTTTACCTTGAAACTGTTATTTAAAATGTCAGCTAGTGACTTCCCTACCTGGAGAGGTGACTCCAGACTTTGTGTTTAAAGGTTCAGGAAATACCTCTCTTGTAGAATTACTTATGCTAAATAAGGCAGCAGAGTGGAGAGAGATCTTGTCTTTCATTAATCCTGTTTAGAAACAAAACATCAAAGTGGTTTTACTTGGGAGCGTCTCTTCTGCAGGAAAAAAAAAAGAAAGTTTTGAGACCAAAACACTTCAACAGACTCTAGTGCTTGATTACTTGTAGTGCTACAGTACTCTGGGCAAGTAATGCTTGAGTATTGTTTTCCTTGGGATGCTGTCTAACTTGAACTACATTTTGGTGTCATTTGCTTCATTTAAAAAAGTGATACTCATGCTTGTTTTGTAGTTGTGCGTTAAACAGAATTTTCAAGAGTCTGTTGAAGAAGAACGGGAGAGCAGGAAGAAGAAGTATTCCAGTCCCCAGAGGAGCCGTGCAGATTCCAGTGAGCAAAGGTTAGCTTTGAGCCACAATATTAAGATATTTTAGTTTTCTGTATTTGCTGTCAATCTTCGACCGTGGTTTTTTTACCTTGTAGGTAGTGATTTTAATGAAAAATAGGGATTTTCTCCTTCCTTTGACTGTAATATGTTGTGTGTATGCTGATCATGTCCATGAGAAGTCTCCACAAGAAGTTGGTCTCTTGCAAAAAAATTATAGTATTCTTCAAATTACAATCCTAGGAATGTCATCAGTTTCCTTGTTTCCCTCGTTATGTAAGTGAAGAACATTGTTGGGGGGGCTGTAGGGTCTGTGGGCAGTTGTTCACACCATGTCAGCATCACTTCTAAAACCTGTTCTGGTTTGAACATCACAACTGTCTCACCTTGCCAATTCCTACTCCCGCTTTCTACAGACCGGTGAATCAGCTGTAAGATTTTGTACTTCTCTGGGTAATTTGTCAAATTTTAACTGGAGTGTTTCAGTGCCCATATAGATGGGAACAATGTATCTTTCCATGTTGCAAGTTTGTTCTTTAATTTTGTTTCTCTTCTCACTGACATGGTCTACATCTGTCTTTCCTAGAACCAGAGAGAAAAAGCGGGATGATGGGAAATGGAGGGACTATGACAGGTACTATGATAGGAGTGACTTGTACAGGGAGAAGTCTGGCTGGCGCCGGGGCAGGAGTAAAAGCCGGAGCAAAAGCAGAGGCTTAAGTCGGAGCCGCAGCCGCAGCAGGGGCCGCAGCAAAGACCGGGATGGCAGCAGGAGTGGTGAGTACTCTGGGTGCTGCTTCAGGAAAACTTCCTGCTGCAGTGACAGGTGTGACTTCTACATTCTGAATGGTCCAGCAGGCAGGAGATGCCCTTGAGAAGTTGGAGCAGTCTCATAGCTTTGTGTTCTTGAAATAATTGATTAAGATGCTGTTCTTCAGAGTGGAACAATTAAGGGGTTTTTCTTCTTCATTAACCTCTTAACTTATCCACAGGTGTATACCTGTGGATATCAGTAGCTCATATTTTTGTGCTGTGTGTTCTGACAAAGCTGTTGATTTTATTCTTTTTTCCTCCTAAGCAGTGTTTCCCTCTTTCGTTTTGTTACTGTGTATTTTTTAGAGAAGGCTTCTTTGCAGTTGCAGGTGGTTACCATATGATTGTTCTTTTAGGGCTAGTTCAGGTCTGTCGGAAAAGTAAGTGGCACAGATTACAGCATTCCACGCATCTTGAGACCACGTTAGTTAAGGGCAGAGGTAGGTTTGTTATTTTAGGCTTTTGCCCTCCTTTCTCCTTTAAAAGAGAGTTGTAAACCAGAATGAAATAAGTAGTAGAGGAATGAGTGTGCATTTTGCAAAGAAAACTTTGATATTTCTGAAGTTAAACCCCTGTTTACATTACATTTAGTTACTATTCCATTGGTAAGACTGTCCTTCTTCAAGAACAGTTCAATGTGCAGAACGTTGAGTATTTCAGGGAAAATGTGTTTTCTTTTGCTTACAGAGCAAAATGTGAAGACTTTACTCAATTTTATTTTTCTTTAAACAGAGCACCGAGAGAGAGAGAGATCAAAATACAAGAGTGAAAAAAATGATGTTGAAGGCTCATATAATCCGGTGTCTGCACCTCCCAGTAAATCCTCTGAACAGTATTCCTCTGCACAAGCTATTCCCAGTGCTGTCACTGCAGCCGCACCTGCACACCACCTTGAAAGCACCACAGAAAGCTGGTCAAATTACTTCAACAATCACAGCAATCCCAGTTCATTTGGCAGAAACCCTCCTCCTAAAAGAAGATGTCAAGATTATGATGGTAACTGTTCCTTAGTTTTCAGTTTCATGCCTTATTTCAATGTTTCTGTGACTTGTTTTTTAGGTATTCACTAAATGTGAGCAGCAAGTCACACTGCAGTGGCATGTGATGTGTACCTTGTATGTCACAGATGCAGAGATGACCTTTATTGTACTGGAGAAATAACTAGTGTTACTGGAAGCAGTTTGCGTATGCTGTGGCAATTGCTGGATAAGAACGTATGGAGTTTTTTCACAGTTCTGTATGTGCTAGACAAATACCTCAACCACTGGCAGTCGTGGTGCACATTGCAGTGTGTGTGTTTAAAATAAACCACAGTACTTCTGTTTTTTCCACAGCTTTTATGATGAATGCAAGTTTGTAAGTTTGTATGCTTTTATGAAAGATTGTTCTAATTTGAATTATTTTGGGAAACCTTACCTTACAATATAATGACGTATCAGTGGATGCATGTTTTTCTTCAGTAAGAAATTCCATGAAAACCTGAAATGTTACGAATCGCTGAGAACTACAGGGTTTGTTTTCTGACATGACGTGCAATGTCCTGTTTTGCAGAGCGAGGCTATTGTGTCCTTGGTGATCTCTGCCAGTTCGATCACGGAAACGATCCTTTAGTGGTGGATGAAGTTTCCTTGCCGAGCATGATCCCGTTCCCGCCGCCACCGCCAGGGCTGCCCCCGCCGCCGGGGCTGCTGCTGCCGCCGCTGCCGGGCCCCGTGCGCGGCCTGAGGCTGCCGGTGCCGCAGCCCCACCCGCAGCCGCCGCCACCCGTCGTGCTGCCTGTCCCACGTGAGTCACCCGCGGGGGGCTCAGCTGCAGCTTCTCCGCTGCCAGTGTGCTATTCAAACAGGGCCCAAAGAGTTCCGAGTAGTCAGCTGGTAAACCCTGATGTTCCTAGCACTCCAAACTGAATTAAATCAGGCAGGGGAGTGGACTTGGGGATCTTTCAGCTCATCTCAGTGGTAGTTGGTAGTGATTGGATTGGTCACTGACACTTACTGGCCTGGTTTTTTTCCTTCTATAATGCAAAAAATGTTGAGATTCAGTCTCCTAGAGGATCTAATAAATTTCCAGTGTTGGTGCTACATTATCTACCACTAGAAAGCTATACATTATTGACACATTTAAGATCTTTCTTAGCTCAACAGCAATCTGAGATGTTGAGCCTTTTGTGTTACCTTACTGCATCTTGTAAACTCTATGAAGAAATAGCATATTAGGGACATGCTTATTCTGTTTCAGTGCTGTCTATTCCAGGGACAAAATAAATGCTGTGATAATTGTGTCCAATATCAGTAATTTTGGGATGAAGAATAATTTGATACAGGATTTGCATGAGCTCTTTAGCAAGTGGAACTGACTTGCTGGGAGAGAACAGACAGTGCTCAGGATGGGCTGTGTAGTGTCATTTGGGGTCCTTTTTGGGCATACAGTTAGTAGGAATGTCTGTATGGTACGTGGGGAAACCAAAGCACACCCAGCTAGAGAAACTGCCTGCGTGGAAATGCCTCTTGCCCTGCACTTCTTGCTTCAGAACTGCAGTCTAAATGCTGCTGATGTGGTCTCTTGCTCTGAGCAAGCCTTAGCTCTCCATGGCAGAGCTGAGGGAGGAGCTGCTGTGGTTAAAGCATCTCTAGCACTGACAAACCTCTGGGGAAGACTTTTTTCTTTTCCCTTAAAGCTTTGTCTCTCCTGAGAAAGAGAAAAGGTGTTGGCATCAGAGTAGCTTACCTGAACATGCCTCTCAGTTTACTGCTACTGTAGTGGGATTGGACATATTTACAACCCTGACCTTGCTCAAAGCAAAGCATAAACACAGCATTGAATTGTTTGCTCGTTTTGCCTGTGAGCTGTCAGTGTGTGATGTGTTCTGTGGTGTCATTGCAGGACCACCTTTAACACAGTCCAGCTTGATGAACAGCCGTGACCAGCCAGGGACAAGCGCAGTGCCCAGTCTGGCACCTGTGGGAGCAAGGCTGCCTCCTCCTCTGCCCCAGAACCTGCTCTATACAGTGTCAGAACGTAAGCAAATGCTTCTTGGCTTAAATCTGTTTGATGTAAAAATTTCAAATTTTCTCTGTTGATGTGTGATTAGAAATTATGATCTGTCTTCCTCCAATATATACAAATCTAAAAAGAAGTCTGATGGCTCTCCCTGAGTCAGCCCACCGTCCGTTCTGGAATGGAATGGCAGCAGTGCCCTGTCTTGGTCTGAGCAGGAGACCAGGACTCCTGCAGTGTGGGGAGCTCTGGGTTTCATGTGCTCACAGCAATCCGACTGTTGCATAAGAAATGTTCCTTTCATCTTCAAGCCATTCAGTAGGACATTAGTAGGTGAAGGATGGATCTGCAAACCTATAATTGCTGTTTAACTTAGGCTTTATTCTTCTTTGGTTTGGACTAATAGAGATGAGAGCTTTTTTTTTCCAGCTGTATGTCACAATAGTCTGTACAGTCTTCATAGACATCAGTACTTTTTCTATTTTTTTTCCGGAATTACCCTTGTTCTAGCTTTCTAAAAGTTGTTAGCTTTGACTGGACATGTTCCTCTTCCTTAACAGAGCTCAACATTTTTAAAAGTATGTTTTTTACGAAGAAAAATAGCAAAATACCTAGAAAGTCCTAGATTGCTCAATTTAAGTACTACAAAGTTTATTTCTTTGATAATTAAAGGATTAATGGCATTTCCATGTTCTGTATGACCAAAATAAGATAATTGCCAGTGTTCTATAATACTCTCATCTGGGTTTTTTTAACATAAATATTCTGAATTTTATTCAAAGAGGGAGTCTAGTTCAGTTCATGATCCATGTCGTTTTATTTGTGACTTCCATGCTTTTCAGAACTTCAGTCACTCAAATTTCTTATTAGATAATCTGTTCGGTTGTCCCCAAGTCCTGTCGGGTGTTCAGATGTCACCATCTGATCCTTTCAGCTCCAGAACTCCTGATGGGTGATTCTGCCTGTCAGAGCTCACAGGGCTTCACAGTATTTCTGTTCTTCAGAACCTCTGTGGAGATTGTAGTGTCCCGTTCTTGGACTGTTGTGGTAACAGCTGCTGGTGGCCCTCTTGCAGTCAATCATGTTCTAAAGCAGGGAAGAAGAGCTTGTGGTTCAGCTCCTTCGAGGTTAGAGAAGGTTCTTGTTTTACAGTGTCACACTCTGCTAGCAGTGTGGGTATTGTGGGGCATCTGTTTTTAACTGTAGAGTTGTCTTTGCTGCTGCAGAATGAGGAACTGAGGTTTTGGAGGGATTTATGTCTGTCAGGTTCCCTTGTGCAGGCATTCATTCTGTTCCTGGATGTACTGTTGCTGTGGAGGCTCTTCACAGACTACATTCATTCTAGTTCTTGTACAGCTCTTCCTTTTTAAGGTTAAAAAAATGCATTATCCTCAATGTGGACCTTGGGCTGGAGGAGCAATAGGAGTCAATTCTGTCATCTTGTGTTCTTGTGGTGGCCCCTTCTGACGAAAATGATCATTAGTACCTTACCTAAGCTAGGCAGCTGATCTCACTCTTACATAAAGAGAATTCAGTAGGTAAGTATTGGTTCCATTACTTCGTTTCTCAGCTTTCTTTGATTGAAATCATTTAAGTATGTTCTTCACCTAAAATTCTCTTCTGAGGAGAACTAGACTGTTGGGCAGCAAAGGCTGGAAATCTCTTTGCATCTCAGACTCTACGGTATAAATGCTGAAACCAAAGCCTGTGTTGTTACCCTTAAAACACTGCCAGATGTTGTGCACTCTGTCACAGACACCTCAGGCCTTTCCAGGCAGTGGATCAGCAGTAGTCTATATTGTGACCTGTGTGCTTTGGAGAAACAGTACCAGAATAGAAACCAAAAGAGAATGTGTCCAGATAGGCTAGGCCTGAAGATCAGGTGAGGGTTTGCAATGGCTGCACAGGTTGGCTGTACCACCTCTCTTCTCTTCATCCAAGACAGCTTCTGATTCTTGGACATCCATGCATTTCCTTAAGGGAAAATTAACCCTGAGTCTTAAACTCACTTGAAAAATTCTGTCATTTCTCTCCTTTTTTTGTAGATACATATGAGCCAGATGGCTATAACCCTGAAGCTCCTAGTATTACCAGTGCTGGTAGATCTCAGTATCGGCAGTTCTTTACGAGAGCACAAATGCAGCGTCCAAATCTAATTGGCCTAACATCTGGGGAGATGGATACAAACCCTCGAGGTAGGAAGGGTTCTGCTCACTGCTGTTGCTATTTTTGTCCAAGACCGTCAACACTTTTCCCTCTTTTCAGGCTGAAAGCACTAGTTTTTCCTCACTGATTTGATGTTTGAGAGCATTTTTTTTTGACATTTCTACCTTTTTAAAGTGCTAACATGCCCATATTAAAATCAAAGCAGCCTTTTTGATTAAAAATAACCACTTGCTTGGGAATGCTACAGGGGTTTTATTGGTTGGTTGGGGTTTTATTCCTCTTAAACCTGTGAAGGTATTTTCCAGGTACTGGGAGCTCCTAGAAAGAAAAATGGTGCCTAAAGATGGCTTTAGCAGCACGGTCTGCAGACTGCTTTTGATCAGCCATGGGCACAGAGGTGATGATCCAAGCTCCTTGCCTTGACTATTGTGATGGTAGTGAAGAAGGGAACTATCGTGGCATATCGTGCTTGATGGTCTGACTCTGTCAGCCAGGTGTTCTCTTTGAAATGAACATTGCAGGTATCATTCCAATTTCCCAGCCCATGGGAATCCCAGTCTGCACTTACATAATTCCTAGCCCCTGCCTGAGTGGATGTGGCTGCTGTCTCTTAGTGGTGATGTGTACCAAGTATCTTTTAGGGAACAGAAAAAGTCAAGGCTCTTCAAAGTTTAGTTGTGGCAGCAAAACTTTCTTTCTCCCTTGTGTTTTTCCTGCCCTGATTCTTAAAACCAAAGATGTTAAATTTTGGGTTTTACTGTTACACTTCAGTGTTTCTTACTCAGTAGATAAGAAAGATTTTTTTTTTTTTTTTTTTTTTTCCCCAGTATTTCTTTCCAATGACTCATCTCGCAAGGAATATGGTTAAATATTATTGCAGAAATTGCTGGTGCTGTTTGCATCTTAATGGCTATCACAGAGGCAGGGTTGGGGCTTAATTGCTGCCCCTCAGGTTCTCTCTGAGAGCCCATCCTGGGGGTAAGGCAGGGGTGAGTGCTCAATGGTGAGGCCTCACACAACTTGTTTTACAGTCTTTGTCACAGGTGTGAAAGGTTTGCACTCAGATGATCCTCCAAAGTCAGGATGCCATGCCCAGAAATGCCCAGTCTCTGTTCTCACCAGTGTAACTAGCAGAGTCCTGGCTTACCTAAAAGCCATAGAAATTGCTGCATAACTCAGACTTCTTTTTAGGGGTCGAATATTTAGCATTCACAGGAGACTATCACCAAGGGCGTGACCTTGAAAAGGTTGCAAATAAATTTCTGGCAAACTCTGTGTTGGTAGAATTTGCTTCAAACTTTAAATCTAATGTCTTAGAGTGTAATAGTTGTGCTTAATTAACAGTTTGTTGCTGAAATCTGGCTGGAGGGCTGACAGCAGGGTAGCAGTGGAAAGAACGAGTTCTTGGTTGTTTTTGCCATAAGGGTTCACACAGGGAAAGCGGGTTGTTAGTTCAGCCCCTGCCCGTTACAGAACTCTAACCTAACCTAAACTCTAACTCTAACCTAAAGCCTGGGGACCCAGCCGTGGTTCTTTTCCTCCTTTTCTATTTTGTTCAGAATTTGGGTTGTGTTGGTTTTTTTTCTTTTTTCTTTCTCTTCTTTTCATGCAGAATTTGAGTTTTTTGTACCTGAAAGATGAGGTTTTAGCTTTGTTTCTTCAAGCTAATATTAACCTGAAAGGTCAAAACCTATCCTCGCAGCTGGACCATGTGTGTTTCTCTCAGGATGTTTAGTTAGGCTAGAGAATGACCTGAATGATTTTGTTCAGAAACAAAACTGACCAATTTGGTAAAGTCCTCCTACTGTTTATGTTTTTAATCTCAGTTCTGTTTGTGTGAAAGCTTTTCCATGTGTGGTGGAATAACACGGCCTTTTTCCTTCCCTCAGCTGCCAACATTATCATCCAAACTGAACCTCCCATTCCCATTACAAGTAACAGCAGCAATGTCACTAGAGTTGTCCTGGAACCAGACAGCAGGAAAAGATCTCCAAGCACCATGGAATGTCCACCATTGAAGAAACCCTGGTTGGGAAAGTAAGAATTAGCTACAGATGTTAATTCAAATGTACTTGATTGCTGTCAGTGCTGTGAACATTGCTGTTCACCAGTCTCTGTAATTTGGGATGGTTGGGTCAGAAAATCTGTGTCCACATAATATGAAGACTAAACGTGGGGTCAGGGGGGAGCTCTCTTTTGTTAGTGTCTAGAGGGTGTGCTTTTTAGGGGAAAAATGCTATTTATATGTGTGTTAACATTTGCTGCCTTACTTAGGCACACGTGTACTTATCTGAACTCCTCCTGTTCTCCTTTCCTCTAGGCAAGTAAATAACAATCAGAATAAGCCAGGGTTTTTGAAAAAGAATCAGTATACTAATACAAAATTAGAAGTTCGAAAAATTCCACCAGAATTGAACAACATTACACAGCTCAACGAACACTTCAGCAAATTTGGAACTATTGTAAACATTCAGGTAAAAACCAAAGTCATACCCAACTCATCACTGCAGATTATTTGTAGATGGATTTGCTAATGATTGAAATGTTTTCTTCCTTGAGAAATAATGCGTTTGTGAACTTTTGCTTTAGGTTGCTTTCCAGAACGATCCTGAGGCTGCTCTCATTCAGTACTTGAGTAACGACGAGGCGAGGAAGGCGATTTCCAGCACGGAGGCAGTACTGAGCAATCGCTTTATCCGGGTGCTGTGGCACAGGGAGAGCGAGCAGCAGCTGCCGTTGCTGCAGCAGCAGCAGCCACCAGCCACCCCGCAGGCCCTGCAGCACCTGCAGCAGCAGGCCCTGGCCACGCCGCCCACCGTGACCGTGCACAGCAGCCTGGCCAAGGTGCGTGCTGCCCGGGAGCTCAGCAGCATTCCCAAGTGCCTGCTGCCGCAGAAAAGCGAAGTATCTAACCTTGGTGTTTTCAAATCCGTGGATACGCAGGTGATGAACAAACCCCTGGCATCTGGTGCCTACGTCCTTAACAAAGTCCCAGTGAAAAGGCGCCTTGGAGCAGCGGGTGGGAGCCAGCCTGAGCTCAGCCAGCCTGGGGCTGGGGTGGAGGAGTCTCAGGTATGTTGGGGGTGGACCATGGTCACGCTCTCAGGTACAGCTTTGGCTTGTCAGCCAGGAAGGAGCAAGCAAAGAGAACTTGTGAATTGTTCCCACTTGGTTCTGTTCCTTTTCAGTAGTGTTTCATACAGCCATGGTCAATCACTTCTTCCTCATTTCATCAATTATTTATATGAAATAGGGACAGTGACTTTAGGAACAAAGTCATCAGTGTTTTAAATGGCATAAAATATATTTGGCAGTGCCTGATAGTGAACAAATCTGACAACCTGTATGTAAGACCAGCCTTTTGTTGACAAGTGCAATGGCTCTGCCAGTAATTTTTGAGTTTATGCTGTGCTTTAACAGAAGTGCTAGAAGCTTAGAGAGTACTTGTACCCAGAGTTCAAGTTGATACTGTTCAATTCACACTGATATCGTAGTGCAGTATGTGTTCTGGGCCATGGGGAAGTCCTTTTAAGAAAGGAAGCATGGAGTGGCCTTTGCTGACTTTACCTGATCAGAAAGTGGGATGTTGGGCCGTGACTGTGGAGCTGAAAGTAAGGCAAGTGCAGATCATCACCTCAGCAGTGTCCTGGTGGGAATCGGGGTGCAAAGGGAGTCTGCCATGGGGAAGGGAAGACAGTATCTTTTGCAGAAATCCTTTTAACCAGACTGATGTCTTTATCCATGTGTTTTAATTGCCTTGGTCTTTCTGCCTCATTGCACAGATCTGGATATTTGCGTTGGTGTTTCAGGGAACATGATCCTCTGAAGTTCCCTACTGGTGTATGACAGTCACTTTAAACTATTCCACATTTTACTGTGTGTTTTTTACTATTTCAGATATTTCCTACTTCTACAAGCCACTCAAAAATGGTTTACAGTTCTCCAAACTTGAAGACAACTCTAAAGTCTGGTGCAGGGTCTAAACCTCATGACGTGCAAGAAGCCCTTAAAAAAAAACAGGTACTTAATGCCTGGTGGCTGACTGACAGTCAAGTCAAGGAGCAAGTGCTTTAAACGCAAGGTTTGATGGGCACCTGAAACCTCAGCACTCCTCTGCAGCTTTACATGTGGCTGTGGAGTTGGTCATTGTTATGGGACAGTCTTGCAAACACGCATTGGGGTAATCATGTGTGTAGTGTCCTTTTGGGGTGTCTTACTGGACACACTTGGCCATGTTGGGTTGTCTGGGTTTAATCTCTGCAGGTATGAGACAGTTGCATGACATTGCACAGTATGTTTCTTAAGAGGTGTCTGAAGGGGGCAAAATGTTAGGAAAGTACCTTAGAGCAAGAAATTATAATTTAACTTATTTTTTATTTATTGAATCAGCTGCACTTCATACTTGTGCTTTTTGCAGACAGTACTTTTTGTTGTGGAGTTCACTTCCATAGCTTGAAGAGGACAATATGATCTGTATGAGTACATATAATACTAGACTGCTTTTTACTGATGGAAATAATTTTCTCCTCATATAGGAGGCAATGAAACTCCAGCAAGATATGAGGAAAAAGAAGCAGGAGATGTTAGAAAAACAAATAGAATGCCAGAAGGTAAGCCTGGGATGTGGCTAGTAAATACATTCTGATTTTGTAGATACCTATCTGTTCAGGTCTATTTTTCCTGGAATTTTATGTTCCTGTTCTTTTATTATTGTATAGATGTTGATATCCAAGCTGGAGAAAAACAAGGCCATGAAACCAGAAGAGAGAGCAGAAATTATGAAGACTTTAAAAGAACTAACAGGAAAAATATCTCAGTTAAAGGATGAATTAAAAACTTCATCTACAACCTCCACACCATCCAAACTGAAGTCCAAGACAGAGGTATTTATTGTGCAACACACTTGCCTGCTTGGTGTTTGTAACTATTTCTAATAATAAGTCTTAAAAATGCGGCAGCATTGGATCAAAACATGTGCAAGCAGCGTTTTAATGTGGGTGATAACCATGGACAAACAAACCATGGTTGAAGGAACTCCATGACCTAGTTTTGCTTGTAGCTCATTCATGCTTGTTCCAGTTCTAAAGCAGAGAGTTCTGGGCCCTTCAGAAAATGGGGGGGGACTACAGACACACAGAGGCAATTAAAACAAACTGAATTTAGAGAAAAGTATGGGCTGTTGTGTCCTGATCTGTCATGAATATACTGCTGAAGTGGAATAAAACATGACAAGCGTGCATCACGGTTCTGCCCTTTCCTTCTGTTTTCTCTTCCCACCTCTTTTCCTGCCAGGCACAGAAGGAACTGTTGGATGCAGAGCTGGACTTCCATAAGAGACTGTCCTCTGGAGAGGACACGACCGAGCTGCGGAAAAAGCTCAATCAGTTACAAGTGGAGGTGAGCTGGCCAGCGCTGCTGCTGTTGATGAGTTTGAGTTGTGGCTGTTTCAGGCCCTCTCACCGTGGGGGTGGCTGTGTTCTTTCCCCAGGCTGCCCGCTTGGGCATCTTGCCCACTGGCCGAGGAAAGACAGCGGCAGGGCAAGGCCGGGGCCGGGGCCGGGGCCGTGGGGGCAGAGGCCGGGGAATGCTGAACCACATGGTGGTGGATCATCGGCCCAAGGCACTCACCGTGGGAGGCTTCGTGGAGGAGGAAAAAGATGAATTGTTACAGCACTTCTCTGTAAGTGTGGCCTGTAAATTAATACACGTTTCCTTTCCTGCTGTAAAATCAAGCTCCTCTTAGAACAGCAATAAATCTGAGCTTTTGCCCAAAACTACAAGTGCTACAATACTGCTGGCTGATGCAGCTGGGAGTCCTCTGGCTCTCACTTTTGTGTCCAAAAAATCAGATTTCGGTGTCACTTCAGTACACTACAATTGTACCACGTGATTGTGGAGGTGGAGAAGAACATCACTGTCCATCGTAACAAACTTTTCCCTCACAGAAATTTGGAGATATCGAAGATCTTCAAGAAGAGGATTCCCCACTAAGTGTTGTCGTAACTTTTAAGTCCCGCTCAGAAGCTGAGAATGTAAGTAGAATTTTGGATGTATTTTTTTCACATATCTAAAATAAGGGTTTTTAACTACTTGTGTCTACCTTTGTATTTTAAAATTTCAGGGGCTTTGTTTCCCCAGTTAGAGCTTGATAGTGTTTGGTGCTGCTGCAGGTAGTGCCACTGAAGGGGAGGTACCTCCTGGTGATCTGAGCAGTGACACAGGGCTTTCCCTGGCAGTTCAGAGCTTTGCTCATCCTCTCCCAGTGCCAAGACGGGAGCAGGATTTGGCAGATTTGAGTGTGGCTGAAGGTGCTCTTGGGACACTGACGTGGGTGGTCGTGGTTTATGTACTTGATATCTTGAAACATGCCCCTGTACCACATGCATGGGGTCTGGCTTGCTGCTGTTAAAAGTTCTTCACTGAATCCCGTCTCTGAAAATCTGTGCATTTAAACACAACCCAGGCTGCTAACCAGGGATCCCGGTTCAAGGACCGACGGCTCCAGATCTCGTGGCACAAACCCAAGGTACCTTCTGTGTCCACAGAAGTCGAGGAAGAGGAGTCCAAGGAAGAGGTATGAAGATCTCTTAATAACCTGATCATTCTTACTGGAATCTAATGGCTGAGAGCTCTTAGGATACAGTTTCCTGTGTGCTGAAGAAATTTCATAAAAGATGTTTTTACAAACCAGGAGCTGAACTAGTTTTGAATAGTCAGATTTCCCACATTTTAAAGCAGAGAAAATGCAAAAAAAAAAAAAAAAAGACACTTTGTGGATGGGCTATTAATTTGTCAATGATGTAAGCAAGCCTCGGGTTCTGTATATGCAGGCTGCAAAGGCTTTTACTCCTCACTCTTAGTGCTCTATTGTAGGAGAAGTTGTGTGTTCTTCCCTGTAATTCACCTTAACACCTTAAGCTTTTAAAGGTTATTTTGCTGTGGCATTTAACAGAAACCTTGTTTGGGAGAGGGTAAGTGGTGGTTTATTCCTGCTTCCTCTGAAGCTTTGCTCTCTTTCCTGACATGAGGCTGCTGTTCTTCCCCTAGAACGGATTGGATGTGACTGTGTGTGTTTGTGAGAGACACAGTAACACCCAAACCACATACCAGCCCAGCTGGTGCTGTGTGCTGGGATGTGTCCCTGGGCATAGCTGGGAGCATGTGTCTAAAAGTTCATTTTTTCCTTCCTCCAGGAGACTGAAACCTCAGATTTATTTTTGCACGAAGATGATGACGATGATGATGAAGATGAGGATGAATCCCGTTCTTGGAGAAGATGAAACTTGATGTTTGAAATGTATAATTTTAGGAATATAGTTCAAACTACATCTTTTAAACGTTTATTTAAGGAAGTTGATGAGCCAAAAAAAGCTTTACTTTCTTTTTAAACCACAAGATTTACCATGAGCCGTTTGGTATGAAAACATTTGGGACACAGAGCTGTGAGACTGAGCTAGCCAATGGCCCAGGAACTTCTTACAGGATTATCAAGTTCACCAGGGTGGTGATTTTTTTCTATTTAAGAAGGATAAAAGCAGGGGGGAAGGGGGGGG
>WEKY01062769.1:336996-347082 GCA_013390045.1 Picathartes gymnocephalus
GGTTGGAAATCAGTATTTTCTTGTCCTCTTTTTGTGTCACCTGTATTATCTTGTTTTGGGTTTTTTATAATGTGATTAGTTTGTTAGTTTATAATTGAAAAGATACTACAGGTTTTATTTAGCAATATTACAGGCTTAGGAGAAAGACAAACTTTCATTAAATATTATGAAAGAAAAACTGGCCTCATTTGCTCGTTGAAAAAAGGGAGCCTTTTATTTCCTGTGGAGTCTCATGTTGTAGAAATTATTTGTGGCAAGATTCTTAAATCATTTACTTAAGTATGTGTGACAGCCACACAGTCTCCATGTTGTGCTGCTTTTTGTGAAAGGAGGTGGAAGAAACAATTTACAGGGTATTGTTATAACGTTGTCCAGTTCACTCTGTTTCTCCAAATTCTGCTTCACAGAAAACATCAGCAGGGACACACGCTGGAGTGGATTTTCACTCCTTGATTTCCTTCTGTCGTTTCAGTGTAAGGCTCAGTGTAAGTCAGGCTGTTTGTTGCATCTCAGTATTTGTGAGCAAGAGCGGAAGGAGTTCCAAGTCTTCCTCAAAAGCAGCTAAACTGGGCCCTGTGTATCAGCCAGGAGCAGCTCTCCTCTCCCTGTTCCCAGCCGTGCTCCAGGCAGAGCCCTGCAGGGTTCAGAGCAGGGTGGGTTCACCCTGCAGGGCTGGGGTGTAGCCTGGCCCCACACCAGGGTCTGGTGTCCCAGGGCGTTCCGAGCTGGCTGCTCCGAGGGTCTCCCTCAAGGCCCAGAGCAGTTCCTGCAGCCGTGTCCCACTCCTGTGCCTCTCTGCTGTCCTTGGAACCAGCAGGGCTGTGGCTGGGCTGGCTCTGGGCTCTGTGGCTCGTGGCCAGGGCACCCAGCAGCACCTTCCCTGACTGCCCACTTGCCCTGGCCACTCCTCAGTGCGTTTGATGTGCATTTCTACACAAAATCAACACCAAGTCCATGCTCAGCTCCCTTCTCTCTTGAACAATCACCAGTGTAGGCCCCAGTAATTCCTGACTGGAGGACAGTATCTACCAAACCCTTGACCTGCCTGTGGCTCTGAGTGTGGCCAGGGGCAGGTGCTGAGCACCCTTTGGGGTCACAGCCCTGCTGACTCTACCCTTGTGCTGTGGTGGGGTATCCAACCTGTATAATGTCCTGTTTCTTTGTCAGCTGAAGGGAATGTCTCCAGTATTCTGTCTCTTTCCAAACCTCTCCTCTTCCTAGGATTTGGACTGTCCTGCTAATGCTGAGACTAAATTCCAGGCGTGAAGAAAAGGAGGAGAAACCCACCCCATGTCCTTACAAGAGTGTCTTGCTCTTCTCCCATCACCTCTAGGGGTTTTAATGTCTGTGGCACAGTGTGTATCTTGAGAAGTCCATTGCAGCAAACATGTCCAAGTCCTGACAACTTAAAAAAGGAGAGAGGGATCAAAAGGATTTATATATTTTTTTGTACAGAGTTTTTTCTTAAACTGTATAATTTTGTAAATATTTTGCTTTTTTTGTGTACTAAAATTACTGGCGTATAGATTTCAATAAGAATTGTTGTATTTTTGTATTTGGAAAATGAAAATTACAGTGGATTAATTAAGCTGTAAGAAAAATTGCAGTAGCCTTTGACACACACAGAATGGATTCCTTTTCATATGGTTTTAGCTCTAAAGTGACACTGGGGTGGCACCTGTGTGCGAGGGCCATCTCTGAGAGCTTCATACAATTGCTGTTTGCCCTCACAGTACCCCTGGCAGGCTGGCCTGAGTCCCGAGTGCCATCCCGAGGGTGGCTGCTGCCCTTGGGGCTGGCAGTGCCCCCAGGCTGGCTGTACCGGGGGGCAGAGGGGCTGCAGCTGGCTCTGGGGCTGGAGGAGGGGAGCTCTGTGAAACTGGTCTGCCTTTTGCCACAGCTTATGGACCCCCCCATATTTTAGGGCATGCTGGGCCTGTCTCGGGGTGATTTTGCTTTGGATTTCTGTGTTTCCATAGGCAGCAGGGCAGTACAGCTGGGTTCATTTCATGGGGATGCTTTACTGGGAAATTCACCTGTACCTTGGGCAAAACACAGGCCACAGGGTCCCTGTGTGCCCCAGCCAAGTGCACCAGCCTGAGCTGGGGGACAGACACTGAAGGATGAGGGGATGGGGAAAGGAAGTCACTGTGCAAAGAATTCCCTCCCTTTCTCTGCTGAATTAACCTGAGCAAAATAAACAAAACCACCTCAAATCGGAAACCAGGCACCTGCTTAGGAAAGCACCACTTTAACAAAATCATGTGAAAAGGAACAAAGCTCCTCTTGGTGTATAGCAACCTTGTACTATAGTTTTTACAGATTGTGAACTTGTGTAATAGGATAATAGCAGATATTGTTGAATTTCTAATTGTTTACACATTAAAATTCATATATGTAATGTTTGTTTTATTGATTACAAGCCAAATTTCTAAGATGCATGTTGACTTTTTTGCAATGAAATTATAGTATGGAATGGTTCAAGATTTAGAAGAGACAAAATTCTAACTGAAATAAATTGGAAGGAGAACCATTCAAAAAAATTACAACTCTCAGAAAAAGAGCATTATCACTTCTTTGGGGGGAAGTGGGTGTGTGAAGGGGGATTTATGTGTGTGTAATGTGTCTGCAGGTTTGGTTTAGGTCAGAGCTGAGAGAGAAATCTTCCAAGTGCCTCAGTGCTCTGGAACAGAATGTGTTAAGACAGGTAAATGGAGGGGGGAGGAGATAGGGTGGGGGGAGTTCACTAAAGGCTGTTGGGCATTTGTGGGGGGCTCAAAGTTTAGCAGAAGCTGGAGGAAGTTGTACAGTCTGGGGTGGGTTCCCAGTCTCTCACAGGTTTGCACCATTCTGGACTGTCCTGGCAGGACACACCTGCCAGTTCTATCTCCTTTGCAGATTTGGGGTGAGAACTAATGTATTCTATTATTACTTTTATTCTTGGTCTTTGGCCCTTTTACCAGTTCCTGTCCTTCCCTCCTGCAGCTCCTCCCCTGTACCTGCTGTGTCCAGGTGCTGGAGGGTGATGTAAAACCTGTGTTTCTCTGCTGTGCTGCTGAAGAGCCTCTTCACGACAAACCTGTGCCTTTGAGACATCTTCTCAGTGCCCAGAGTTAAACTTTGGGATCTGCCCCAGACCAGCCTCATTCTACAGGAAGCAGCAGTGACCTTTAGGAGAGAGATCCTGACCTAGAGCAGGAAAGTTTTAGTGGCTAAAGCACTCGCTGCTTCCCATACGATTAAAATTCATTTTAATGGAAAAAGGGTATATAGAAGTTGGAAGGGGAGTAGCATTCGTGTGTGTGTGTGTGTGGCTTGGGATGTATTTTTTCCCCCAGCCGTTCCAAATATGATCTGGGGGTTCCCTGAGCATGACAGCAGCATTCAGCAGGGTGGGGCAGCCCTTCCCTCAGCCATGGGCCCCAATCCTGCCAGGAGCCTGTGTGAAGGAAGCAAATGTCTACAGGAACTATTTAAAGGCAACAGTCACACGTAGGTAAAGTGTTGGTGTAACTGTCAGGCCTAGAATCTCTTTGTTGTCTTCAGTTGAGGCTTTATGGAATGCAGCACAAACTTCTGGAGAAAGTTCCCAAAGGTGGCACTCTAATTTTAACTCGTCTCTGGAAACAGGGGACCCAGTTCTGTCCTCTGGAGAAGGTTGTGTAATGTGTCTGGGCCTCTACTGGTGAGATCACTGACACAAGGGCCGTTCAAAAGGGAAAAATAAGTTTGTCTGATGTTTCTTTGGAGGTTTTTATGTGCTTCCACCACTTTATTTTACGACAGACTTACAATGTGATGATCAAAACCTAAATGCATAAACTAGAGCACTCTCTCTCTCTCCCCAGGATCATTCCACAGACAATTCCCAGTGGCTGCTTGGTGATCTCAGGTAGGCTGAGCCCTGTGGGACGCTGAGTGCAGGGAGCCAGACGGGGAGAACCGTGGCAGGGCTGACAGTGGGGTGGGGTAAAGCCTCACGGGCCATATTGCCAGATGCCTCCTTCGCCTGGAGCTTTCCCCTTTTTCCCACAAAAATAACCATTTTTTTTCACTACCTTTTCATACATTATTTGTCAGAAGCATCTCTTGGATTTGAAATTTGAAGTTTTACCTGGCCAATAGACTTCAGTCCAAATAGAGCCCACGGCAGGGGCTGTCACCCCTCGGTGCCTCCAGCTGGGGTAGAGGTGAGTGACCAAGGCCAGAGGGGAACCCCCCGCAAGAACAGGAGTAGTGACCTCTGTCAGTACAGCAGGGACCCCCAGCAGCTCGTCAGTGGCCCCGTGCCAGCTGTGGGTGGTCGGGGACAAGAGCCTCCGTTGGGGTCATTACCCGAGCCGAGCCGGGCTCAGCCGGGGCTGCGGCACTGCCGGGGCTGCTCGGGGGACGCCTGTCCGGGACCCTGGGGGACAGCCCTGGACCGCCAGGGCCGGGGGGGGCACCGGCGTCGCCCCCAGCTCAGGGCTTTGACTACTCTGCTGTCATTCATCTTATTTTTAGGAGCCGAATTCCTTTTGTACCTCGTTTTGCTGAGCATCGATGGCGCTGCTGGAGCAGCCCCGCGCTCCGTGACGCGGGAGTTAATTATAGCCCGTGCTGCGCCGCTAACCTTAAAGCACTCCTGCCTGTGATTTATTTAAACACCGATAAATTATACATTTCTTTAGTAATTCATGTGAAAATTATTTGAAGTCAACTCAACATCACATACCTCTGCGTGGTCTCTCGTGGCGAAAGCTCTGTCAGACAACACTTGCATCCGCTCTTCGCTTTTGCTGTTTCACGTGACTTTGGGTTACCCGCGGGTCGCAGAGGAGTGAGGGGGACTCCTGGAACAGGCTCACTGCCAGCTGCTGATGTCGGCACCCAAGGGGAGTTAACTCCGCCTTTGATCAGCCTGAGCTCTCTCTGGCTTTGGGAGCAGACCGTACCTTCCCTCTGTCTGTGCTTCCTGGGACACTCCTGGCCAAACCCACCCATCAGGGTCCCTGCGTGGAGGAGCAGAGCGTGAGGATGCAGAGGTGCTGCTCCTGGGCAGTGCAGGGCCAAGACTGCTCATGCTCCCACACTCTGGGGACAGTCCAACGTGTCAGCGTTGTTCTTCTGTCCCCCCAAGACTGCCCTGACAAAGATACAGCTGTTTGACTTGTTGATTAGCAAAAACATTAGCAGACCTACTGTTTCAGGGCATGAATAATTAACGTTCGTTTCTCATTAACTTCTTGTGGCGGAGTCCTGTTAGATGCATTTAGATGTATTTCTAGAATTAGGAGCAAATATAAGAAGACGCCTGACAGCTGAGTGTTCTGTTCCACCCCTGGAAAGCACTGCCCCGTTGCTCCCACCCTCTCCGGCAGGAAGGGCAGAGTTTGTTCTGAGCAAGGACTGATGTGTCCTTTATTGCAATTTTCATTTCAGTGAATGATACAAGAAACAAATTCTATAATTCATGTACATTACAAGTGAGTAAAGGATTCCCCCCCCAAGAGACAACGTGGCCTCCTTTTTCCTTGGACCTCATATCAAAACCTTGTTTCCTGAAAAATTCAAAACTAAGTTGAAGAGCCTTCCACCTGCTGCTGCTGGACAAGGCTGTGTCCTGCCCCGTTATCCAGCAGAGTAAAACTGCAGCACAGCTTCGGTACTTCTTGTGTTCTAATGCGGCCACAACGCTCCGCTAATGCCAAAGGCTTTTGGGTTTGGTCTGGGATTAACACCCACAAACACCTGCTCAGCCCCTGGAGCCACCTGTGCCACCGCCTGAGGCCAAGGACGTGCCCGAGGCTTTGCTTGCTGAGAGCCCCTCTGCAGCTGGCAAAGCTCTGCTCGGATTTTAATTAGAGAAGAGGAGAGAAAGCACTTCTAATTTAATCTGAAGCAAAGCATAGACCCCAGACGCTTCCCCTTCCCTCTCCTTGGAAGGAAGTTCAGCAATTGGCCCAATACTCAGTCCCTCTGGAGCTCTCTCCCGTGGGTTTGTGTGGGGTGGCCCTCACTGTGGGGACCTGCAAGTGCTCCCTGTCTGCAGAGGAAGGCCATCGCTGCCGAGATGCTACTGGCAGCTGTGCTCTTTGAAGCAGCTTCCATCCCACCCCCACCTGTATTAAAAACTTCCCAGAGCGATGGGGGTCCTGCCCTGGCCCCTTCCTTTAACCCTCCCAGTTCTTCTGCAAAACTCCCTTTCAGGCCTCCATGGTCACACAAGGCACAGTCAGATCTCGAGTTGCTCTCCCAAGCCCGTTGCTTCCAGACCTGCAGTGGAACAGGCTGCACAAAAGCAAACGCTCTGGAGGGCACTCTGCAGCCTCAGAGACCTCCTCAGTGCCAGACCCCTTCCTTTGGAAGCCTGACACTGCCTCGGTGACGGACAGCTCCTGTAACTTAGCAACTTTCTTTTTGCTCTGTTAAGGTGGGTTCTTCAATCTCCTTAATGAATAAGAGAATCAGGCCAGGTAATTGATGCTTGGCCATTTAGCTGATGAATAATTGACTGTCTGGGTAACTCGAGATATTTCCTCGATCAGATTGTGCAGTGGAACAACCATATCATCGGGGGTGCAGCATGGCCCACAACTCCGGGGTGCTGGAAATGTGCTGTGCAAGCTCAGGGTCTAGAGGAACCTTCAAGAGACAGCTCTTACCCTCTTCCTCCACATGGACCAGGCCCATGAGCTCAAGCAGCGGTGCCTCCTGAGGTTCAGCAAAGCCTAGTGATGATCCCTTCCAACCCAAACCATCCCCTGACTCTATGATTTTGATAACTGGCTGCATTTTAGCAACAGAAGTTATTTTATCACATGAATCTTGACTCAGGTCTGGAAACAGGATTTCTTTTCCAGACCCACAGCGAAGACAAACACGAGGGCACGACAATGAGAGCTGGCCAGGCCTCAAGGTGAGCTGGGGAGGGGAGCAAAACCTCCAAAGCAGGAGCAGAAGGGGAGTGCAGGTGCTGCGTGCCCCAGCAGGGAGGTGTCCCCGTGTGAGCTGTGTGCGCTTTAGCTGCCTCACAGGTAACCACGGCAGCAGCCTCCAGAGGAGCTGGGTGTGCAGGATGCGGTGTGGTTGTTCTACACAGCTGCTGAAGAACACTTAAGGAGGTGAGTTCTGTCAGCTGTGTGACTGTAACACATAGTGCTGTTCCCAGTCCGTGGCAGAGAGGGTACCAGCATGAATTGTGGACTAAATAACCCATGGTTTTATTTCAAACCTGCCATCAGTGCTGTGTCAGCATGTACTGCATATTTTTTAAACTAAATCGAGTTAATACAATGAAACCAAGAGCCTATTGGCACCACTCTGTGATGAGCTTTGAATTAAAGTCTAAATAAGAACAGAATATGTTGATGTATTAGGAAAACGGATAACAATCCACGAACTGTGATGAAGGATAAAATAGTGCACGCTTTTAATCTGACTTTTGCCTTCAGATTTCCAATGAGTCACCAGCAATGTTTCATCAGGGTATGGGTTTGGGTTTTTTCTTCCAGCAAGGCCATTAATTATTTACCAGTAGGTGAATGATCTCTGAAATCTACTGCAGTGACACCTTCGAGTCTGCAGACAGTTTCTGATGGCAAACCACCTGGGCTCCTTTAACTTGTTATTGTTTATCCTTTGGACTCCTCTCCCCTGGCTGTGAGGTGTAATGGACGCAGACAGGGCCAGGAGCATCAATATTTTACAGCATTAATTAAAGGGAGCTCAGCAGCTGCATTGCCCAGCCCGGCTGCCTGTGGGAGGGGAGGGAAGGACCGTGCTTAAAGCAGGTGGCCAGGAGAGGTGTCCTGGGAAGGGCTGGGAGAGGGACACTCTAAGCGGTGACAGCCCGAGCCCACTGCGTTGTGGTCACACAGGTGACGCTGGGCTGTGGCAGCGAAGTCTCTGCAGTGACAACGGGACCGGCAGAAGGAGGGTGCGGGGTCCACGGCAGCATCTCCTCGCTTGCGAGATAATGAAGCAACAGCAGAGAGACAGGAAAAGCTGCCAATCTCGTGTGAACACCCTCGGAGCCGAGGCCAGGGAGTCGGGCTCTGACGAGCAGGCACTAATCGGGCTCTGCATCCACCCTCCCCATCTTCTTGTTTACTGGCGTTGACAGCACTAAAAAATGGAAGGGTTAAAATCAAAACAAAACAAAGGCCTGAAATTTATCCCTCTATTAATTACTTCCAGCAAGCAGGGCCGCCTTTAAAGCGGTGCCACTTCAGATAAAACTTTCATGCAGCTATTTAGGGCCTCTGAAATAGAAATGATTTCCTTTAAATGTTTTATCATAAATCAGGATAGGCAGCTTGGCCACAACGCGCCGGTTCCCCCCGGTGGGAGGAAGCTGCTAGCCTGGCCCGGCCCGGCCCGGCCCGGCCCCGCGGCGGACCCCGGGCGGGACGGGAGCGAGGAGGGATCGGAGCGAGGGGCACGGGAGCGGAGCGGGCGGGAGCGGGACGGCCGCGCTCCCCGGCCCTGCGCGCCCCGGTACCGGCGCTGTCCGCGGTGCTGGCCCACGGCCCCCGCTGCCCGCTCGGACCGGGCCGGCCGGCGGGGAGAGCCCCTTCCAACCCAACCCGGTCCTTGATTCTGCGATCTTTGCTCGGTGCGTGTTTCCCAGAGGAAGCCGTTTCACCACAGCGGTGCCGCTTCTGTTCTCTGCCCACGATCAGAGTCAGTACGTTTGTCAGAAACCAGACAGCAGCTCCTTCGGCTCCTGGTCCGTATTTACGGGGGCTTATAAGCCTTGGAAAGTTTAAATCTCGGAGTAGGTTTTATTTTTGCTTAAGAACTTCGAATTTTGCAAAATATTTACATCACCTCTCCCTCAAAGTCCAGTAATGTCTGAAGATGTGTGAAGATTGGGAGAGCGAAAATGCAGGGGCCGCTCAGTAGCAGAACAATGCCAACTTCAGGAGCGCTTTCCCGGAGGTGGGTGTGGGGACGCCGGCCCCTCTGCTCCAAACGTCAGCCCGTAGGTTTTGCCCACGGAGAAAAGCCCGGTCCTCCCCTCTTCCCCCGGGACCTGCCCGCCGAGGGAAGAGCGGGATTCGACCGGGAGTGGCCCGGGAGCTGCGAGTCGCTCCCGGTCCCACGCCGTAGCCGGACACCCGCGACGGCGCGTCCGGCCCCGAGCCCCGACCCCCGAGCCCCGACCCTCGAGCAGGGGCTGAGGGCGGCGGGGCGCGGGCCCCGGGGGACCGGAGAGTGTCGCCGCCCGTGCCCTGCCCGTGCTGCCCGTGCTGCCCGTTTGCACCACGCGTGCGCGGCCCGTGTAAGATGAGTGAGGGAGCGGTGGTGGGGCGGGCGCCGGGGGAGCTCTGCCATCGAACACCGCTCGCTCGGGCAGTGCCGAGGGCAGACACAGCCCCGCGCCCATGCCCGGGGCCTCCCGCCCGCGGGCCGCGCCGAGATGATGGCCATGGACGCCAAGCAGCCCTTCGCCGTGCCCGCCGCCCTCCAGGAGCCCAAGTTCCCCAGCCTGCACGCCGGCACCGAGGCGATGCGCAGAGTTTGCCTCCCGGCCCCGCAGGTACGTGGATACAGCGCAATTACCGCTCTAAGCCACATTTTCTGACAGGCACCGGGTTAATGTTTTTTTCATGTCGGCAGCACCACCGCGCGTCGCGGCTCCGCGCCCCCCCCGTGCCCGCCCCTGATCCGCGCGATGCGGAGCGGGGCCGCTGCCTTCCTATTAATTTTTATGACCTGAGCTCCGGGGAGGACCCGCGGTGCCGGGGCCGGTTTTTCAGGCGGAGATGACAGAATTCCCCACTGACCGCGCCATGCGTGCTCTTGCTCGCAGCTGCAGGGCAATATATTTGGGAGCTTCGATGAGAGCCTGCTGGCCCGCGCCGAGGCGCTGGCGGCCGCGGACATCGCCCCCCACGCCAAGGGCCACCACTTCCACCCCCACTTCAAGCCGGACGCCGCCTTCCACGCCATGAGCGGGGTCCCCTGCGCCGCCGCCGCCCTCCCGCACCCCGCCGCCCTCGCCGCCCATCCGCACCCGCTCCCGCACCCGACGCTGGACGGCGGCGACCTGCTGGAACACCTCTCGCCGTCGCTGGCCGTGGCGGGGCTGGCCGAGCCCCC